>NC_069430.1:31092649-31182649 GCF_026875155.1 Cherax quadricarinatus | reverse complement strand
CCTGTCTCCTCTGCTAACCTGTCTTGAACTGACGCCCAGTGACCGGAGGGCATTCAAAGAGTAACGCGTGACGTCAAGCTGTGGTCAGCAATGAGGCACGTAACGGTCTAATGTAGGAATGCAGTGACTGTAACGGTTACTGGTATAGCTGGACAGGGAAGCTGGTATAACATAGCTGGGAATAACTACACAAGTATATTACATAGGGAAATCAGTAACACTACTGACATGGGATCAAGAACCTTTTCCCAGCCTCTAGGCACCTACCCATGATAGGAGTGTTGTTATGGGTATTGATGGTGGACAGGGGGATGGGTAGCAGGTTGCATGCGTCCCCGGGGCGCTGTCTATGGGGGTACACCCATCACTTTCTTTACCTCTCCTCCATTACCTTGACTAACGGCTCACTACCTCTCATAAGAGACTCCTGCATCTGACTCACTACCTCTCATAAGAGACTCCTGCATCTGACTCACTACCTCTCATAAGAGACTCCTGCATCTGACTCACTACCTCTCATAAGAGACTCCTGCATCTGACTCACTACCTCTCATAAGAGACTCCTGCATCTGACTCACTACCTCTCATAAGAGACTCCTGCATCTGACTCACTACCTCTCATAAGAGACTCCTGCATCTGACTCACTACCTCTCATAAGAGACTCCTGCATCTGACTCACTACCTCTCATAAGAGACTCCTGCATCTGACTCACTACCTCTCATAAGAGACTCCTGCATCTGACTCACTACCTCTCATAAGAGACTCCTGCATCTGACTCACTACCTCTCATAAGAGACTCCTGCATCTGACTCACTACCTCTCATAAGAGACTCCTGCATCTGACTCACTACCTCTCATAAGAGACTCCTGCATCTGACTCACTACCTTTCATAAGAGACTCCTGCATCTGACTCACTACCTCAAAGACCTGCATCTGACTCACTACCTCTCATAAGAGACTCCTGCATCTGACTCACTACCTCTCATCCTCTTTAAAAAATAAAGGATCGTATTTTCACATCTTATGATAAAGTAACATCACTGGTTATAGTTGGTGAATGGGGCTTAAAGCCTATGGACGGCACGAGGGTCATTAAGACTGCACATAACCTTGTCAACACCAGACAAGAATACTTTAAACTCTAAAATAGGGATTAAACTCTTAGCATATATACGCTGAGAGAAATACACCTCTCAGGGTGTATATCCTGTGTTAACAACACAGGATATACACCCTGATAAATGATAAATGCTTCCTAGCCCAATATTTAGCCAAATAACTTATAACACAGATCAAGAGAACAATATAACATCTTCATAATGATTATATTATGCAATAAAATCTTTTTATATAATTGCATAATTTATATCATAAATCCTTTTAAATATATATATAGCGGTTAATGTCATCATTTCTTAAAAAATATATAAATGTTATTAGAATCGTTTGGAAGAAAATATACATTTAAAGATCAAACCACCGTAACCAAAGATGTAGAATCTCTAGCTGTTCCAGGGAGAGTCTGGTGTCGCCTTCTTGGCCGCTTTTTATAGGCACACTCAAAACGCCTTAGAAATTTCTGAATCACATTTGCCTGGGGAGTTACCCTCCTCCGCGCCTCACACCATCTGCAAATGGATCACCGGTGAACTAAAAAAAAATATATATATCTTGGTATATTTGTGAGTGTTTAGTAGCCTGCCAGGTCTACAGTGCAGCCTCAGTGCTCTTACGACAGTTATTATCAACAGCAAGAGGAGCGGCAGGAGCAAGAGAAGGAGCAGACGAAGCTGCAGGACAAAGAAAAGAAGCGATAGATGCAGAAACAATAGGAGTAGGAAGAACAGAATAGGGGGGAGGAGGGAGAGCAGGAAAAGCAGTATAATCAAGAGCAGAAGAATGAAGAGTTGGAGCAGCATAAGCAGAAAGAAAAGTAGGGCAAGGAGAAGGGAGGAGGAGGAAGCCAGCATTATTACCTATTGTAAACTCACTGGCAAGGCGGGCCGAGATTTCTTGCAGGATTGACTCAATATAATCTTGGTGGCATCAGCGTTTCTACACTTTACTCTGTCTTGCAGAGCATCTTATTCGAGCCAGATGTTTCTCTTGGCCTCGGGAACCCATAAGAAATGTTCTCCAGAGCTCCAGCTTGCTCGTAAAGAAAACTATTATAGTTATTACAAACACTACAAATAGAGAGAGAGGATATATACCTCGACACGATTAAAGCCTCTGCTTCTGCTGGCAGAGGGAAGGGAGCCTGGCAGACTTCCAGTCAATCAAAAGCTGAGCAAAATAAGAAGAAAACCCGTAATCCGGTTATTATTCTCTCAGCATCGAAATGGGAACGAACACGGAACCAATTGCGCTTTTATTTGGGTTGGATCCTATTATTGACGGTCGGTATCGTGGAGTCGGAGCGCTCCTATGTGGCGTTTAATCGCTTTTCCATTCTCCTGAACCACTTCGGAGAATGATCGAATCACTCGCCCGCGAAAAGATTACGCGCGAAAAACAAGATGTGTCTGGGCGAAGTTGGTGATGGGGGAGATTTTATTTGTTATTGCATTGTTTGTCGCCCATATCGCTAAGAGTCTCGCCAACGATTATATAGACGTCATCCCGGGAAGCAACTGTGTCTGGAGGAGATCACGAGGTTGAGTGAGGTGAATCATGATCATGAAGAATAAGTGTGATACCAATATTCACTGTTTGTTATGTACGGTATGACTATCAACTGATGTTTTTGTCTGCCGTGTGCACAAAAAATGCTCATCTCCCACCTTCCCCACTCTGCCTCCCTCATTTTCCTCCCCTCCTACCAACACCCTCAATCTACCCCTCCCACAAACCTTTTCCCCAACCCCCGCCTCCTCTTCCCCCTCCTACATCCTTCTACCTCCACCCATCCTCGTTCAACACATTGTTGAGGGAGACTTGCCATCGGCGGGTAGGTACCTGTGATGACTGCACGAGGAGTCATTAAGATGGAGAGAGAGCGATCATGAGTGCACCTCCAGGAGACCTGCAGCAGCTATCTTAAGTGCATCGATGAGCTGGAGGATGTCTCTTAACTCCAGCAGTAATACGCGGGTCTAAGCGATAGTTTGGGACGCCTCCTGACGGTGATACACACACACACACACACACACACACACACACACACACACACACACACACACACACACACACACACACACACACACACACACACACACGCACACACACACACACACATCCATGGACCAACACACAGCCAGTTCCACTTTTATTGCCGATAGCCCGTTACTGATTTGCATATCCATTCTACTAATGTACGGAGGTGCGAATTGATCGGAATAGATTAAACGTGAAAATTGATGGTTTCCCGCACGGTACTGGACAGGATTACGTGGCTTTATTTCTCAAGGTCACGACAGGGAAAAAAATATGAACGACGTTGTCGAGAGGAATGTTTATTGGTCGCAATTTTCCTAATCGCGCGTTTCTCCTAAGTTTGTTTTCATCTCCCCAAGACTCCTGCAAAGGAGAGGGGATATCTTCCTGATCCAGGAGATATACGGCTCCTATAGGCTTACCTACATACATAGAGGGTATTCCGGGGGTCAACGCCCCCGTGGCCCAGTCTATGACCAGGCCTAGCTTATCACTTTCTGTGAATATAATAATGATAAAATAGTATAATAATTCAAAATTCATTATTTATTATATTATTATTATTATTATTATTATTATTATTATTATTATTATTATTATTATTATTATTATTATTAAGAACATGAATGTCCCAGGGAGGATTGGAAGGAGAGATTGAGGATGTTAAATCATGGAAGGTTAAGTATGTAACTGACTTGTGTGAACGTGCTACCTCGGAGTGGTGACAAAAATGTGTTTCTTATGAGGATTTGGAGTGCTGTTGGAGTGTGAGCATGGCAATGTTTATGAAATGAATCAGAGAAACCTCTTAAGAGAACTCAAGTCCTGGAGATGGCAAGTTCAGTGGCTGTGGCAACAACCTAAAGGAGGCGGATAGAAATTATTCGTTTCGGATGGTCATTCAATGGTGATGTTCGCACACTTCTGGCGATTATTGAATGAGTGTGAATATGTTTCCTCTTTGTGGGACACACTACCATGAGAGGTCGATATGGTAAAAATAAATAATAACTTCCAAGGTTTGATTAGTGTTGCAAGGAGAACTTTTGTCTGGGAGATGCTGTTGTCTGTGTGATGTGACGCCAGTTGCATTACCATCATCATTATTGGAAAACCACGAGTAAAACGCATGTGCAAAAGTCTGGTGTCTTTATTGACATGACTTTTCGCCTGTTCAGCAAGCTTCTTCAGTCGAAATACAAAGGCTACAACAAGGGTCCGTCTCCACGACTTCTGCTGTCTCCTCTTTATTTCGACTAAAGAAACCTGCTGGGAAGGCGAAATGTCTCGTCAGTAAAGAAACTAAACTGTTGCACACTTCTCACTCATTTATTTATCGGTGATGAGACTGGTAAAATCTAGAGGGAGACTGGTGAGCGAGTGTCTCCCGGTGACGTCTGGAAGACACAGTGCCTAATCTTGAGATAATTATAACAATTCCAGCTCAGCTTCTCCGCTCCGATGAGCCCGGAAAAAATAAAACTCTTGTATTTTGTACTGATGACGAAATGGGTTTTTGGGCCGAGAATCTTGTGTTGGGGATTATTGTCGGTCGATCAACTCTGCTGATCAGTAGTGTGTTACCCACGACAGGAGGGGCAGGTTGTGCCTTACTCTCGACTGAAGGGGCAGGTCGTGTCTTACTCTCGACTGGAGGGGCGGGTCGTGTCTTACGATTCATGGGGCAGGTCTTGCACTACGACTTGTGGGGCAAGTCTTGCATTACGACTTGTGGGGCAGGTCGTGCACTACGACTTGTGGGGCAGGTCGTGCACTACGACTTATGGGGCAAGTCTTGCATTACGACTTGTGGGGCAGATCGATGCACTACGACTTGTAGAACAGGTCGTGTCTTAGAGGTGGGGCAAGTTATCTTATTCACGACTAGTGGGGCAGGTCGTGCCTTATTTGGGTTACAAGTGCCACATTTTTGGGTAGTATATGGTTGAAGTGCGTTGTGAAGGAACACAGAAAAGCGAGAATGAAACGGGGGGGGGGGAAGGTAGGCAAGAATGGGTGAGAATAGAAGGGGTTGATATGGTAGGGTTGAGCTGAGTAAGAGTCAGTGACCCGACAAGACAAGCTCGAGGTTGGGCAGATTGAGGGTCGGCTGAGCGAAACAGAGGAGCGAGGTTAAGCAGGGGCTGGGCGTAGATGGGTGGGAGTGGGCGGGGTTGGGCGGTGTGTCACTGGTCGCCTCACCCTTGGGTTACACTTCACACCATCGATCCGTCGGAGGCACAACCCTGGATAAACCAAACTGATTACCTAACAGCAAGCAGCTTCTTCCATGTAACACATGAGTAATAGACGAAGTACTTGTGCACCTCATGACACGATAGCACCATGACACCGTAGCTCCTTGACACCATTAACCAAGACACCGTAGCTCCTTGACACCATTAACCATGACACCGTAGCTCCTTGACACCATTAACCATGACACAATGGCGGTTTGTAATCCTCTTAATACTGAGTAGTCAAACTGAATATAGTCCAGTAGAAGTCTTCAATTAAGCCCTGTGTCTCTACACTGCTTTAACCTTAAACCTTGATAGAGAGATTAAGCTAGTGTATTATAAACTACCGATGTATGCTTGAAGCACTAATACTGACTAGGGGAGACGTGTCATCCAAAAATGCATCACCCTAGTGCATTATATTGTGTAATGCCTAATATAAAGAGGCAGCGTCAAGCTTACTAAATTTCCGCTGCGGTTTGTATAGTGTGATACAAGGGTAGGCAACCTACGGCTCGTGGGCCGGATCCGGCCCATAACCCGAAATACTCCGGCCAGCAGTCCATAACAGAAATGTATCAACCCGACCCACAGGATTTTTTTTTTTTTTTTTTTTTTTTTTGAGGACTGTCGTCATCTCGAATTCTAGAAGAAGCGTAGACAGTGAAGCTTGGCAAAATTATGATCAGCTGTAGCGGGAAGTGTCTCTCTTTCTCTTACTATTTTTTTATTAGCGGTGTTACAATCCCGTATATAAGTCTACATTCGTGTTTAAAAATTAAAAACCGACAGACATCAACACAGATGCCCATTTAGATAACATCCTGCATCTGGCCTCTTCCAGCCTCTCACATAATAGTAAAAAAAGACACTAACTGCTATTAGAGAGAGATGAGAGAGAGAGAGAGAGAGAGAGAGAGGTGAGGTTCAATACGAGTGTCTCAAAATAACTGTTATGCTCAGTAGACATAATATTGCTTAATTTAATATATAAATATAGGTCAAAGTTTAGTATGTATTATTATTACTTCTATTTATTAACTATGGCGATAGGTGTGGCCCACCATCCGCTCACAGACATGGGCCCGGGCCCCTGGCCACAACAAGGTCCCCACTCTTGGTGTAATATCAACGTATCTTCCTAGAAAACGCTAGAATGCAGATGCGTTATATAACGCGCACTTCCTAAGTTTTCCAATATTTTAGCTAGGACAAGTTGAAGATGAGGCTGTGTTTCTAGTTGAAGATGAGGCTGTGTTTCTAGTTGAAGATGAGGCTGTGTTTCTAGTTGAAGATGAGGCTGTGTTTCTAGTTGAAGATGAGGCTGTGTTTCTAGTTGAAGATGAGCTGTGTTTCTAGTTGAAGATGAGGCTGTGTTTCTAGTTGAAGATGAGGCTGTGTTTCTAGTTGAAGATGAGGCTGTGTTTCTAGTTTTTAACGCCCTGTGTGTCGGGGAGCCGCTGGCAGAAATCCTGGACTTGCTCACGCTTCTTCCAGTGTGGGAGAACCGTGTCTGCAAGCCACTAAAACTGTGGAGAGGTTTTGTTTATGTTTAAAGCGTGTTACCTGTACGAGGGTCAGTAAGGCTGCATTACACCACCAGTCAACACTACCTTAATCACTAATAAAATTATTATAATAAACTCAGAGTACTATACACAATGAGAGACAAACACTTATCGCTCTGTATATGTACTGATATACACTTCTCATTATGTACGTATATCTCTTTGTGTGTGTACACTATACTTCTCGATATATATAACCTGGCGAGCAGCGTTGGATGACCCTGGTGGGTTTTGCGCTTATTTTCAATTCTAATAATAATAATAGCTAACAACCCTGAGGCAATACCTGATAAAAATTACTTATGGAAAAACAATGAGAATGATATATTGATAGCAAACGAGACTGATATTTGGTGTCTTTTATCCGTCACGAGACGACTGCTGGTGACAAACAAGAAGTACATAAATAAAAAGAATTGTAAGTCAGAAACATCAGTCATTCTCATATATTTTCACTGTAACAACGATGACGTCACACTTAAAATACCGTGAGCTCTGACGTCACCTGTAAACACTCTGAGCGGTGACATCAGACGTAAACACTGCGATCGTGACGTTGCTCACACATTCATTTAATTAATTCGATGTGATTGTTGGGCGGGGCCGGTGGGCTGGCGTGGGCGTGGGCGTGTGGGCGCCGCCTCGTGTGCACGCCTGTGTAGACATTGTCACCGATATGTACACACGCAAGATGAAGCGTAATAAAGTGTGATTACTTGCTCCAGGTAGTGGCTGGGCTGTGGTCTGTGGCTGTGGTCTGTGGCTGTGGTCTGTGGCTGTGGTCTGTGGCTGTGGTCTACAAATTGTTGGTGGCTGTCGTCTATGATCCATGCCTTCATCTGTGATGTGGTCTATAGCTTTGAGCTGTGGTATGCTGTGGTCTGTAGTGTGGTTGTGTTGTGCTGAGGTTTGTTCTGGTCTGTGGTTTATTGTACTGCGGCCTGTAGTTTGTTCTGGTCTGTAGTGTGATCTGCGGTGTGCTGTGGTCCGCACTGTGGTCTTTGGTGTACTGTGGTCTGTAGTTTGCTCTGGTCTACAATGTTGGCTATCACTGGTTTTTGTTTGTGGTGGTAGTGGTGGTAGTGATGGTAGTGGTGTTAGTGGTGGTAGTGATGGTAGTGGTGGTAGTGGTGGTAGTGGTGGTAGTAGTGGTAGTTATTGATGGTGATGGTGGCTGATGCTAGTAATTCTAGCTAGGGGGGGGGGTGCTGGTAGATGTGAAAGTACAGCAAAACTGAATAAGTGAAGTAGATGTAGGATAATGTATCCATTGCTGTCATTTGTAATGCTGTAAACAGCAACACTTATCATAGCTGTACTAGATGCAGAAGCTGCGGTTTAATAAATGTAATTATAGTAGTTGTAGCAACGGTAACAACAGCAGTGGTGATAGAGCAACAGACATAGCTTTATTAACAGTAGCTACAGTTGTAGCACTTGCAGCAGTAGCAGCGGAAGCAGCAGAAGAAGAAGCAACAGTAATAGCAATAATAGCAGCAGTATAATCAACAACAGCAAACAAGAAGCAGCAATAGCATCAGCAGTAGCAGCAGAAACTGTAACACCAGTAGTAGCAGAAGTATCAGCAGCAGTAGCAACAGCAGCTGCAGAAACAGCAGTAGCAGCAGCAGCAATCATCAGTGGAGCTCACAGAGGCGACACACACAGAGAAACACACAACACAACAAATGACACCACACACACACACACACACAAACAAACACACACACACACAAACAAATACACACACACACACACACAATTCAGTCTGCCACACTAACACCCTCGTGTCGTGAATTAAGTTACGGGAGAAGCGGCCAACAGGTCTCTAAGGCATACCTCAGGTGGACGTCTAACTCAGCGTCACACAACAGTGTTGACACTGTCATACTTGCCGTCGCCAGCACAAGCAGAGTGGAGCTCGCTGAACCAGATGCTACAATACAAAATAATGTCTTAATGGCTTCGTTTTCCCCGTGATCTCTAGCCATTTGTCCCATTAGAGTGAGTGAAACAGCATATTTGTGTTCCATGTATTGGCTCTCAGGACCTACAGTCGGTACTGACGGGGACGTAGGGCTCAGGGTTCCCCTAGCAGAGTCTACACACTCGACCCTATGGACACGCGACAGGCGTTGGTGGGCTGGAGATTTGATATGCATTGATTTGTTCGAAAGCTGTCATGGAATTGAATGATTGGATTGCAAGTGGATTGGTTTGGGGATGATTGATCAGAGGTATGGATTAAAAGGTGTTGATTGCTGTCAGTGATTAAATTAACGGCGGTGAATATTTACACCAGTAACACACAATAGGGAGACCCAACACGAGGAAAAAACTGTGGGACTCTCTTCCAACCAATTGAAAAATACTGCGAAATGTTGCACGAGTTTTGTAAAAGTTTTGCGGGGATTTTTTTTTATATCTAAAACTGCTCTGTATGACAAAATAATTATAGTGAACGGATATATAAAATAAAAGTGTGGAAAAAAACAAGGGAACACGAATTTCAGGGCAGGTTATATGAAAAATACCGATTGGACTGAGTTAGGCTATGTACTAAATTTAATAACGTAAAAAATTTATTGTCTTATATAATTATAGACAAAATCTTTTATTGTAATTAGAACTGCACATCATATATATATATATATATATATATATATATATATATATATATATATATATATATATATATATATATATATATATATATATATAATATATAATATATATATATTGTATATATATATGTATTTATTAATTTATATATATATATATATATATATATAAAACGCACCGGCCGTCTCCCACCGAAGAAAGGTGGCCATAAAACGAGGAAATACCTTCACTGTCACTTGTTCATTCTTTCTAGAGACTCGGCTACATCACAGTTCACATAGCCCTCCGAACTGCAACATTCCCACCTCTCCTTCGGAGTGCAGAACTGTACTTCCCACCCAACGCGCTCACACAAGCCTGCTGGATGTTCATATCCGGATCTTCTAGCACGTACTCTCCTTTACCCCATCTCTCTAACTCATCCTTGAACGACCACTACCCCTCCTTCCCTCCACCCCGGATTTATTCATCCTCCTAGTCATCCTATTTTTGCTCCATCTTCTCTAAGTGCCCAAACCACCTCAACAACCCTCCTTTAACCCTCTGAATCGTATATATTGATAAGACCATACCTAACTTCTATGCTTCGAAATTCGCGCATAATATTCATTCCACCTATTACCCTCAAACACGATACCTCCAGCCTCCTCTTCGCTGCAATGTGTAAAATCCATTCTTTACAGTAAACCATATTACAGTTTTGGTACCACTATTATTTAGTACATTCTTCTTTCTTAATCCATGAACAAAGTTCTTTGTCTTCACAGATGCCTCGATGTACCATCCACCTTTTGCTCTATTATATTCATTGGTTTGCTTTTTTTTTCATAGAACCATCCACCAACAAGTCTACTCCCAAATACTGAAACACATTTTGTTACTCTCTTCACCTTGATTTTTTATATGTTTACTATTAATTTATTTCTTTTGCATACCATCCCAAATTCCTCCACCAACCTTCACAACTTGTCTTCAGAATCTCTCAAAAGTGTCATCAACAAAGAGCAACTGTGATAACAAACACTTTGTATCTAATTTCTTATCTTTTAATCCCACACCTCTCAACAACACCATAGCATTCACTACATTTTGTAGCTCCATAAGTACATAAGTTTAACAGCCATGGTGACAACACACATGCCTGTCCAAGGCCTACTTTTACTGGAAAATAATTCCTCTCCTATGTACTGTAACCTAAGCCTCATATCCGTGTAAAACCTCTTTACTGCTTTTAGAAATATCAGCAGAAGAGGTATATTGTCTGCAGTAAACTGTAAAATCAGGCATGTTTGTCTTGCTTCTTATTCTATCAACAGCATCTTTAACATACACATTAACTGGCATACTCGAAACTCAAATCCCCTTTGAATTTTTACCCTATTGTCTTATCCTCCCTTATAAATGATTTTCGAATATTATTATTATTATTATTATTATTATTATTATTATTATTATTATTATTATTACAAAATGTAAATGCGTATGTAAGGCTGGCTACCTTTCACGAATCTCAACAGACGACGATGAACCTCTATCGAACATATGTCAGGCCTGTCTTGGAGTACGCAGCACCAGTATGGAACCCACAAGGAGAGACTAACAGAAGTAAACCTGACGATATTAGACAAAAGAACCAGAGAAGACATGATGACGACATACAAAATACTCAAGAGTGAACATACACACACACACACACACCACACACACACACACACACACACACACCACACACACACACCACACATACACACACGTACACACACACGCACACACACACACACACACACACACACACACACACACACACACACACACACAGTAATCCCCAGCAAGGAAGCTCCATAAGTGATTAACCTTTTCAAAGCGAGATGTGGACCATTGAGGAGCGGTCCAGCAGGGTGGACCGCTCCCCTGCTAATCCCCCTCCCACTAAACACTCCTCACCCCTCTTCTTCCACTCTCTCTTTCTGCTCTTCAGTGGGTGTGCCTTGGTGCTGGTGAAGGGCTCTTGATCCAAGAAATGGGCGCCACCTTCCTCAGATCAAACTACACGACCTCCCATTTTCCAGGCACTGAATAACAATAACTAAAATTATTAGAAATATAAACAAATTAGAATTCTAATAATAATTATGACTATATTATTGTGACTATATAATAACAGTGTATACTTAAATGCTTGACTGAAGTCTCCCAGCTCAGGCTGACAGACCCTGAAGTCTCCCAGCTCAGGCTGACAGACCCTGAAGTCTCCCAGCTCAGGCTGACAGACCCTGAAGTCTCCCAGCTCAGGCTGACAGACCCTGAAGTTTCCCAGCTCAGGCTGACAGACCCTGAGTGCTCCCAGCTTGGTGACAAGACTGAAGTTTCCCAGTTTCAGGCTGACATGACTGAAGTCTCACAGTCAGCTGACGACGTGTGAAGTCTCACTGGTCTTATATTGGTGTGAACTACGATCTTGGTGAGCTCACTGTGTTGTGAGTGAGTTCTGTGTGTGAGCTCATGGTGTGGAGAGCTCACTGGTGTGGTGAGCTCACTGGATTGTAGTGATTTCACTGATGTGGTGAATCTCACTGGTGTGGTGAGCTCATTGGTGTGATGAGCTCACTGGTGTAGTGATTTCACTGGTGTGGTGAGCTCACTGGTGTGACTTATGGTGTGGTGAGCTCATGGTGTGTGATCTTATGGTGTGGTGAGCTCACTGTGTGGTGATTGTCACTGGTGTGGTGAGCTCACTGGTTGGTAAGCTCACTGTGTGGTGACTCACTGGTGTAGTGATCTCACTGGTGTGGTGAGCTCACTGGGTGTGACATTGTGTAGCTCACTGGTGGTGAGCTCATGGTGTGGTGAGCTCACTGGTGTGATGAGCTCATTGGTGTGGTGAGCTCACTGTGTGATGAGCTCATGGTGTGGTGAGCTCACTGGTGTGATAACTCATTGTGTGGTGAGCTCACTGGTGTGTAAGCTCACTGGTGTGGTGAGCTCACTGGTGTGATCTGGTGTGGTGAGCTCACTGGTGTGAGTGAGCTCACTGGTGTGGTGAGCTCACTGGTGTAGTGAGCTCACTTGGATGTGGTGAGCTCACTGGTGTGATGAGCCCCATTGTGTGTGAGCCACTGTGTGATGAGCTCATTGGTGTGGTGAGCTCACTGGTGTGATGAGCTCATTGGTGTGGTGAGCTCACTGGTGTGATGAGCTCACTGGTGTGGTGAGCTCACTGGTGTGGTGAGCTCACTGGTGTGATCTCATTGGTGTGGTGAGCTCACTGGTGTGATGAGCTCATTGGTGTGGTGAGCTCACTGGTGTGATGAGCTCATTGGTGTGGTGAGCTCACTGGTGTGATGAGCTCACTGGTGTGGTGAGCTCACTGGTGTGATCTCATTGGTGTGGTGAGCTCACTGGTGTGATGAGCTCACTGGTGTGGTGAGCTCACTGGTGTGATGAGCTCATTGGTGTGGTGAGCTCACTGGTGTGATGAGCTCACTTGGTGTGGTGAGCTCACTGGTGTGATGATCTCATTGGTGTGGTGAGTCACGTGTGATGACTCACTGGTGTGATGAGCTCACTGGTGTGGTGAGCTCACTGGTGTGATGATCTCATTGGTGTGGTGAGCTCACTGGTGTGGTGAGCTCACTGGTGTGATGAGCTCACTGGTGTGGGGAGCTCACTGGTGTGATGTGCTCATTGGTGTGGTGAGCTCACTGGTGTGGTGAGCTCACTGGTGTGATGAGCTCACTGGTGTGGTGAGTTCACTGGTGTGGTAAGCTCACTGGTGTGGTGAGCTCACTGGTGTGGTGAGCTCACTGGTGTGATGAGCTCATGGTGTGGTTGAGTTCACGTGTGGTGGCTCACTGTGTGGTGAGCTCACTGGTGTGGTGAGCTCACTGGTGTGATGTGCTCACTGGTGTGGTGAGCTCACTGGTGTGGTGAGCTCACTGGTGTGGTGAGTTCACTGGTGTGGTGAGCTCACTGGTGTGGTGAGTTCACTGGTGTGGTGAGCTCACTGGTGTGGTGAGCTCACTGGTGTGCTGGGCTCACTGGTGTGCTGAGCTCACTGGTGTGGTGAGTTCACTGGTGTGCTGAGTTCACTGGTGTGGTGAGCTCACTGGTGTGGTGAGTTCACTGATGTGGTGAGCTCACTGGTGTGGTGAGCTCACTGGTGTGGTGGGCTCACTGGTGTGCTGAGCTCACTGGTGTGGTGAGTTCACTGGTGTGTGAGCTCACTTGTGTGATGAGCTCACTGGTGTGGTGAGTTCACTGGTGTGGTGAGCTCACTGGTGTTTTGAGCTCACTGGTGTGGTGAGCTCACTGGTGTGGTGAGCTCGTCCTGTGACAACAAACAACAAGGTTAACTGAAGGTTTTTCCCAGCTGGTGAGTGACAACATAAATGTAACTAGACGTAAAGAGGATTATCATGCAGGTCCAAGACAGCTTAAGCCACTTGTGCCTTCACAGGCTGCAGTCCCAGGCAGGAGAGGCTTCAAAATGGACCGTAGCCACTACAGAGGGTTAGCACTTTATCACGCCTGGGAGCGCTATTTACGGGTTAGATTGCTTTCCACTCGTCCCCTCCAGCGCAGCAAACACACCTCACAATGGCTGCCGACGACCTACCCAGCTGCCAGCAGCTCCTGCCTCACGCTAACCTCCCCTCGCCATTTTCGCTCTCTCCAAATTATTTTCCCTTCGATTGTGACGAGTTCCAAGCTTGTCGTCTTTTCGCTGAGATCCAGATATGTTTTGGAGAGGTGGAAGTATTATTTTTATTCGGCAACTTCGAGGTGGTGAGGCGAGGGCAGGAGAGAGGTCGCTGTATTGTGGGAAGATGTACGAGGCACTGTGGGACTTGTCGGGTCCTCTGTTTCAATGACAGAGAGGCGTGGAGTCTATTTAATTTTAGCCCGTGTATCGCTTAACTCTGGACTGACTGTAGAGTAATTATTAGAAAAGTGTCCCAGTGGACTAGGGTCAGTGAGGCTGCAAGGGACTACCACACCAGGAGAGGTGGATGAGGGAAAGAGATAAATGAAACTAAAACCGAGAAGGGATGGATGAGATAAAGAGAGATGGATGGGAGGAAGGGAGAAGAGTAGAATGAAAAAAAGTGAGAGAATAAGGAAAACGACTGATAATGTTACAAAACTTTATTATTTTGACAAAATCGCTCTATTAAATTTCTTTCTCCCCTCCTTCCTGCCTCTTTTCTCGACCTAGTTGCGACTTGACAATGGTCCAGGACGGATCGAAACGTCGTGACAAGAAAAAAGAAACTATTTTTGCCTGAGTCTGTTGAACAAGGAGAATGAGTGTGCAAGGTGCTCACCTCTCGCTTCGACTCGTCATCTCTAACAAAGTTTTTAACAACAAGGCGACGTCAGTGACCTTACTGTTATGTACAAGTCAAAAGAAAGCCTCTTGCACCACGTGACGGGCAGTCATCATCCTTTTTACTCTGTACCCTTGCCAGGGGTATCAGTTTGATCATTTAATCCTTAAATGCTTTATGCAACAAGTTGTCACAACAAATAGACATTAACGGTAGTAATAGTTAATAATAATAATAACTGAAGGGGATGAGGAAGAATGTAGTTCTGAGCTTTTATGGGTTCAAGAATTATTAAACGTGTAGAACTTGTAGGTATGAAAGAGAGAGAGAGAGAGAGAGAGAGAGAGAGAGAGAGAGAGAGAGAGAGAGAGTATATAATTATAATCATGGGGGAGCGTTAAACCCGTAGGATTATACAACGCATGTGGGGGGGGATGGGAGGCATTCAGGCTCAATTCAGGGAACTGAAGCACAGAGCCTATTCCCTAGATCAAGAGCCCCTCACCAGCGTCAAGGAACCTCCCTTGAGGGGAGAGAGAGAGAGAGAAACACTGAACAGAAACAGAGGTAAACTAACAAAGGGAGAGATAGTTCATAAATTGCCTGGAGTGACAGGGTGTGCTTGTCACTGACTGCTGTGGCGCTGTACTGCTGCTGATGCAATTACTGTTGTAGCTGCTGTTTTTGTCGATGCTTCTGATCCTGCTGCATTTGCTGCTGCTACCTCTTCTTCTGCTGTTTAATATTACTACTCTTGCTGTTATTGTGAGGTTGGCCTGAGTATTTACCAACAAGGCAGCCCAAGGCTCCCTCATACTGACATTCTCTCGACATTTACCTCACGAGGGTCACATTCAGAACCAGGTGACACCCTGCTAGAGGATGTAAGGGGAGGTGATAGGAAGGGGAAATGAGAAAGAAAGGGAGGGGACGGGAGAGGAGGCGTAGTAAACGAAGGAGAATGATAGGCAACTAGCCAGGCTCACACACAGATAAACAAAAACAAAGTGTGACCTCAGGCCATTAGTAAATCCCTACATATTACCAGCGTTCTAGCACATTATTTTAATGCCAACAAAGAATTACTTACCAAATACATTACAGAAAGTTAGGTGAAAGGTTGACCACTTGCTCGTAACTCTTCATTCCAACATGCATTACAAAGCTACTATCACACTGAATTGAATAATTTTCAATGCTAACTAACATACAAGATCAGTGAATGCACGTAACAATGCTCTGCACTGCATCTCTCCCACCGAGCTGCATTACCCATTGCAATATACATCAACATAAATATACTAGACCGCCAGAACGGCCATCTGCGTTCAATTGTCTATTTAGGGCCGATATCAACGGTCATAAAGATTAGCAATTACTACACTTGTTCTCAAGATTAATAAATCAGTTCAAGTCGCTATTGTTCGCATCTCAAGTGAACTCGTGCGCGCTGATCATAATCATAAGAGTAACAATGATAAACATATGGTGTGTGTCGTCTGCTTCCCGCCTTTCTTCGGGATTAAGAGAGATTTCCCCGCCTTTTTCTATCCCTCTCTGCCTCAAACTCTCTCATTTATATTCCCACGTTACTTAGTATTTTCGGAAATCAATATATCTTTGCTGTGGCTTCAGGGCAATTCACTTAATACTATATGGATCCTGTAAACGAGGCAAATTAAAAACATAATGACGAGTAAAGAGTAGGGCGAGAGTCAAGTGACATATTTGGGCGGGAAATTAAATGGCGGGCAAACAAAAGAAGATCGGGCGTGTAGGGTGGTAAGAATGGTTGCCAAACATTACCCTTCTTGAATCTCTCTTATTTTTTCCTTTTTACATGCATCATAGTGCACAACTACAGGCTGTTGCTATAGTATTTTCGTCATTTACAAAGACAGAAAATAGTATAACCATAAAACACGCGGTTCATTATTTAAAATAATAAGATGATCATATGGCAACTTACAACCTATAGTTGATTAACTTATGTTCGGGTTGTTTACAAGAGCCTGCGCCCAACTACACGAAATTTTTACTGTAAGTTGTCATAACTTTCTACTGTCTATACATAGTATGGTACCACCACTGACCTGAGTTATGTTTCAGGCTCCCCAATCAAAACAATTAACCGTAGAAATAATGACACACATAATAAAAATAGGATAAATGACCCAGCCCCCGCGGTCAGCGATCTGTCATGCTCGTTTTTCATATGTAATTGTCGTTCCTCGGCTAGAGTGATCACGCCGATGACTTTTGGCTGCATACGGCCAACAATTGAACGAGGGGCGGGAGGAGAGTGCCATCCATCAACCGCGCTACAGCTGAAATTCAACGACATTCACTCGTGGAATTAGACCAAAGCCGCACAGAGAGGAATTACACTTGACTCCGCCGGTGCTTCAATTGCTGCAACGTCAGAACTCCCTATGTGCAGTTGTTTTCAATTTACATTTGTTAGGCTTTTAATCATTTGTTTGTTATAGTTTCCAGTATTCCTCCCTGCTGTGGTATTGGTTCGTTGGTACGCTGTTGAAGATCATTATTGCTCTGGGGGAATAGCCTCTCCCTGACGGCCTAACCACTCTCTAGGTCTCCTAGGCTGTGTGGGACAAGCAGTAGGCTAGCACAAACAGCCTAATTAACAATGCATGGTTGTTTTTTTTCATATAAGGAAGACTGGAAAGTTAGTCTGCGAGGGTAAAAGAAATTCGTTCAGCTGTCAAGTAGCACCAGAGAGCTTAATATATTGTTAAAGTGCCTCCAGTTCATCCTTGAACGTATATTATTATTATTATTATTATTATTATTATTATTATTATTATTATTATTATTATTATTATTATTATTATTATTAAATTAATAAATTGAACCAAATAAACTACGTGTTTCGTAAAGTTAAAAATTTCCAGTCGTTGAACATAATGTTCATCAGCATAAGCTTTTTTTACTGTTAATATACACGACACGTTAAAAGGTAATTAGTGTCAATAAAAAATAGGTTCATTAGGCCTGTGATGGTGATGGATTTATTCAGCGGATGACCGACTTTATTGTTCGTATCACTGAGTAATTTATTATTATTATTATTATTATTATTATTATTATTATTATTATTACTGAGAACCAAGGACGTGCCATGTTGCTGGTGAAGGCTCTAGATCCAAGGAATTTAAGTCACTTTTTTCCCCCTATCTTGACTCAAGTCGCAATGCCTCCCATTCTCTTGGTGTTGTATAGCCCCTCCTGGTTTAGCTCTTCCTCATGAGTGTAATAATAATAATATTATTCTAATTAATAATAATGTTCGATTTTTTCGTTACTTTGCCTTGTCAAACCTACGTCACCGTTGCCATGGCAACCTTTAATTCAGCTTTTCATTTATGTTTAAATTTTCCTCTGCAATATATTTTTCCTCTTAAAATGTCTGAACAACTCTTTTTGTGTTCTTGAGAGTGAATAAGAGCAAGTTATGCTGGAGTTATGTACTTCAGGATCTGTAGAGGAAGTTACGTTATGATCTGTTATCTGGGAAGCAAATGTGAGTGCGATATCCTTTGAAGAGGACCTCAGTTTGGGGGCGAAACATATAACTTTCCTTTTATTGCTCGTTTTATTTGTCTGAAAGTTCGTTTCGCCATTTTCACAGTGAGGAAAAATTAGTGTACACACACACACACACACACGCACACACGCACACGCACACGCACACGCACACACACACACACTCACACGCACACACACACGCACCACACACAACAACACACACACCAACACACACACACACACACACACACACACACACACACATACACATACACATACACATACGCACACGCACACGCACACACACACACACACAGTAGTGAGTTCATTTTTGAGACTGAATTTTTAGGAATTTTTCAGGTATTTTCTTTGCTGAACTTATAAAATGGGACCTAAAGATTACGAATTCTGCTTGACGTTTACCTTGGCAGACACGTGCGACATCACGGCAGACACGTGTGACATCACGGGAGACACGTGTGACATCACGGCAGACACGTGTGACATCACGGCAGACACGTGTGACATCACGGCAGACACGTTGACATCACGGTGAGACCCCGTGTGACATCACGGCAGACACGTGTGACATCACGGCAGACACGTGTGACATCACGGCAGACACGTGTGACATCACGGCAGACACGTGTGACATCACGGCAGACACGTGTGACATCACGGCAGACACGTGTGACATCACGGGAGACACGCGTGACATCACGGCAGACACGCGTGACATCACAGCAGACACGTGTGACATCACAGCAGACACAAAGTACATACGCTCTCTCTGCTATAACTGTTTTAACAACTTTATTAATTTAACTTCTAAGCACTTACATTCTGTATAATTTAACTTCTAAGCACTTACATTCTGTATAATTTAACTTCTAAGCACTTACATTCTGTATAATTTAACTTCTAAGCACTTACATTCTGTATAATTTAACTTCTAAGCACTTACATTCTCTATAATTTTATAACTTCTAAGCACTTACATTCTGTATAATTTAACTTCTAAGCACTTACATTCTGTATAATTTAACTTCTAAGCACTTACATTCTCTATAATTTAACTTCTAAGCACTTACATTCTCTATAATTTAACTTCTACGTTCCTCTGCGTGTTGGTACATCAGTGTTCCTCGTGGAAGACTGTCATTAAAATCTTAGAGTGATAGATACTAGCCATGAACACCAGACTCGTCTACATCTACCGACACATAAACATTCCCAGGTAGACGAGGCCGCAAGCCAACAAGTGTTAATTATCCTGGGGAATCCTTTATTACAAGACTTTTTCAACCTACTGTGGGTTTAATAGTCACACTGTAGGCGAAACACCGTCAAATAAAGTTTAAAGGAGCCAATGAATTACCAACCTTCCTAGACCTGACGAAGGCAGCAACAGTTGTAACAGAGAGAGGCATGAGTACCGAGTCTCATGCACCTCTCTGTGTATGTACACTTGAAATACTCACCAAGTGGTATACATACACATGTACACACACTTTGCTGCATATGCACTGTGGGATACACACATTTTTCATGAATACACACAGATACACTGTTTTTTATGTATGTAAAAAGAGATATTCACCTGATGTATATATCGCTTGATGGAAGACTTTTAATATCGCGATTACTTTTAGCAGTTCCGAGAAAAGAGTGGCATATTTTGCACGCAGAGCATAAATCATTCTCTGGCGGTAAAAAAAAAAAAAAACGAACCTTATCTTAACTATTTTGCCACTATTCAAAAATTTTTCAGCGGGCTCATCACGTGAGTTATATCCCGTGGAAAAAATCCCCCACCAACCCATACTTACCATAATAATACCATCACTGTATGATAAAATAGTTGAGAGGCGCGAGGCGGTGGTGGGAGTACGAGTCCCCGGGGAGATTGTTAGCCAACACCAGGCCCAGAGTAATAAATGTTTGCTCCAGCTAGCTTGTCACACCACTTGCGTCAACCTCTAGCCAGTTCCGAGGGGTGTATATACCGAGAAGCGTGTATGTGTGTTTCATAGTGTATATATATGTTGGGGAGTTTACTTTAATCCGCGTTTTGGAGACTAGAATATTGGGTGAATGAGAGAGGTGTACAACAATTGGATATTTTGTCATCAGTGGGTTTATCAGTCCAATAAAGAGAATACAGAGAAGAGTTACTGGAAACGGTGGAAGACGTGAAGTAGTTTGAGGTGATCAGTCCCTTAGTCTTGGTGTTACACAAGTCTGATTCATCTTCTCTTGGGTTTTCTATACTTTAACATAATAATATTGAAATATTCTGATGGCGAGGACATATACACCAAGAGATGTGTATTTTCCAATGTAAAGTACAGAGTTACCTGTTTGAGATACTGAAATATCTCTGTCTGGTAGTAAGATTATAAACATTAAAATTTGTGTACCTCAGTGTATATACACTGAGAGTGTATGTTGGTGGTGGTGGTGGTGATGGCGATGGTGGTGATGGTGGTGGTGATGATGGTGGTGATGGTGGTGGTGGTGGTGGTGATGGTGATGATGGTGGTGGTGGTGGGTGGTGGTGGTAATGGTGGTGGTGGTGGTAATGGTGGTGGTGGTGGTGGTGATGGTGGTGGTGATGGTGGTGGTGATGGTGGTGGTGGTGATGGTGGTGGTGGTGGTGGTGGTGGTGGTGGTGGTGGTGGTGATGGTGGTGGTGGTGGTGGTGATGGTGGTGGTGGTAATGGTGGTGGTGGTGATGATGGTGGTGATGGGGGTGGTGATGGTGGTGGTGGTGGTGGTGGTGGTGATGATGGTGGGGATGGTGGTGGTGATGGTAGTGGTGGTGGTGATGGTAGTGGTGGTGGCTATGGTATGGTGGTGGTGATGATAGTGGTGGTGGTGATGGTAGTGGTGGTAGTGATGGCAGTGGTGGTGATGATGGTAGTGGTGGTGGTGGTGATGAAAGTGTGGTAGTGATGGCAGTGGTGGTGGTGATGGTAGTGGTGGTGGTGATGGTAGTGGTGGTGGTGGTGATGGTAGTGGTGGTAGTGATGGCAGTGGTAGTGGCGATGGTAGTGGTGGTGGTGATGGTGGTGGTGATGGTAGTGGTGGTGGTGATGGCAGTGTGGTGAAAAGGGAGTGGTGGTGGTGATGGTAGTGGTGGTAGTGATGGCAGTGTGGTGGTGATGGTAGTGGTGGTAGTGATGGCAGTGGTGGTGGTGATGGTAGTGGTGGTGGTGATGGCAGTGGTGGTGGTGATGGTAGTGGTGGTGGTGATGGTAGTGGTGGTGGTGAACTTTAAGAAAGTCACTGAGAACTAAGGTGAGTCTAAACTTTATGAACCTTCGTAAGTGTCGACAGTGTCTCCTCACCTTCCCGTAGAGGGCGGGGGAGGAGCCTTGATCCTGGCAAAGAGTTCTTGATCTGAGGGACTGGAGCTACCCAAACAAGCCTGACTGCCTGCCGTTCTCCAGGCGATGTATAATTCTCATAGGTTTAGCGTTTCCCTACAAATGCATTATTCAATATTCTTCACCCTATGTTCTCTCCTTTACGTTTAAACTAAGTTGCTATGCTACGTATGGTACAGAATAAGAAAATGGTATTTAAAAGCTGACATAGCTATAATTCACTCTTTATCTTAGGTGAAGGTGTAAGAATCTTCAGATGAGAGGAATTTTGGGAGAGGAAGCTTGAGACAAGGTGACAGTAATGAGAAAAACTCAAGTAGGTCTGACAAAGGACCTGGGGTAGACATCACATCAAATCAATCTCCCGAGGCACATAAACCAAATAACAAAGCATGCAAAGATGACCTTCGTGAACCTGAAGAGAAAAGCACTTAGAACACTTGACACCGTGTTCACCACGATGATTCTCGAGTATAATGCACCCGAATGGAGCTTCCAACTTTTGGTACATTTAGAAAAGTTTCCGAAATTTCGGAAACTCGCAACTAGTGTTGGAGCTCCAAGAATGGAACTAAGAGGAAAGCCCAATGTAAATATAAAGACGCTTACCAAAGAAGATTTGAAGTAGATACAACAATCACAAGAACAAGATATTCTAGTAGTGAGAGAGAAGAGACACAATACCTCACATAGAAGAACCACACCGAGGTGAATCAGGCAAAAACTAAATGCCCAGACGAGCTAAAGAAACAAGAGCTTCGGAGTAAATACAGTAAGAGAGTTACCTGGAGGTTACCTGGAGGTTATTCCGGGGATCAACGCCCCCGCGGCCCGGTCCATGACCAGGCCTCCCGATGGATCAGGGCCTGATCAACTAGGCTGTTACTGCTGGCCGCACGCAGTCCGACGTACGAGCCACAGCCCGGCTGATCCGGCACTGACTTTAGGTATCTGTCCAGCTCTCTCTTGAAGGCAGCCAGGGGTACAACAACAATATACTGCAGTAGTAGATATGAACGCAAGAGGTCAGAAATTACATACACTATTCTCAAGAAGGTTCAAAAGCTGATAAATAAAGCAAACAATGTCAAGTAAGTTTGGACATCATATATCACAAATAATGAAGTCACTGAAGGCAAACAGACGCTGCCCGACAGTTAGTCACTGACAGACCAAAGGACCGACAAACAAACGCAGGCCAGCCACCAGTCCGTCAAAGACAAACTATAAGATCGACAAAGAACAACAATTACAGAAGGTGAGGCGGCGCACTAAACCATGTTTATGTAAAAATGTAAATGGCGGCTGGTGTCCTCACTAACGAGAATTAGTTACCAGAGGCTAATGTCCCACTTAGAGGTCAATCTGGCGACCAAATGACTCGGATAACGACCATTACAGCTGCGCTCCCGTCCAGCGCTGCAACTATCACCCCAACCACCCCTCCGTCCATCCCTCCCTTCCTCACTCCTTCCTCATTCACCCCGGTCCTCCCTCCATAACCCCTACCCTCCCTCTCCCTTCAACCACCCTTCCTTCTCTCTCTCCTCCATCACCCTGATCCTCCCTCCCCCCTGCCCCCCTCCTCTATCTACTCCACTCCAACTACCCCTCTTCTATCACCCCGACCCTCCCCCTCCCTCAAGCCACCGCTCCTCCACCCCGATCCTCCTCCCTCCCTCCCTCCCTCCCTCCCTCCCTCCCTCCCCCTCCCTCCCTCCCTCCCTCCCTCCCTCCAACCATCCCTCCTCCGTCCCAACTATATTCCTGCAAATATCCCTTCATCACTCCAGCCTTCACTTATAACCACAATTTCTCCACAACATTCAGATCAGTCCCCACTACACCACCACCACCACCACCACCACCACCACCACCACCACCACCACCACTTACTCTCATTACCACCTCCACCGCCACTATTACCAGCACTATTGTCAGACTCATCACTATCACCACAATAACATCACTATACGCAGAAACGTCACCACCATCCTCATAACTTACAACAATAATAACAACAACAACAACAACAACAACAACAGTATCATACAAATACAAGAGACAATAACAATAACTAACAAATACATTAGAGACAACAACAACAATAAGAAATACAATAGAGACAACAACAATAACTAACAAATACAATAGGGACAACAACAATAACAATTACAGTAAGGACAACAACAGTAATAAACAACAAATACAATAGACAACAAAAATAACCAACATATACAATAGGGACAACAACAACAATAACCAACAAATACATTAGAGACAGCAACAATAACCAACAAATACAATAAGACAACAACAATATCCAAAAAAATACAATAAAAAACAATAAAAACAACAAAAATTTAAAAAATGCAATAGGGACGACAACAAGAACAACAATAACCACTAAATACAACACAGACAACAATCATAATAACAACTATTGACTTCTAAAAGCTCTTATTTATTCCCTGTCCACATCACCATCCCTGTCACTTTTTCTGTCTCTTCTCTAACACAGTGTTAAACATATCCAGAGTTAAGTGGTGGGAGGTAAGAAGAGGAGAGGGGGGTAATGAGAGGGGTACGGCTTTTGTTGAAGTGGAGAGTGGATGGGGGTAGTGAGTGGGATGAGGGAGAGTGGGAAGTGGTGAGGTGGGTCGTTAACAATGGGTGAGGAAAAGAGGGAAGAGGAGAGTGGGCAGTGATTGGGAATAGTGGGCAAGGGGTAGAGTAGCAGGGGTAAAAGTGGGCAGAGGTAGAGTGGGCAGAGAAGAGAGTGGCCCGGGGAAAAGCGGCAGGGAGGGAGAGTGGGAAGGGTGAAAGATTGGGCGGTGGGGGGGGTGGGAGTGGGAAGGGAGGTAGGGTTGAGTGGGCAGGGGGAGAGTGGGCCGAAGGGGGGGGGGAAGTGGGTAGTAATTAATATTGTTGGTTAAGCCTTTATTGCATCTAGAGTAAGCATTTAGGGTGGGCGTGAATCATGGCGTCACTGATCGATTGATTACCTTCTAAAACAAACCTTGTTAATGTTACTCTTACTTCAGTATTAAATAATGTAAATAAGACAAACAAGTTGCATTATATAAATTGTAGCATATATATACACACGTATATAATTTTGGCCAAAGTAATGCAGAAATTATATACCTGGACATAGCATGGGGGGTCCACGCCCCCCTGAGTGTCATGATGAAGGCAGTGTGTATCAGATGTGGCACAGAATATATACACCGAGAGGTGTATTTCTCTCAGTGTATATACACTGACAGTCCAATTTAATCCCTCTTTTGGGAGTCAAAGTATTCTTGTCTGGTCTTGGAAAAACGTTACTTGCAACTTTTAATGATAATCGTGTGGTCGACAGGCTTGAAACCCCATTAATGCAGCCATAATTTATTATATTATTTAAAGAATTTATAGCCGCATACTTAAATTTTTATTTATTAATAAATTTTTATTAAAACTTAAATATCTGCATTTTTTTAATATATATTTTTATTATATGTTAATAATTACCGTAATTGAGGTGGGGGGGAGGGAGAGTGGGTGAAGGAGGGGGAGGAGGAGTGGATGAAGGAGAGGGGGGGGGAAGAGTGGGTGAAGGAGAGGGGGGAGGAAGAGTGGGTGAAGGAGAGGGGGGAGGGAGAGTGGGTGAAGGAGAGGGGGAGGAAGAGTGGGTGGAAAGGGGAGGGGGGAGGGAGAGTGGGTGAAGGAGAAAGGGGGAGGAGAGTGGGGAAGGAGAGGGGGAGGGAGAGTGGGTGAAGGAGAGGGGAGGGGAGTGGGTGAAGGAAGGGGAGGAGAGTGGGTGAAGGACAGGGGGAGAAGAGTGGGTGAAAGAGAGGGGGAGGAGATGGGTGAAGGACAGGGGAGGAAGAGTGGGAAGAGAGGGGAAAGGAGAGTGGGTGAAGGAAGGGAAGGAGAGTGGGTGAAGGAAAGAGGGGTGAGGTGGAGTGGGTGAAGAGAAGGGGGGAGGGAAGGAAAGTGGGTGGAAGGAAGGGGGGAGGGAGAGTGGGTGAAGGAGAGGGGGGGGGGAAGAGTGGGTGAAGGAGAGGGGGAGGGAGAGTGGGTGAAGGAAGGGGGAGGAAGAGTGGGTGAAGGAGAGGGGGAGGGAGAGGGTGAAGGAGAGGGGGAGGAGAGTGGGTGAAGGAGAGGGGGGAGAGGGGAAGGAGTGGGGAAGGAGAGGGGTGAAGAAGGAGGAGAGTGGGTGAAGGAGAGGGGGGGAGGAGAGAGTGGGTGAAGGAGAGGGGGAGGAGAGTGGTGAAGGAGAGGGGGAGGAGAGTGGGTGAAGAGAGGGGAGGAGAGTGGGAAGGAGAGGGGGAGGGAGAGTGGTGAAGAGAGGGGGAGGAGAGGGGGAAGGAGAGGGGGAGGGAGAGTGGGGAAGGAGAGGGGAGGAAGAGTGGGGAAGGAGAGGGGGAGGGAGAGTGGGAGAAGGAGAGGGGGAGGAAGAGTGGGCGAAGGAGAGGGGGGAGGGGAGGAGGTGGGTGAAGGAGAGGGGGAGGAAGGTGGGGAAGGAGAGGGGGAGGAGGGAGAGTGGGTGAAGGAGAGGGGGGAGGAGAGTGGGTGAAGGAGGGGGGGAGGGAGAGTGGGTGAAGAGAGGGGGGAGGGAGGAGGAAGTGGGTGAAGGAGAGGGGGAGAGGGGAGGAGAGTGGGTGAAGAGAGGGGGAGGAGAGGGAGGAGAGTGGGTGAAGGAGAGGGGGAGGAGAGGGAGGAGAGTGGGTGAAGGAGGGGGAGGAGGGGAGGAGAGTGGGTGAGGAGGGGGAGGAGGGGAGGAAGAGTGGGTGAAGGAGAGGGGGGGAGGAGGAGAGTGGTGAAGGAGAGGGGGAGGAGGAGGAGTGGGTGAAGAGAGGGGGGAGAGAGAGAAGAGTGGGTGAAGAGAGGGTGGAGTGAGAGGGAGGGAGTGGGTGAGAGAGGGAGAGGAGAGGAGAAGAGTGGGTGAAGAAGAGGGGGAGAGAGAGAGGAGGAGAGAGTGGGTGAGGAGAGGGGTGGAGAGAGAGGGAGGAAGAGTGGGTGAAGAGAGGGGGGAGAGAGGGAGGAAGAGTGGGTGAAGGAGAGGGGGGAGAGGAGAGGGAGGAAGAGTGGGTGAGAGAGGGGGAGAGGAGGGAGGAAGAGTGGGTGAAGGAGAGGGGGAGGGAGGAGGGGAGAGTGGGTGAAGGAGAGGGGGGAGAGAGGAGAGTGAGGAGAGTGGGTGAAGAGAGTGGGGGAGATAGGGAGGAAGGTGGGTGAGGAGATGGTGGGGGGATGGAGAGTGGGAGATTGTGGTGTGGGGGTGAGGATGTGGTGAGGGGAGGGTGGTAAGAGTGGGTGAGGGGTGAGAGTGGGGGGAGAGTGGGAGAGGGGGAGGGAAGAGTGTGGTGAAGAAGAGGGGGGAGAGAGAGAGTGGATGGAAGATGTGGGTGAAGGAGGTGGGGGGGAGAGAGTGGGAGGAAGATGGTGTGGTGAAGTGAGGTGGGGGAGAGAGAGGGGGGAAGAGTGGGTGAAGGAGAGGGGGAGAGAGGGAGGAAGAGTGTGGTGAAGAAGAGGTGGGGAGGATGTAGTGTGGTGCTGTGGGAGTGGTGGTGAAGTGGGTGGTGGGAGGTGGGAGGTGTCGTGTGGAGTGGGGGGAGTGGGCAGAGGTGGTGAGGGGGGAGGTTGGTGGGTGAGGAGGAGTGGGGTGAAGTGGGTGTAGATGGGTGGTGAGAGTGGGTGAGAAGAGGGGGTGAGAGTGAGTGGAGGAGAGTGTGGTGGTGGTGCTAGGTGGTGGGTGTGGTGCTGGTGGGTGGTGGGCTAGTGGTGGTGTGTGGGTGGTGGTGGTGGTGTGCTGGTGGTGGGGGGGTGCTGGTGGTGGTGTGGTGGGTGGTGGTGGTGGTGGTGGTGCTGGTGTGGTGGTGGTGCTGGGTGGTGGTGTGCTGGTGGTGGGCGGTGCTAGTGTGGTGTGGTGTGCTGTGGTGGTGGTGGTGTGTGGTGGTGGTGCTGGTGGTGTGTGGTGGGCTGTGTGGTGGTGTGCTGGTGGTGGTGCTGGTGGTGGTGTTGGTGGTGTGTGTGTGGTGGTGTGCGGTGTGCTGGGTGTGGTGGTGCTGGGTGTGGTGTGGTGGTGGTTGTGGTGTTGGTGTGTGTGGTGGTGCTGGTGGTGGTGGTGCTTGTGGTGTGTGGTGGTGGTGCTGGTGGGTTGGTGCGTGGGGTGGTTGGTGGTGCTGGTGGTGGTGTGGTGGTGGCGTGGTGGTGCTGTGGTGTGGTGGTGCTGTGTGGGTGGTGCTGGTGTGGTGTGGTGTGGTGCTGGTGGTTGGTGCTTGGGCGGTGGTGCTGGTGGTGGTGTGCTGGTGGTGGTGCGGTGGTGGTGGTGGTGCTGGTGGTGGTGCTGGTGGTGGTGGCTGGTGGGGGTGCTGGTGGTGGTGCTGGGGTGGTGGTGCTGGTGGTGGTGCTGTGGTGCTGGTGTGGTGCTGGTGGTGTGGTGTGGTGGTGGTGCTGGTGGTGGTGCTGGTGGTGGGTGCGTGGTGGCTGGTGGTGGTGCTGGGGGTGGTGGTGGTTGGTGCTGTGGCTGGGTGGTGTGTGTGGTGTGTGGGCTGGTGGTGGTGGTGCTGGTAGTGGTGCTGGTGGTGGTGCTGGTGGTGGTGGTGCTGGTGGTTGTGTGGTGGTGCTGGGTGTGTGGTTGGTGCTGGTGGTGGTGGCTGGTGGTGGTGCTGGTGTGTGTTGATGCTGGTGGTGGTGCTGGTGTGTGGTGTGGTGATGCTGCTGCTGGTGGTGGTGGTGCTGGTGGTGGTGCTGGTGGTGGTGCCTGTGTGGTTGGTGCTGGTGGTGCTGGTAGTGTGTGCTGGTGGTGGTGCTGGTGGTGGTGGTGTGTCTTGTGGTGTGGTGGTGCTGGTGGTGTGGTGCTGGTGGTGGTGGTGCTGGTGGTTGCTGGTGGCTGGTGGTGCTGGTGCTGGTGGTGGGTGCTGGTGGTGGTGTTGCTGGTGGTGGTGGTGATACTGATGGTGTTGGTGCTGGTAGTGCTGGTGGTAGTGCTGGTGGTAGTGCTGGTGGTGGTGCTGGTGGTAGTGGTAGTGGCGGTGCTGATACTGGTGATAGTGGTATTAATAGTGCTGGTGGTAGTGATGGTGCTGGTGGTAATGTGTGTGGTGGTGCTGTTGCTGGTGGTAGTGGTAGTGATGGTACTGTAGGTTGTGGCAGAGGTGGTGATGGTGCTGGTGGTAGTGGTAGCGATGGTAATGATGCTAGTTGCACTGATAATGGTGGTGATGGGTTTAGTGATTTTTGTGGTGATGGTGGTATCAGTGGTGGTTGTGGTGTCAGTGGGGGTTGTGGTATCAGTGGTGATGGTGGTATCAGTGGTGGTGGTGGCATCAGTGGTGGTATTAGTGGTAGTGGTAATATCAGTGGTGGTTGTGGTATCAGTGGTGGTGGTGGTGGTATCAGTGGTTGTGGTGGTGGTATCAGTAGTGGTTGTGGTATCAGTGGTGGTGGTATCAGCGGTGGTATATCAGTGGCTGTGGTGGAGGTGGTGGTATCAGTGGCGGTGGTATCAGTGGTGGTGGTATCAGCGGTGGTGGTATTAGTGATGGTGATGGTATCAGTGGTGGTGGTATCAGTGGTGGTGGTATTAGTGATGGTAATGGTATCAGTGGTGGTGGTATCAGTGGTGGTGGTATTAGTGATGGTGATGGTATCAGTGGTGGTGGTATCAGTGGTGGTGGTATTAGTGATGGTGATGGTATCAGTGGTGGTGGTATCAGTGGTGGTGGTATTAGTGATGGTGATGGTATCAGTGGTGGTGGTATCAGCGGTGGTGGTATGAGTGATGGTGATGGTATCAGTGGTGGTGGTATGAGTGGTGATGGTATCAGTGGTGGTGGTATGAGTGGTGGTGGAGGTTCATAAATCCATTACCATGTTTATTTTAATGTATGATAACTCTGAAAGAGCGTTCATCCTGTCTTGTGATACAAGTAATTTGTATTAAACTTAGATGTTCACTTCACCTATTAATGTTGTAACTGTTTTTCCTGATACTCTAATCAGGAGTGGTTATGAGGTGATCTGAGTGATTGTTTCCCTGATTCTTATCAGAGTGGTTATGATGTGACCGAGTGTGTGTTTCCTAAATCTTAGATGGGAGTGGTTATGGAGGTGATCTGAGTGATGGTGTTTCCCTGATCTCTTATCAGGAGTGGTTATGGAGGTGATCCGAGTGGTGGTGTTTCCATAATCTTGGATGGGGAGTGGTCATGGAGGTGATCTGAGTGGTGGTGTTTCCCTGATCTCTTATCAGGAGTGGTTATGGGGGTGATCCGAGTGGTGGTGTTTCCATAATCTTGGATGGGGAGTGGTCATGGAGGTGATCTGACTGGTGGTGTTTCCATAACCTCGGATGGGGAGTGGTTATGGAGGTGATCTGAGTGGTGGTGTTTCCCTGAGTAAAACTCAAACCTGGTATCTCGAGCGAGCATGGACTCCGGACAGCCCTCCTGAGAGATACTACAAGCTTAGAGATAGCATAACACTTGCTTGATGGGGAGATACCACAGGTGAACTACCACAGGAGATACCGAAGCATCTTTGTCATAAATAAAACTGGTTGATAGCATTAATGCCAAAGAAAATACCACAGATGAGTGAGCATCGGAAGTTTCAAAAAAGTCAACGAGGGAAGTCCCTCATCAGTCCATGAGAGAGGAACGTACGACGTGCACTGAGCTAAGAGCTGATGAAAAAACCAGGAAAGTTGGTATCAGGAAAATGTACAAGAGAATACCTGATATAGTATACAATTGCACGCTGAAGCCATATTGGTCTCTCCACCACTGATGGTCCTACCTGCATCCACTCCGACTCACACAGCTACAGTTTCCATACGAGTCCGTTACTCTACAGAGTAGAGTCTACAACTGACTATCTCCATAATCTAGTCTTGTGTTTAACCGATGACGTCTCCCATAATCCACGTGTACACAACAGTAAGGTCTCCATACATCCAGTCCTGTTACACACATAACGTTCCATAAATCCAGTCCTGTTACACAACAGTGAACGTCTCCCATACATCCAGTCTGTAACACAACAGTAACGGTCTCCCATACATCCAATCCTGTTACACAACAGTAACGGTCTCCCATACATCCAGTCCTGTTACACAACAGTAACGGTATCCCATGCAGCCAGTCCTGTTACACAACAGTAACGGTCTCCCATGCATCCAGTCCTGTTACACAACAGTAACGGTCTCCTATACATCCAGTCCTGTTACTCAACAGCAACGATATCCCATACATCCAGTCCTGTTACTCAACAGTAACGGTCTCCCATACATCCAGTCCTGTTACTCAACAGCAACGATATCCCATACATCCAGTCCTGTTACACAACAGTAACGGTCTCCCATACATCCAGTCCTGTTACTCAACAGCAACGATATCCCATACATCCAGTCCTGTTACACAACAGTAACGGTCTCCCATACATCCAGTTCTGTTACTCAACAGTAAAAGATAATCGATGCAATTACTACTGCAGCACCACAACAGAATTAAGTCCTATATCCGCGCACATCAACGGAGATAATCCTTGCGATACCCATTAATTATGTGGGATATGGTATCCAATCCCTCTTACCCGTTTGCTCAAAGGCTGAGAGACCCCTAATCAAAAGGGGTTTACATACGTTCATATAATCACTGGTCTCAAAGAGAACCAGACTTTACCTCGCCTCGCAACACTTTCCTCCCATCATTTTCTTTCGCTTTTTAAGTTTCGATGTTTTACGTAATTTCGATTTAGAAAAATAGCTGCTCTGGGATGAGTTTAACATGGGTCATACTTATCAAAGTAACATTTAAACAATAAGGGTAATGATAGAATAGATATAAATATAATAAGTAACATAACATTGAGAGAAAACACATGAGAGTCGGATCACTGGGTTGGGGGGGGGGGACTGTGGCAAATATTCTCGTCACTAATTGGCTTTGACACCCAGAGTGGGAGAGCTAGATTAAAATAGGCTGGTGCAGTATCTACATTTGTGTGAGTTTTAATACTCTTACAGTAATCACTCATTAATGGTAATCTTGTTGCTATCCGGAGTGTAAATTTAATATATGCTAGATACATATTTACGTTTGTTTGCAAATACGTGATTTCGAAGAATGCATTAACAGGCTGGTTATAGATGAGTAAATTATTCCGTTATATGTAAAAAATATTCTCTGACGATGTGTGAGTAAACATACGAAAGCGCTCAGTTATTTCAATGTTATTTTTCAATAACCGTATTTTTGCCTATGATGATGGTGAAGAGCTCTTGGCCCCTCTTTCACGAATTAAACGGGATTGCCTTCCCATTCCCTAGGTACTGTATGAGCCTTACGGGTTTGCCACTTCTGCACGATTGGAATGATGATAATAGTATAACACGAACTGAGAAAATCCACAAGGAGACAGAGTGTAGAAAGAGATTGTCTATTTCGATTTCCATCCAAGACCTTCTTTCCTATCTCTTATAATATGTATTTTCCGTGGCAAAGGAGTAATTGGGAATGAGAGATGGGAGTGAGGAACCGTAATGACATTGACAAGCTCTTCAAAGAGAGGCAAAACACTCCTCTTGTTAAGCTGAGCGAGTACTATTGTCCAAGCTAAGAGAGCGTAAATGACGCTATTGTCACAGCTCCCTTGTACGGGGTGCCAGGGGAGGGCTCTAAGGGGAAAGGGGAAAGTCTCCCGAGAGAAAAGAAAAGTCTCCAGAGTTAAGTGGACAGCCTCCAAGGATTTTGGAGGTATCTGAGAACAGGGGAAACTCTCCAAGAGGTTATATATGGGTAATGGGAACTCTCTCCGAGGATGGGAGGGGGGTTCATGAGAAGGCTCTATAGGTTATGGAAACTCTATGAACCGAGAAGGGTAACCTACATCTAATGAGGAGGAAATAGATACTAAGCTGTAAGTGGGGAGTCATGACGGGTGATACAGTTCAACATCTGGAGGCATGATCCTCAGCAGCTGCTGTAGGCGTGATCCTCACCAGCTGCTGCAGGCGTGATCCTCACCAGCTGCTGTAGGCGTGATCCTCACCAGCTGCTGCAGGCGTGATCCTCACCAGCTGCTGTAGGCGTGATCCTCACCAGCTGCTGTAGGCGTGATCCTCACCAGCTGCTGCAGGCGTGATCCTCACCAGCTGCTGCAGGTGTGATCCTCACCAGCTGCTGTAGGCGTGATCCTCACCAGCTGCTGCAGGCGTGATCCTCACCAGCTGCTGCAGGCGGGATCATCACCAGCTGCTGGAAGCATGATCCTCATCAGCTGCTGCAGGCTGATCCTCAAAAGCTGCTGCAGGCGTGATCCTAACTAGCTGCTGCAGGCGTGATCCTCACCAGCTGCTAGGGAGTGAGTCTCCCCAGCAGCTGAGGGAGTGAGCCTCATCAGCTGCTGGGGGAGTGATCCTCACCAGCATATGGGAATCTTTATTCAGGAAACGTTTCGCCACACAGTGGCTTCATCAGTCCAATACAAAGAGGAAGGCGCAAGGAGAGGAGGAGTATGAGGTAATCAGTCCCTCAGCCTGGAGTCGATGTGTTCAGTCCATCAATCTTGTAGAATGTACAGCATAGGGCCGTAGACGTGGCTTATATACTGTAGTGAGGTGAGGTGAAGCAGGCGGAGGCGGGGTCATAGTGGTACCATCCACTAGTCGCAGTAGGTCTTTGTCCAAAGGTTGAACAAGTGTTGAAGAATTCTTTGTAACAAGATCCCGTGAAGCTGCAGTGTCTGACAGTTGTGATAAATGGTTTGAAAAACCGACAAGTTGAAGATTGAGACACTTATGCAGCATATGGGAATCTTTATTCAGGAAACGTTTCGCCACACAGTGGCTTCATCAGTCCAAAACAAAGAGGAAGGCGCAAGGAGAGGAGGAGTATGAGGTAATCAGTCCCTCACCAGCAGTTGGGGAGTGATCCTCAACAGCTGCTGGGGGAGTGATCCTCACCAGCAACTGTGGGGAGTTATCCTCACCAGCAGTTGGGGGGAGTGATCCTCAACAGCTGCTGGGGGAGTGATCCTCAACAGCTGCTGGGGAGTGATCCTCAGCAACTGCTGGGGAGTGATCCTCATCAGCTGATGGGGAGTAGCCTCGCCAGCAGCTGAGGGATTGAGCCTCAAGAGCTGCTGGGAGAGTGATCCTCACCAGCAGCTGGGGAAGTGATCCTCACCAGCAGCTGGGGAAGTGATCCTCACTAGCAGCTGTGGAAGTGATTCTCACCAGTAGCTGGAGTAGTGATCCTCACCAGCAGCTGGGGAAGTGATCCTCACCAGCAGCTGTGGAAGTGATCCTCACCAGCAGCTGGGGAAGTGATCTTCACCAGCAGCTGGGAAGTGATCCTCACCAGTAGCTGGAGTACTGAGCCTCACCAGCAGCTGGGGAGTGATCCTCACCAGCAGCTGAAGAAGTGATCGTCACCAGCAGCTGGGGAAGTGATCCTCACCAGTAGCTGGGGAAGTGATCCTCACCAGAAGCTGGGGAAGTGATCCTCACCAGCAGCTGGGAAGTGATCCTCACCAGCAGATGAAGAAGTGATCCTCACCAGTAGCTGAAGAAGTGATCCTCACCAGCAGCTGAAGAAGTGATCCTCACCAGCAGCTGAAGAAGTGATCCTCACCAGCAGCTGAAGAAGTGATCCTCACCAGCAGCTGGGGAAGTGATCCTCACCAGCAGCTGGGGAAGTGATCCTCACCAGCAGCTGTGGAAGTGATCCTCACCAGAAGCTGGGGAAGTGATCCTCACCAGCAGCTGGGGTAGTGATCCTCACCAGCAGCTGGGGGAAGTGATCCTCACCAGCAGCTGTGGAAGTGATCCTCACCAGCAGCTGGGGAAAGTGATCCTCACCAGCAGCTGGGGAAGTGCTCCTCACCAGCAGCTGTGGAAGTGATCCTCACCAGAAGCTGTGGAAGTGCTCCTCACCAGCAGCTGGGGAAGTGATCCTCACCAGCAGCTGTGGAAGTGATCCTCACCAGCAGCTGGGGAAGTGATCCTCACCAGCAGCTGGGGAAGTGATCCTCACCAGCAGCTGTGGAAGTGATCCTCACCAGAAGCTGGGGAAGTGATCCTCACCAGCAGCTGGGGCAGTGATCCTCACCAGAAGCTGGGGAAGTGATCCTCACCAGCAGCTTGGAAGTGATCCTCACCAGCAGCTGGGGAAGTGATCCTCACCAGCAGCCGGGGAAGTGCTCCTCACCAGAAGCTGTGGAAGTGATCCTCACCAGCAGCTGTGGAAGTGATCCTCACCAGAAGCTGGGGAAGTGATCCTCACCAGCAGCTGGGGCAGTGATCCTCACCAGAAGCTGGGGAAGTGATCCTCACCAGCAGCTGTGGAAGTGATCCTCACCAGCAGCTGGGGAAGTGATCCTCACCAGCAGCCGGGGAAGTGCTCCTCACCAGAAGCTGTGGAAGTGATCCTCACCAGAAGCTGTGGAAGTGATCCTCACCAGCAGCTGGGGAGTGATCCTCACAAGCAGCTGGGGAAGTGCTCCTCACCAGCAGCTGTGGAAGTGATCCTCACCAGAAGCTGTGGAAGTGATCCTCACCAGCAGCTGGGGAAGTGATCCTCACCAGCAGCTGGGGAAGTGATCCTCACCAGCAGCTGTGGAAGTGATCCTCACCAGCAGCTGGGGAAGTGATCCTCACCAGCAGCTGGGGAAGTGATCCCCCTGATCCTCACCAGCAGCTGGGGAAGTGATCCTCACCAGCAGCTGGGAAGTGATCCTCACCAGCAGCTGTGGAAGTGATCCTCACCAGCAGCTGGGGTAGTGATCCTCACCAGCAATTGGGGAAGTGATCCTCACCAGCAGCTGTGGAAGTGATCCTCACCAGCAGCTGGGGAAGTGATCCTCACCAGCAGCTGGGGAAGTGATCCTCACCAGCAGCTGTGGAAGTGATCCTCACCAGAAGCTGTGGAAGTGATCCTGACCAGCAGCTGGAGAGTGATCCTCACCAGCAGCTGGGGAAGTGATCCTCACCAGCAGCTGTGGAAGTGATCCTCACCAACAGCTGGGGAAGTGATCCTCACCAGCAGCTGTCGAAGTGATCCTCACCAGTAGCTGGAGTAGTGAGCCTCACCAGCAGCTGGGGAGTGATCCTCACCAGCAGCTGGGGAAGTGATCCTCACCAGCAGCTGGGGAAGTGATCCTCACTAGCAGCTGGGGAAGTGATCCTCACCAGCAGCTGGGGAAGTGATCTTCACCGGCATCTGAAGAAGTGATCCTCACCAGCAGCTGGGGAAGTGATCCTCACCAGCAGCTGTGGAAGTGATTCTCATCAACAGCTGGGGAAGTGATCCTCACCAGCAGCTGGGGAATTGACCCTCACCAGCAGCTGTGGAAGTGATCCTCACCAGCAGCTGGGGAAGTGATCCTCACCATCAGCTGTGGAAGTGATCCTCACCAGCAGCTGGGGAAGTGATCCTCACCAGCAGCTGTGGAAGTGATCCTCACCAGCAGCTGGGGAAGTGATCCTCACCAGCAGCTGAAGAAGTGATCCTCACCAGCAGCTGGGGAGTGATCCTCACCAGCAGCAGTGGAAGTGATCCTCACCAGAAGCTGGGAAAGTGATCCTCACCAGCAGCTGGGGAAGTGATCCTCACCAGCAGCTGTGGAAGTGATCCTCACCAGCAGCTGGGGAAGTGATCCTCACCAGCAGCTGAAGAAGTGATCCTCACCAGCAGCTGGGGAGTGATCCTCACCAGCAGCAGTGGAAGTGATCCTCACCAGAAGCTGGGAAAGTGATCCCCACCAGCAGCTGGGGAGTGATCCTCACCAGCAGCTGTGGAAGTGATCCTCACCAGAAGCTGGGGAAGTGATTCTCACCAGAAACTGGGGGAGTGATCCTCACCAGCAGCTGTGGAAGTGATCCTCACCAGCAGCTGGGGAAGTGATCCTCACCAGCAGCTGTGGAAGTGATCCTCACCAGAAGCTGGGGAAGTGATCCTCACCAGCAGCTGGGGAAGTGATCCTCACCAGCAACTGGGAGAGTGATCCTTACCAGCAGCTGGGGGAGTGATCCTCACCAGCAGCTGGGGAAGTGATCCTCACCAGCAGCTGGGGAAGTGATCCTCACCACCAGCTGGGGGAATGATCCTCACCAGCAGCTGGGGAGTGATCCTCACCAGCAGCTGTGGAAGTGATCCTCACCAGCAGCTGGGGGAGTGATCCTCACCAGCAGCTGGGGAGTGATCCTCACCAGCAGCTGGGGAAGTGATCCTCACCAGCAGCTGGGAGTGATCCTCACCAGCAGCTGGGGAAGTGATCCTCACCAGCAGGTGGGGAAGTGATCCTCACCAGCAGCTGGGGAAGTGATCCTCACCAGCAGCTGGGGGAGTGATCCTCACCAGCAGCTGGGGAGTGATCCTCACCAGCAGCTGGGGAGTGATCCTCACCAGCAGCTGGGAAGTGATCCTCACCAGCAGCTATGGGAGTGATTCTCACCAGCAGCTGTGGAAGTGATCCTCACCGGCAGCTGGGGAGTGATCCTCACCAGCAGCTGGGAGAGTGATCCTCACAGCAGCTGGGGGAGTGATCCTCACCAGCAGCTGGGGAGTGATCCTCACCAGCAGCTGGGGGAGTGATCCTCACCAGCAGCTGGGGAGTGATCCTCACCAGCAGCTGTGGAAGTGATCCTCACCAGCAGCTGGGGAGTGATCCTCATCAGCGTGGGAGGAGTGATCCTCACCAGCAGCTGGGGGAGTGATCCTCACCAGCAGCTGGGGGAGTGATCCTCACCAGCAGCTGGGGAGTGATCCTCACAAGCAGCTGGGGAAGTGATCCTCACCAGCAGCTGGGGAGTGATCCTCACCAGCAGCTGGGGGAGTGATCCTCACCAGCAGCGGGGGGAGTGATCCTCACCAGCAGCTGGGGAGTGATCCTCACCAGCAGCTGGGGGAGTGATCTTCACCAGCAGCTGGGGGAGTGATCCTCACCAGCAGCTGGGGAGTGATCCTCACCAGCAGCTGGGGAGTGATCCTCACCAGCAGCTGGGGAAATGATCCTCACCAGCAGCTGTGGAAGTGATCCTCACCAGCAGCTGGGGAAGTGATCCTCACCAGCAGCTGGGGGAAGTGATCCTCACAGCAGCTGGGGAAGTGATCCTCACCAGACGCTGGGGAAGTGATCCTCACCAGCAGCTGTGGAAGTGATCCTCACCAGCAGCTGGGGTAAGTGATCCTCACCAGCATTGGGGAAGTGATCCTCACCAGCAGCTGTGGAAGTGATCCTCACCAGCAGCTGGGGAAGTGATCCTCACAAGCAGCTGGGGAAGTGATCCTCACCAGCAGCTGTGGAAGTGATCCTCACCAGAAGCTGTGGAAGTGATCCTCACCAGCAGCTGGAGAGTGATCCTCACCAGCAGCTGGGGAAGTGATCCTCACCAGCAGCTGTGGAAGTGATCCTCACCAACAGCTGGGGAAGTGATCCTCACCAGCAGCTGTCGAAGTGATCCTCACCAGTAGCTGGAGTAGTGAGCCTCACCAGCAGCTGGGGAGTGATCCTCACCAGCAGCTGGGGAAGTGATCCTCACCAGCAGCTGGGGAAGTGATCCTCACCAGCAGCTGGGGAAATGATCCTCACCAGCAGCTGGGGAGTGATCCTCACCAGCAGCTGGGGAGTGATCCTCACCAGCAGCTGGGGAGTGATCCTCACCAGCAGCTGGGGGAGTGATCCTCACCAGCAGCTGGGGAGTGATCCTCACCAGCAGCTGGGGGAGTGATCCTCACCAGCAGCTGGGGGAGTGATCCTCACCAGCAGCTGGGGGAGTGATCCTCACCAGCAGCTGGGGGAGTGATCCTCACCAGCAGCTGGGGAAGTGATCCTCACCAGCAGCTGGGGGAGTGATCCTCACCAGCAACTGGGGGAGTGATCCTCACCAGCAGCTGGGGGAGTGATCCTCACCAGCAACTGGGGAGTGATCCTCACCAGCAGCTGGGGGAGTGATCCTCACCAGCTCCTCATTAAACAAATGACACTGAAAGGTTGATAGCATTTAATATTTAAATGTCATTCAGTTATGACTGGATTGGTCGGTCACTGCGCGTCTTCCAGCCGTGTGTGTGTGTGTGTGTGTGTGTGTGTGTGTGTGTGTGTGTGTGTGTGTGTGTGTGTGTGTGAGTGTGTGTGTGTGTGTGTGTGTGTGTGTATGTGAGTGTGTGTGTGTGTGTGTGTGTGTGTGTGTGTGTGTGTGTGTGTGTGTGTGTGTCCTCACCTAGTTGTGGTTGCAGGGGTCGTTTCATAGCTCCTGGTCCCGCCTTTTCACTCGCCGCTACTGGGTCACTCTCCCTGCACCGTGAGCTTTATCGTACCTCTGCTTGAAGTCGTGTGTGGATCCTGCCTCCACTACATTGCTTCGCAAACTATTAATACCACTTCCTGACTACTCTGCGACTGAAGAAAGATTTCCTAACATCCCTGTGATTCATCTGTGTCTTCAGTTTCCAACTGTGTCCCCTTGTTGCTGTGTCCCATCTCTTGAACATTTTGTCTCTGTCCACCTTGTCAATTCTTCTCAGTATATGTCGTTATCATATCCCCCCTATCTCTCCTGTCCTCCAATGTCGACAGGTCGATTTCTCTTAACCTCTCCTTGTAGGACATACCCGTTAGCTCTGGGACTAGCCTTGTTGCATACCTTTGCACTTTCTCTAGTTTCTTTACGTGCTTGGCTAGATGTGGGTTCCAAACTAGTGCCACATACTCTAATATGGGCCTAACGTACACAGTGTACAGGGTCCTGAACGATTCCTTACTAAGATGTCGGAATGCTGTTCTTAGGCTTGCTAGGCTTATATGCTGCAACAGTTATTTGGTTGATGTGTGCCTCAAGGAGATGTGCCTGGTGTTATACTCGCCCCAAGATCTTTTTCTTTGATTGAGGTTTGTAGTCTCTGCCCCCCTCCCTAGACTGTACTCCCTCCGCGGTCTTCTTTACTCTTCCCCAATCTTCATGACTTTGCATCTGGTGGGGTTGAACTCCAGGAGCCAATTCCTGGACCAGGTCTGCAGCCTGTCCAGATCCCTTTGTAGTTCTGCCCGGTCCTCGTCCGATTGAATTCTTTTCATCAACTTCACATCATCTGCAAACAGAGACACTTCGGAGTCTATTCCTTCCGTCTGTCGTTCACAAATACCAGAAACAGCACCGATCCTAGGACTGACCCCTGTGGAACCCCACTCGTCACTGGTGCCCACTCTGACACCTCGCCGCGTACCATGACTCGCTGCTGTTTTCCTGATAGGTATTTCCTGATCCATTGTAGTGCCTTCCCTGTTATCTATGCCTGGTCCTCCAGTTTTTGCACTAATCTCTTGTGTGGAACTGTGTCAAACGCCTTCTTACAGCCCAAGAAAATGCAATCTACCCACCCCTCTCTCTCTTGTCTTACTGCTGTCACCCTGTCATAGAACTCCAGTAGGTGTGTGACACAGGATTTCCCGTCCTTGAAACCGTATTGGCTGTTGTTGATAAGCTCATTTCTTTCTAAGGTGTTCCACCACTCATCTCCTGATAATCTTCTCCATGACTTTGCATACTATACATGTCAGTGACACTGGTCTGTAGTTTAGTGCTGTCTTCCATACCTCAGGTAATCTCCCTGTTTCGATAGATGTGTTGAATATTGTTGTTAGGGGTACACACAGTGCCTCTGCACCCTCTCTCAGGACCCATGAAGAGATGTTATCCGGCCCCATTGCCTTTGAGGTGTGTGTGTATGTGTGTGTGTGTGTGTGTGTGTGTGTGTGTGTGTGTGTGTGTGTGTGTGTGTGTGTGTGTGTGTGTGTACGTGTGTGTGTGTGTGTGTGTGTATGTGTGTGTGTGTGTGTGTGTGTTCGTATGTGTACGTGTGCGTGTGTGTATGCATGTCTGTCTGTCTGTGTCTGTGTGTATCTTAATGCTTATCTTGTCTCGGTTACAGAAGGCGCAGCAAAAGGTAGTAGCAACAACAGTAGTAGTAGTAGCAACAGGAGCAGTAATAGTAGTATCAGCAGCAGCAATAGTAGCAGCAACAAAAGCAGATGCTGAAGTAACAGAAGCAGCAACAGTAGTATCAGCAACAGCAGCAGTAGTAAGTGCAGCAGCAACAACAACAGTAGAAGTAGGTGCAGCAGCATTATGAGAAGTAGTAGGTGCAGCAGCACCAGTATTAGTGGCTGCTCCTGTAGCAGCAGCAGTAGGAACAACAACAACAACAACAGCAGCAGCCAAGTCAATGCCTCTTCTGTCCCTCGGAAGGGAATTGGCTTGCAAAGTTATTCATTATTTCGAAGTGCGTAAATAAACCGGAAAATTGATGCAAACTTGTGACTACACGGCTTTAAGTCCAATTTCTGGCCGGTGAGGGTGGTTCAGACCATCCCTGGTACTCTGGCCGGTGAGGGTGGTTCAGACCATCCCTGGTACTCTGGCCGGTGAGGGTGGTTCAGACCATCCCTGGTACTCTGGCCGGTGAGGGTGGTTCAGACCATCCCTGGTACTCTGGCCGGTGAGGGTGGTTCAGACCATCCCTGGTACTCTGGCCGGGTGAGAATGGTTCAGACTATCCCCGGTACTATGCAAAAGTGAGATTGGTTCACACCAGCCTCAGTACTGATGTAAGATGCGAGCAACAAGAAGGATTTTTTAACTAGTACTGAGCATGAAGGATCGTGGGCAACTACAGAGCATGAAGGATCCCTACCCTACTTCAACTCTATATATCCTTGGTTAGGCCTCATTTAGACTATGCTGCTCAGTTCTGGTCACCGTATTACAGAATGGATATAAATGCTCTGGAAAACGTACAAAGGAGGATGACAAAGATGATCCCATGTATCAGAAATCTTCCCTATGAGGATAGACTGAGGGCCCTGAATCTGCACTCTCTCGAAAGGCGTAGAATTAGGGGGGATATGATCGAGGTGTATAAATGGAAAATAGGAATAAATAAAGGGGATGTAAATAGTGTGCTGAAAATTTCCAGCCAAGACAGGACTCGCAGCAATGGTTTCAAGTTGGAAAAATTCAGATTCAGGAAGGATATAGGAAAGTACTGGTTTGGTAATAGAATTGTGGATGAGGGGAATAAACTCCCGAGTACAGTTATTGAGGCTAAAACGTTGTGTAGTTTTAAAAATAGGTTAGATAAATACATGAGTGCGTGTGGGTGGGTGTGAGTTGGACCTGACTAGCTTGTGCTGCTGGGTCTGGTACAGTGTTGCATCCTTGAGTTGAGGTGACCAGACTGGGTGGGTCATTGGGATAATCCGGGGGGGTGGGTCATTGGTCTAATCCGGAGGGGGGGGACATGGACCTGCTCCGCATGGGTCAGTAGGCCTGTTGCAGTGTTCCTTCTTTCTTATGTTCTTATGTTCTTAAAAGGGAACACACAAACAGGAGAAACATGGAATACAGAGCCAGTAAAAACGGGGAACGAGGGGGAACAAAGACGGGATAAAAAAAAAGCAACTTGAAGAAGAGATAAACAAATTTAAGGAAAGCACGAACGGGTAAACACAAGAGATGAGAAGAACATGGAACACAGAAGTGAAGGGAGACCTGTAACACTGAAGCAAGAGGAACGTGCAACACTGTCAACTCTGCAGCAGCAGCAGAAACAGCAGCAGTTTGGGGTCTCTGTGTTTTGGTATTCATGAGGTGAGTGCCGCGGTGGGCCCGGCTTAATCATCTCCCACTAAGTAAAAATGCTCCCTTTTTCAAACTCTAATCAATTTAAAGGCGAGCAAAGGCTTGTTGCCACTCACCAGGCCAGCTTAATACGCTCCACCATTTTGGTTTTGACTTTTGCATTTTCAGTGTTTTGATAAATGCTCCCAAAGAAATGCTATAGCTGTGAGACTTTTTCTCTGAAAGGGATGTGAAAGGGAAGTGTGGTAGGAAAGAGGGAGGGGAGGAAGGAAAGAGGGAGGGGGATGAAGAAAAGAATATTAAAGGTTTGTACAATGTAAGAATTATATAAAGAAGACGGAGTAAAAGGAAAGAAGAGATGATAAAAAAACGGTAAAAAGGGAAGATGCAATGGAAAGCAAATAAAAGAATGGGTGAATCGTTATCAGAAAATTTTGCTGAGAATAACGAAACAATATAAGCGACACAAGTGCGAAAATCTATAGAGAGTGAGAGTGGCAAGATGCTGCGTGAGTGGCAAGACGCTGCGTGAGTGACAACATGCTGCGTGAGTGGACAAATGCTGCGTGAGTGACAACATGCTGCGTGAGTGACAACATGCTGCGTGAGTGACAACATGCTGCGTGAGTGACAACATGCTGCGTGAGTGGCAAGATGCTGCGTGAGTGGCAAGATGCTGCGTAAGAGACAAGATGCTGCGTGAGTGACAAGATGCTGTGTGAGTAACAAGATGCTGCGTGAGTGACAAGACGCTGCGTGAGTGACAAGACGCTGCGTGAGTGACAAGACGCTGCGTGAGTGACAAGACGCTGCGTGAGTGACAAGACGCTGCGTGAGTGACAAGACGCTGCGTGAGTGACAAGACGCTGCGTGAGTGACAACATGCTGCGTGAGTGACAAAGCTGCGTGAGTGACAAGATGCTGCGTGAGTGACAAATGTTGCGTGAGTGACAACACTCTGCGTGAGTGACAAGATGCTGCGTGAGTGACAAACAGCTGCGTGAGTGAACGCCGAGTGACAAGATGCTGCGTGAGTGACAAGATGCTGCGTGAGTGACAACATGCTGCGTGAGTGACAACATGCTGCGTGAGTGACAAGATGCTGCGTGAGTGACAACATGCTGCGTGAGTGACAACATGCTGCGTGAGTGACAACATGTTGCGTGAGTGACAACATACTGCGTGAGTGACAAGATGCTGCGTGAGTGACAACATGCTGCGTGAGTGACAACATGCTGCGTGAGTGACAACATGCTGCGTGAGTGACAACATGCTGCGTGAGTGACAACATGCTGACGTGAGTGACAACATGCTGCGTGAGTGACAACATGCTGCGTGAGTGACAACATGCTGCGTGAGTGACAACATGCTGCGTGAGTGACAACATGCTGCGTGAGTGACAAAACGCTGCGTGAGTGACAAGATGCTGCGTGAGTGACAAGATGCTGCGTGAGTGACAAGACGCTGCGTGAGTGACAACATGCTGCGTGAGTGACAACATGCTGCGTGAGTGACAACATGCTGCGTGAGTGACAACATGCTGCGTGAGTGACATGCTGCGTGAGTGACAACATGCTGCGTGAGTGACAAAACGCTACGTGAGTGACAAGATGCTGCGTGAGTGACAAGATGCTGCGTGAGTGACAACATGTTGCGTGAGTGACAAGACGCTGCGTGAGTGACAAGATGCTGCGTGAGTGACAACATGCTGCGTGAGTGACAACATGTGTGAGTGACAACATGCTGCGTGAGTGACAACATGCTGCGTGAGTGACAACATGCTGCGTGAGTGACAACATGCTGCGTGAGTGACAAGATGCTGCGTGAGTGACAAGACGCTGCGTGAGTGACAAGATGCTGCGTGAGTGAACAGCTGGTGATGACAAGATGCTGCGTGAGTGACAAGATGCTGCGTGAGTGACAAGACGCTGCGTGAGTGACAACATGCTGCGTGAGTGACAACATGCTGCGTGAGTGACAACATGCTGCGTGAGTGACATGCTGCGTGAGTGACAACATGCTGCGTGAGTGACAAGATGCTGCGTGAGTGACAAGACGCTGCGTGAGTGACAACATGCTGCGTGAGTGACAACATGCTGCGTGAGTGACAAGACGCTGCGTGAGTGACAAGACGCTGGTGATGACAAGACGCTGCGTGGTGACAAGAGTGGTGACAAGATGCTGCGTGAGTGACAACGAGCTGCGTGAGTGACAACATGCTGCGTGAGTGACAACATGCTGCGTGAGTGACAACATGCTGCGTGAGTGACAACATGTTGCGTGAGTGACAACATACTGCGTGAGTGACAAGATGCTGCGTGAGTGACAACATGCTGCGTGAGTGACAACATGCTGCGTGAGTGACAACATGCTGCGTGAGTGACAAGATGCTGCGTGAGTGACAACATGCTGCGTGAGTGACAACATGCTGCGTGAGTGACAAGATGCTACGTGAGTGACAACATGCTGCGTGAGTGACAACATGCTGCGTGAGTGACAACATGTTGCGTGAGTGACAACATACTGCGTGAGTGACAAGATGCTGCGTGAGTGACAACATGCTGCGTGAGTGACAAGATGCTACGTGAGTGACAACATGCTGCGTGAGTGACAACATGCTGCGTGAGTGACAACATGCTGCGTGAGTGACAACATGCTGCGTGAGTGACAACATGCTGCGTGAGTGACAACATGCTGCGTGAGTGACAACATGCTGCGTGAGTGACAACATGCTGCGTGAGTGACAAAACGCTGCGTGAGTGACAAGATGCTGCGTGAGTGACAAGATGCTGCGTGAGTGACAAGACGCTGCGTGAGTGACAACATGCTGCGTGAGTGACAACATGCTGCGTGAGTGACAACATGCTGCGTGAGTGACAACATGCTGCGTGAGTGACATGTGCGTGAGTGACAACATGCTGCGTGAGTGACAAAACGCTATCGTGAGTACAATAATGCGCGTGAGTGACAAGATGCTGCGTGAGTGACAGACAGTGCGTGAGTGACAAGCGCTGCGTAGTGACAAGATGCTGCGTGAGTTGACAACATTGCTGGCGTGAGTGACTAACTGTGTGAGTGACAACATGCTGCGTGAGTGACAACATGCTGCGTGTAGTACAACATGCTGCAGTGAGTGACAAGATGCTGCGTGAGTGACAAGACGCTCGTGATGACAAGATGCTGCTGAGGACAACTATGCTGCTGTGAGTGACAAGATGTCCGTGAGTGACAAGATGCTGCGTGAGTGACAACATGTCTGCGTGAGTGACAGACGCTGCGTGAGTGACAACATGCTGCGTAATGCAACAAACATGCTGCTGACTGACAACATGCTGCGAGTGATCATGCTGCGTGGTGACAACATGCTGCGTGAGTGACAAGATGCTGCGTGAGTGACAAGTACGCTACGTGATGACAACATGCTGGAAGTGACAACAGCTCGTGAGTGACAAATGCTGGTGAGTGACACATGCTCGTCGTGAGTACAACATGCTCGTTGAGTGACAACATGCTCGAGTTGACATGCTTGCGTGAGTGACAAATGCTCGCGTGAGTGACCAACATGCTGCGTGAGTGAAACATGCTGCATAGTGACAAGACGCTGCGTGATGACATGCTGCGTGAGTGACAAATGTGGGAGTGAACTACTGCGTGAGTGACAACATGCTTTTGTGAGTGACAACATACTGCGTGAGTGACAACATGCTGCGTGAGTGACAACATGCTGCGTGAGGACGTAGAGAACATCATTACAATAATGGTATACAATGCCCACAAGATGAAGAATTGAATCCCAGACAGATGACTGACGGTCATTTGACCGACAGACATTTGGCGGAACGGACATTTAACCGACGAACATTTGGCCGAACGGACGTTTCACCGAATGGACCAAATGCCCGTTCGTTGAAATGTCCTATTCTCTCCTAACATATCTTAACCTAACCTATGTGACTTTGTCAATGGTCCAAGTCGGACCGAAACGTCGTCGTTAGCTTCTCTCTTTTATGTGCGAGTTATTTGTGTAACTATCCTAACCTATCCTAACCTAACCTATCCTAACCTAACTTATCCTAATCTATCCTAACATAACCTAACATATCCTAATCTAACCTATCCTAACATAACCTAACATATCCTAACCTAACCCAGATATCCGATATTCGGTGAAATGTCCGTTCGGCCAAATGTCCGTTCGGTTAAATGTCCGTTCGGATAAATGTCCGTTCGGATAAATGTCCTTTCGGCCAAATGTCCTTCGGTGAAATGTCTGTTGGCCAAATATCCGTCGGCCATTTGTCCGGCCACGGAAGAATTAAACGCAGGCGTAACACCTGGGAATCTTTATTTGAAGTCGTTTCACCCACCAGTGTTTTTTTTTAAATTCAAAACAGAGATGATATACGAACAGCAGACAAGATATCCAGATCCTCAGTCTCAGTATAGAGAAGATCTACGAACAGTAGACAAGGTATCCAGATCCTCAGTCTCAGTATAGAGAAGATCTACGAACAGTAGACAAGGTATCCAGATCCTCAGTCTCAGTATAGAGAAGATCTACGAACAGTAGACAAGGTATCCAGATCCTCAGGCTCAGTATAGAGATCTAAGAACAGCAGACAAGATATCCAGATCCTCGGGCTCAGTATAGAGAAGATCTACGAACAGTAGACAAGGTATCCAGATCCTCAGGCTCAGTATAGAGATCTACGAACAGCAGACTAGGTATCCAGATCCTCAGGCTCAGTATAGAGAAGATCTACGAACAGTAGACAAGGTATCCAGATCCTCAGGCTCAGTATAGAGAAGATCTATTAAAAGCAAACAAGGCATCCAGTCCCTCAACCTTGCAGAACTATACACAGAAGACGGTGGAAGATGAGATAGAAATGTTGTGGAGGTATAGAGAATATTCCGAAAAATTACTGAATACACTGTAGTTAACGAAGTGAAGGTAGATATTTCAATTATGTGGTAGGAGGGAATGGGATTTGCCAGACGAGGAGAGTTTGGAGTGAATGTGGGGGAAGTGGATGATGCAATATTTCAAAAGCTGGAAAAGCAGTCGAGATGGAATGAATTAAGACTGCGAACAGAAAGCAGATATAGATGAAGGTTTTGGATCAACTGGTGGAGTTTTTAGTGGACGCAAAAAATTGAAAGGGTTCTAAATATTAGCATCCTAAGAATGAAAATCCTTCAGTGTCTGCAGCACTTTGAAGGATGGGCTCACATGTTTCTGTTCAGTGAAACATTGAACTATAATAAGCGTGTACCTCAGAGAAACTGAGAGACAGAGACAGAGACAGACACACACACACAGTTATTGTTTCTGGTATCGTCCTTGAGAAACACAAGTCATGTATATGGTAAAGACCTTTTCAGTGCTTTTTTTTCCATACATAATACGCTTTACAGTAGTTTCCATGATCTTTTATACTCAGATATTATTCATCAAGTAGAATACTAAGCCGATAATGTGCTGGAGGGGTTTTCTTCGTCAGGAAAGAGGCAAGTCTCTCCTAAACGTGAGTTCTCAATTACGACCTGCTCAGTGGGTCAGCTATCTCAGACTTACCTACGCCAAGTTTTTCACCCACTTAAAAAAAATGGTTAACCAAATACTACCATACTAAGATATTATTGAATATATGTATTATTATTATTTGAAGCTCTAAAACCGTGTTGGTAATTCAGCATGAGTAATGTTGTTAGCTCGATCCTCCTGCCTTGAAATGTGAACACATAACTTTCAATGATGAGTAACCACGTAATGTCAAATGTATGTCAATGCGTTAAAAACGAATTACGTAGACGATAACCAGCGTTACCAGAGTCAACGAACTGATATAGACACTATAAAATCTCAATAATGAGGATGAGGGTCCCCAGGACAGTTCTAGAGGTGGTACCTCCCTATATTATATATATATGTATATATATTTTTATATATATATATATATATATATATATATATATATATATATATATATATATATATATATATATATATATATATATATATATATAATATAGGCTGGTAGACAGCAACCGCCCAGGGAGGTACTACCGTCCTGCCAAGTGAGTGTAAAACGAAAGCCTGTAATTGTTTTACATGATGGTAGGATTACTGGTGTCCTTTTTTTTTCTGTCTCATAAACATGCAAGATTTCAGGTACGTCCTGCTACTTCTACTTACACTTAGGTCACACTACACTGCATGTACAAGCATATATATGTATATATACACATCCCTCTGGGTTTTCTTCTATTTTCTTTCTAGTTCTTGTTGTTGTTTATTTCCTCTTATCTCCATGGGGAAGTGGAACAGAATTCTTCCTCCGTAAGCTATGCGTGTTGTAAGAGGCGACTAAAATGCCGGGAGCAAGGGGCTAGTAACCCCTTCTCCCGTATAAATTACTAAATTTAAAAAGAGAAACTTTGTTTTTCTTTTTGGGCCACCCTGCCTTGGTGGGATACGGCCGGTTTGTTGAAATATATATATATATATATATATATATTATATAATATATAATATATATAATATATATATATATATTATATATATATATATATATATATTGTCTTCTCTGAGGATGAGGGTCCCCATTCCAGCTATAGAGGTGGTACTTCCCTACATATATATATATATATAATATATATATATATATATATATATATATATATATATATATATATATATAGGAACATAAGAAAGGAGGAACACTGCAGGAGGCCTGCTGGCCCATACTAGGCAGGTCCTTTACAATTTATCCCACTAACAAAACATTTGCCCAACCCAATTTTCAATGCCACCCAAGAAATAAGCTCTGATGTGAAAGTCCCACTCAAATCCTACCCCTCCCACTCATGTACTTATCCAACCTAGATTTGAAACTACCCAAAGTCCCAGCCTCAATAACCCAACTAGGTAGACTGTTCCACTCATCAACTACCCTATTTCCAAACCAATACTTTCCTATGTCCTTTCTAAATTTAAACTTATCTAATTTAAATCCATTACTGCGGGTTCTCTCTTGGAGAGACATCCTCAAGACCTTATTAATATCCCCTTTATTAATACCTATCTTCCACTTATACACTTCGATCAGGTCTCCCCTCATTCTTCGTCTAACAAGTGAATGTAACTTAAGAGTCTTCAATCTTTCTTCATAAGGAAGATTTCTAATGCTATGTATTAATTTAGTCATCCTACGCTGAATGTTTTCTAACGAATTTATGTCCATTTTGTAATACGGAGACCAGAACTGAGCTGCATAATCTAGGTGAGGCCTTACTAATGATGTATAAAGCTGCAGTATGACCTCTGGACTTCTGTTGCTTACACTTCTTGATATAAATCCCAGTAATCTATTTGCCTTATTACGTACGCTTAGGCATTGCTGTCTTGGTTTAAGGTTGCTGCTCACCATAACCCCCAAGTCCTTTTCGCAATCTGTATGGCTAAGTTCTACATCATTTAACTTATAAGTACTAGGGTTATGGGCACTCCCAAGCTTCAGAACCTTGCATTTATCTACATTGAACTGCATCTGCCACTTTTCTGACCAAGAATAGAGTTTGTTTAAATCCTCCTGAAGTTCCATAACATCTACGTTTGAATCAATTATCCTACCTATCTTTGTGTCATCGGCGAATTTGCTCATAACACTAGTAATTCCCTCATCAAGATCATTGATATATATTATAAACAACAACGGGCCCAAGACTGATCCCTGTGGAACGCCACTTGTTACAGATCCCCACTCGGATTTAACCCCATTTATGGACACTCTCTGCTTCCTGTCAGTGAGCCATGACTCGATCCACAAGAGCACTTTTCCCCCAATGCCATGAGCTGCCACTTTCTTTAACAGTCTATGGTGCGGAACTCTATCAAAAGCCTTACTAAAATCTAAGTAAATAATATCAAATTCTTTATTGTGGTCAACAGCCTCAAAAGCTTTACTGAAGAAAGTTAATAAATTAGTTAGACAAGACCGGCCTCTTGTGAATCCATGCTGAGTATCATTAATCAAGCTATGCTTATCGAGATGGCTTCTTATAATCTCAGCTATAATTGACTCTAGTAATTTGCCTACAATTGAGGTCAGGCTTATTGGGCGGTAATTTGACGGTAACGACTTGTCCCCTGTTTTAAAAATAGGAGTTACATTAGCCATCTTCCACATATCAGACACTACACCTGTTTGAAGAGATAAATTAAAAATATTAGTTAATGGTTCACAGAGTTCCATTTTGCATTCCTTAAGAACCCTTGAAAAAACCTCATCAGGACCCGGCGACTTATTTTGCTTCAGTCTGTCTATCTGCTTCACAACCATCTCACTAGTGACTGTGATGTTACATAATTTATCTTCTTTAGCCCACTGTAAAAATTAATTACTGGAATATTGTTAGTGTCTTCCTGTGTAAAAACTGAGAGAAAATAATTATTTAAAATCAAGCACATTTCATTCTCTTTGTCAGTAAGGTGCCCATAGTTATTTTTAAGGGGACCTATCTTATCTCTAACTTTTGTTCTATAGACGTGGAAAAAACTTTTTGGGTTAGTTTTAGAATCCCTAGCAACTTTAATTTCATAGTTCCTTTTAGCTTTTCTTATCCCCCTTTTAATGTCCCTCTTAATGTCAATATACTGATTCATAAGATGACCCTCACCTCTTTTGATACGACTATAAATTCCTTTCTTATACCCTAGTAGATATTTGAGCCTATTATTCATCCATTTTGGGTCATTTCTATTTGATCTAATTTCTTTATATGGGATAAACGCTCTTTGAGCAGCATGTATAGTGTTCAGAAAACTGTCATATTGATAGCTCTCTTCGTTACCCCAGTCAACAGATGATAAGTGATATATATATATATATATATATATATATATATATATATTAATATATATATATATATATATATATATATATATATATATATATATCAATGAGTGAGATTAATCAACTCACTCATTGAACAAGAGAATAATAAAAGCATTTCGTAATTTCCCGAGTTCTTGCCCACTTTTGTGACGTCCAAATTTTCGAGTAAAAAAAAAATATCTTCCGGCGAGCAAATTTATTGATTGTCGTTAACTCAATTGTTTTAATCCCGAGCCTCGGAGAGAGAGAGAGAGAGAGAGAGAGAGAGAGAGAGAGAGAGTAGATGAGAGAGGGGAAGGAGGAGGGGAAGGAGGAGGGGAAGGAGGAGGAGGGGGAGACAAGAATTTAAAATATTCAGCACAAAGTGAAATCTTGTTTTCCACGCCGCTGATCTGCTTGTCAACCAATAATGAATTCCAGCTATTACCGTCGCCGATACCACTTCCCCCCCTTCCTCTCCCCTACCCCCTCTCCCCTCCCCCTTACCCTTACCCGCCGAGGGGTCTCCCTCCCCCTTTCTCCTTCCTTCACCCCCCCCCGCATTGCTCCTACCCCGTGGTTAAAACAACCCTTAATTGCTGACGCTTCTTAATTATTAGCCTCTCTAAGTAACTCCAAGAATTGTGACTGACGGAATCCCCTTTATTACATAATAGACAGAGGGAAGAGTGACAGAATGTGATAGACAGAGGGGAAGAGAAACAGAATGTGATAGACAGAGGGGAAGAGAAACAGAATGTGATAGATAGAGGGGAAGAGAAACAGAGCGTCAGCTCAGCACAAACTTGATATTAATTGTTGTGGAAATGTTGAGGATTGGGGTGAGAGGAGAGGAGGGGGTGAGGGGAAAATAGTGGGTGAGGGGAGAGGAAGGAGAATGAGGAGAAGAGAGGATGAGGAGGGAAGATAAAGTGGAAGTGGGAGTGGGGAAGTGGCAGATGGTAGTAGAAGTGGTGGTGGATATGTGGGTGAGAGTGAGAGAGAGAGAGAGAGAGAGAGAGAGAGAGAGAGAGAGAGAGGAAGAGAGAGAGAGAGAGAGAGAGAGTAGAGAGAGAGAGAGAGAGAGAAGAGAGAGGAGAGAGATGAGAGAGAGGAGAGAGAGAGAAAAGCACTGTGGTGTTGCAAGGGGAGATGAGAGGGGAGAGTGTAGTAGTTACGCTGGCGAGGGGTGGCGAGGCTAGGGGTGGCGAAAGAATTGTTTTGTGGTAGAGACAGCAGAGAAAGTGGTATGGTTATGGAGAGAGGGGAAGGGAAAGGGATAGAAGGGGAAAAAGAAAGGAATAGGAGGGGAAGGGAAGAAGCGATAGACTGCAAATATCTATATGAGATGCAAGTTTGCTCTCACCTTGAGTATGCACCACTCTCTTGGATTGCCTGCTCCTCCTGATCCCATTTCCGACTCTTGGGTAAGGTAGAGGACCACGGGAGTTGACTCGCCTCTCACCTCGATCAAGACAGCATTTATCCCACAAGACGAGCAGCCATCAGCAGCTTGACTCTGCCTATGCTCTTAAAGACATCACTCCATCAGCGTTCATTCATAACTGACTCACGTATGGAACATGTTGTCATAAAATACAGACATCAGAAAAATCTAATTATTATATGAAAATTCTGGCTCGCAGCCAAACCTTCTTTACAAATGATCAAGGAACCCGTACAGTACGTACTTGTATAAATGAGACACCTTTGCAACATTTAGGTATCTTTATTCTGAAGACGTTTCGCAGATCAGTGGGGTCTTCAGTCTAATGCAGAGAAAAGTGAAAGATGAGGAGGAGTTTGAGTTAATCAGTCCCTCAGCCTAGAGTGGAGGTGTTCAGTCCATCAAGATCCCTGTCCTTCTCAGACTGTTGGAGTGAACACATCGACTCCAGGCTGAGGGAAAGATTATCTCAAACTCCTCCTCATCTTCTACCTCTCTACTGAAGAAGCCACTGGCTAGCGAAACGTTTCCGGAATAAAGCTACACAAAAGTTGCACAAGTGTCTCATCAACTTGTCGGTTTTCTAAACCCTTTATTCACGTCATTGTAAAACTTGGAAGGAGCAATAAACAAGGTTCTCTTCTTGACTGTCCTTGTTGAGAGCAATAATACAGTCCATCATATTAATCTGTCGCTACATCCTCGTCTTGTACCACTCTGCGAATACAGAGGTACAACACGAGGATGGTATAAGCCATATTAAGACGAGCTGGTATAAGCTATTTTAATAATTATTAAATATGTGTATATTATTTATTATTAAAAGAAAATATAAGCACAATTTTGTCAGTTGACTTTTACTGTAAGCATTAATTTGTTTGCCTCTAATTCATTTGTTTACCTCTAATCCATTTGTTTACCTTTAATCTATTTGTTTACCTCTAATCCATTTGTTTGCCTCTAATCCATTTGTTTGCCTCTAATCCATTTGTTTACTTCTAATAAATTTGTTTGTCTCTAATCCATTTGTTTACCTCTAATCCATTTGTTTACCTTTAATCCATTTGTTTACCTCTAATCCATTTGTTTGCCTCTACCCATTTGTTTACTTCTAATAAATTTGTTTGTCTCTAATCCATTTGTTTACCTCTAATCTATTTGTTTACCTTTATTCCATTTGTTTGCCTCTAATCCATTTGTTTACCTCTGATCCATTTGTTTACGTTAAATCCATTTGTTTGCCTCTATTCCATTTGTTTACTTCTAATAAATTTATTTGCCTCTAGTACATTTGTTTGCCTGTAATCCATTTGTTTTCCTCTAATTTATTTGTTTACCTATACTCCATTTGTTTGCCTCTAATCCATTTGTTTACCTCTATTTCATTTGTTTACCTCTAATAAATTTGTTTGCCTCTAATCCATTTGTTTACCTCTAATCCATTTGCTTGCCTCTAATCCATTTGTTTACCTCTAATTCATTTGTTTGCCTCTAATTCATTTGTTTACCTATAATAAATTTGTTTACGTCTAATCCATTTGCTTGCCTCTAATCCATTTGTTTACCTCTAATCCATTTGCTTGCCTCTAATCCATTTGTTTACCTCTAATTCATTTGTTTGCCTCTAATTCATTTGTTTACCTCTAATAAATTTGTTTCTCAATCATTGCTTGCCTCTATCCATTTTACTTATCCATTTGCTTGCCTCTAATCCATTTGTTTACCTCTAATTCATTTGTTTGCCTCTAATTCATTTGTTTACCTCTAATAAATTTGTTTACGTCTAATCCATTTGCTTGCCTCTAATCCATTTGTTTACCTCTAATTCATTTGTTTGCCTCTAATTCATTTGTTTACCTCTAATAAATTTGTTTACGTCTAATCCATTTGCTTGCCTCTAATCCATTTGTTTACCTCTAATCCATTTGCTTGCCTCTAATCCATTTGTTTACCTCTAATCCATTTGTTTGCCTCTAATCCATTTATTGTCTACATGCGATCATTTGTTGCCCTCTAAGACATAAACTGCCTTATTGTGCAATGTTGTATAAAAATACATTGCACATATAACTCGCACACGGGAGAAAGAAACTTATGACTACATTTCGGTCCGTCTTGAACCATTGACGGGCCGAAACGTCATCATGAGCTTCTCCTGTTTACGGGTTATCTGTGTATTGTTCCAGTCACGGTATTGTGCCCCTTTATTCTTGAAATATCTTTCGTACGTAGACCTCTATATTACGATGAGTGGCTGCTTGTACTTGCGAGGACCACGTGTCCTCTCTCTCTCTCTCTCTCTCTCTCTCTCTCTCTCTCTCTCTCTCTCTCTCTCTCTCTCCTCTCTCTCTTCTCTCTCTCTCTCTCTCTCTCTCTCTCTCTCTCTAGTCTTGACAGTCTCAAGGTGGTTGAAATCTTGCTGGTTGAAAGACTTGCTCCTCCTTCACCAGTAATTTTTGGCTAATTAAGTAAATATAAATGATGAACAAAAACACTTCATTCCACAAATTTGTGCTATAACAATTATACCATTTTTGACACTGTATACGCTGCCTCCCCAGGCCAGGGGCAGAGTGTCAGCCTTAATCCATCACCAGTGCCTGTCAGCAGCCTGGCGTCAGCCTGACCGACACAACAATCACAAATGACCAATTATTTCCTCAAAAATATGTCCATGTCAGGTTGCCTACCCATGGGAGTCCCGCCTCACCCCTCTATCTACGGCGGCTTTGGGGGAGATTTTTTTTCAGAGTAGATTAATTTTTCAATTGCTGAAGATTTAACAAGTGTGTGTGTGTGTGTGTGTGTGTGTGTGTGTGTGTGTGTGTGTGTGTGTGTGTGTGTGTGTGTGTGTGTGTGTGTGTGTTCTGAGGTTATCAACTGTGAGTAAAGTGACATAAACAGACACAAGGATGCAAGGAATTTGTCATTCAGTATGAGCTTCTATAAAAAGTGATCCAATATGCAATGTGTTTGAAAAGGATGGATCCAATTCCAAAGCAAACTGCTTCGGAATTGGGTCCATTATTTTGAAACGCCTTGTATATTCTAGATCATTATCCTATCTTAAGGAAGGCAGGTAGTGTCTGGCTCGTGATCAGCGGAGGAAGACCGGAGGCTCCAACATCCCTTGACCTGAATGAGCCCCACGATAAAGTTCCTTCGCCAAACTTTGCCTAATTGATAAACACATAAACCCACATGTTTGTGCCTTTTATCAACTCGTCAGGTTAATGACCAAATGGTTGAGGAAGAATAAAAAATAATTTTTAAGTGATTTTCATAATCCCAAACTCAAAATCAAATAAATTTAAAATTGCTGTCTATGAGAGAGATGTATAATTGTTGAGGAGTTGGAGAGGTTCAACATGGAGGAGTTGGAGAGGTTCGACATTGAGGAGTTGGAGAGGTTCGACATTGAGGAGTTGGAGAGGTTCGACATGGAGGAGCTGGAGAGGTTTAACAGGAGCTGGAGAGGTTCAGCATGCAGGAGTTGGAGAGACTCAACATGGAGGAGCTGGAGAAGTTCAACATGGAGTGGCTGGAGAGGATTTTCGTGGAGAATGGGTCGAATATCCCCGACTGAGAGGCTGTTGAATTTCCTGAAAGCGTCAACACATCGTAATCCTCTCAAACTAATAAAAAAAATACCAGCATAAATGGATGTCAGGGATACAAAATTTGCACAAATAATATTGATAGTCATATTTGCATTGGCATTGACGTATTTTATAGGCACACCTGAATTTTCATGCTAGATCGACTGTAAATTAAACGTTATCCTGAGTGCAAATAAATATAGAACGCAGTGAGGTATTTGCTTGTGGTGATGATTATTTATATCCAAGTTCTGAGTCGTGGTCTGTAAAATTCAGACATTATTCGTATTTTTTTTTCTGCAGATATTAAGCACTGGTTTGGTCTGGGACCGTGTGCACGGTAATCCACAGCTACAATAAATACAGGTTGCCTTGCTCATTATCTCTGACACTGGTGTATGAGATTATTTATATAAATATATATATATATATATATATATATATATATATATATATATATATATAATATATATATATATATATATATATATATATATATATATATATATATATATATTATATATATATATATAATATATATATATATATATATATATATATATATATATATATATATATATATATATATATATATATATATTATATTATATATATATTATATTATATATATATATTATATATATATATATATATATATATATTATATATATATATTATATATATATATATATATATATATACATGTATATATATATATGTCGTGCCGAATAGGTAAAATTGGTCAATTAGCAAGAACTCATTTAAAAATAAGTCCTTTCTAAAATTTTCTCTTATACATTTAAAGATATATTTTTTTATTTACGTTAATGTAAAAATTAATAATTTTGTACCAAAAGAACCTTTGACAACTTACTTAACCTTATTATAACAAGTGCAAATTAATTTAGCCTAATCCAACTATATATATTTTAGATAAGTGGATGTCTCTCCAAGAGAGAACCCGCAGTAATGGATTTAAATTAGATAAGTTTAGATTCAGAAAGGACATAGGAAAGTATTGGTTTGGAAACAGGGTAGTAGATGAGTGGAACAGTCTACCTAGTTGGGTTATTGAGGCTAGGACTTTGGGTAGTTTCAAATTTAGGTTGGATAAGTACATGAGTGGGAGGGGTTGGATTTGGGTGGGACTATCACTCAGGGGTTTTATTTTTTGGGGTGGCTTTAAATTTTTGGGGTTGGGGAAATTTGGTTTTGTTAGGGGGAAAATTTGGGAAAGGCCCTGCCTATTTAGGGGCCCAACAGGCCTCCCCGGGGGCCCCGTGTTCCCCCTTTCTTATGTTTTTATGAAAAAAATTTTTAATAAAAAACAAAAAAATAAAAAAATTTTTTTTTCTCGTTAGGTTCAGAAGATTTTTGCGAAAATTAAATTTCCGTCCCGAATGGGAAAACGAATTCCCCATCTTGGTTGAAATGCAACGCTCTTTCCTTTGCCTTTATGGGAAAAGCGAAAATTTGTGAAAGCAATAATTTCGCCAAAATTATCCTAAACAAAACCAAAAAAAATATATTTCTTTGTCCCTTGGTTTTAGTATTAAATTACTGAAAACGAAATTTAAAAAATATATTTAGTGGGATGGGTTTAAAATTTTAATTTGCGCTTTTATAATAAGGTTATGTGGGTTTTCCAAAAGATTCTTTGGGTTGAAAAATTAAAATTTTTTATTTTTAACTTTAATGAAAAAAATAAAATTTTTAAAGGGTTAAAATAAAATTTTAAAAAGGTTTTAAATTTTAAATAAATTTTTTGCTAATTGACCATTTTTTAAATAATCGGCCCCCAAAATAAAAAAACATATATATATAATCAAAAAAACCACCCTGAAAGAATAGAGAAAATTCCAAGCGCTTTGTGATATTTCAAAATTAAAAAGGGAAATTTAGAAAGTAAAACCCAACCAAGGAAGGTATATAAGGGGGTCGGGCCCAACACCTCACAATCAGTTCCCAAAAGGGTTTAAAACACCTCCCGCGCGCCGCCCCCAAGGGGACGGGTTTCCTTTTTCTTTAGAGTGGTTGTTTTGCTATTCGGGAATCACCTTTTTACTGTGATCTTTTTGGGCCACTCATATATTTATATTTTTAAAATAAAATAAAAATATATATTAATATTTTATATAATATTTAATAATATAAAATTTTTATATATTATATATACACCAGAGCACTGCTTACTCACGATGCATTACCTAACAGAGTAAAGATCAAACCGGGCGAGTAGCACAACCAATGAGCGCCCAAACTAGCACTTCCCCAGCTGCGTTAGGGGGGCAGGTTTGCAAGTCAAATGTAATGCGATTTTATCGCCCCAAAGGGGCCCCTTTGTTGTCTTTCTGTACAGACGACACAGGGGGCTGAGAAACTACTTTACCACCCGTACTACCACTAAACGGACCGGGGTTTTTGGGTTTTGACTTCCCCAGCATTTGGGGGGCCGGGAAAGAACTGTGTTCCTCAAGGGGACTCGACAACCTTATCACTGTAAAAAGGAAAAATGAAGAAATCAAGTCTTTCTATCGAAAAAAGGGAACCCTTGGGCCAAGGGGGAAATTTCATTACTAAAATCCCCAAAATGCTTCACCCATGCTGAAGGTCACCTTCAGTGACGTAAAACCCAGGGCACAAGCCAAAAGCTCTCCCTGAGGGCCTGGCTTTTCCCACTACTTCCACATAACCCAGCCCTTCATCGAAGCAAAAAAATTTCCAACATATCTCACAGTGCTAAATTGTTCCCTCATTTTTAAAAAACCAAAAAATGTTTGTCCTCCCAAAGGCCCAAAAATTTCTGCTCCACCTGTGGCCGGAGGGCATAAACTTCAAAAATTCACTACTGCTTCACACCCCCAAATGCTTTGAACTGCAAGAAGACCCCATACTCTTGCTGCCGGGGGTCCCCCAAACCAGAAGGGGACATATCAAGAAAAACAAAACAACAAAAAAAACCCCAACCCCAAAAAAAACCCACATATTCTGCTATCCCAAGCTTAAAGGGCAGCCCTTACCAAAAAATACAGGGCCAGGGAAAGCTGTTTCCCCCCAAACCTTTCCCTGCCAGCACCTACTGCCGACTCCCCCCCAGATTTTTTGTTGCTTTATGTATCCCTCATTTTCCCAGAATCCCAGCTACCGGGTTCCCTTTCCCAAAACCACCACCAATGAACTTTTCAAACTAAATAATAGGGCCGGGCCTACTTTCCCCCGGGCATCACCACCTTCCACTGAAAATCCTAAAATCACTGCAAATATTACCAGCACCCCGCTGCTCCACCGCGTCACAAACCCCCACTAGACACAGAGAGGGACCAACCCAGAGACCTCTGGAACGTGGGCCCAAAACCCCCCAATGAAAATCCACTACCGCTTTCACCCCACTGCGGGGGCAACTGACCAGTGGGAAAATTTTCGCCTTCCCCAGTTCGGGCCACCACCCAAAGGAAAAAAAACACAAGAAAACTGCGGATGCACCTCCCCGGTTTTGCCACTGTCACTGACACTGCTGCAAAAAAACAATCCGATATCTGAAGGGTGTATACTTCTACACAACCAAGCAGTATAAGAACAAATTTGGTCTTAAAACCCTTCAAAAACCTCCGGGAAAGGAACATCAAGTTTTACCTACAAACCAAAACCTGCTACAACCCCAAATGAGACATGACCAGAAAACTCACTGCCAACACCCAAAAAACCTTGGGGAAAGGGCAAGTACACCTCAAAGGGGAAAATTCAGGATGCTTCAAAAATTTGGGGACCTTGAAGACGGAAACCCTGGGTCTAGCAGGGAACTATCCATAAACCATTCCCCCCAGATTTTGGGCTGTCCGCAAAAGCTGGGGTTTTGGCCCCAATAAACCCTGAAACTGCTGCCTCTGCCCCCCTGAAATTTCTCTTTGGGGGAAAAGTCAGAAAAAGGGATAGAAGAAGACGACATCCCCCAACCGGGGGGCCCCAAGAAAGAAGAAAGTTTGTTTCGTCACCCCCCCCCCGGGGGGGGGCCACTGCCGGGTTCACCTTCGGAGAAGACCTGGGCCAAAAGGGGCCCTTTGCCAAATAAACATGAATAAAAATAAAACACCAACACACGCCCTTTTCCACACAGGAAGCACAGCCTAGCCCCGATCGACACCATCCCATTCCCCATTGGGGCATGGTTGGTGCCAGAGCCCGGTTTTTTCCTTACAAGATGGGGGGGGACTTGTCCCTTTTCCCCCAGGGGAGACTTGGGTCCAGACACTCCTAGACGGGAGCCAGTGCGGGGCCACCATTGGGAAAGGGGCCCCGGGGCCCGGGGAAAATACCGGCAAACCCTTTAACAACACCTCACTATCACTATCAGATCCCAAATTTTTAAAACACCTGACGCCCCCGGGGCCCCCAACCGGAAACGGGTTTCCTTTCTTTCAGAGGGGTTGTTTTGCATATTCTAAATAAACCTGTTTACTGTGACCCTTATTGACAAAAAATAAATAAATATATATATATATAAAATATTTTAAATAATATAAATATATAAATATATATATATATATATATATATATTTTATATATATATATACAATAAATACATTTTAAATATATATATAAAAATAAAATAAATATATATAATATTTTATATATATATAAAATTTTTTTATTTTTTTATTATTTTTTTATCCCCACGGGCCGGATTCCCACCAAGGCGGGTTTGGCCCGAAAAAAAAAAACTTTCACCATCATTCACTCCTTCCTGTCTTGCCAGAAGGGGGGGCTTTACACTAAAGTTTTTAAACTGCAACATTAACACCCCTCCTTCAGAGTGCAGGCATGTATTTCCCATCTCCAGGACTCAATCCCTGCCGGTTTCCCTCCCCCTTTTTCCTTTTAAATGTTACTTTGCTCACACCCAACAGCACGTCAAGTTTTAAAAAAAATCTTTGTCTCCATTCACTCCTATCAAACACGGCTCACGCAGCCTGCGGGAAGTCCCAACCCCCCTCGCACAACAAAACCCCCTTTGGGGGCCCCCCCCCCTTTCCAACCTTTCCGGGGCCGCCCCCAACCCCGCCTTTCTTCCACTCCCGGACTGATACACTCTTGAAGTCATTGGGTTTTCGCTCCATTCTTCTACATGCCCCAAACCCACCTCAACAACCCCCCCTCACCCCTCTAGACAACATTTTGGTAACCCCCGCCCCTCCTCCTAACTTCAAAACTACAAATTCTCTGCTTTAAAATTCCCACCCCACATTGCTCTCAGCCCTTTGAATCTCCACGGGCCTCCAGCCTTAAATCGCTGAAACCCTTTTCATAACCCATGTTTCAAACCCAATAAGAGCTTTGGGAAAAATACCCCTTCATACTTTCCCCCTCTTTGCCCCCAAAGGGAAAAAAAGGGTTCTTTTTTCTCCACAAAACCCTAATGCACCATTTCACCCTTTTCCCCTCATAAATTTTTAATGATTCACCTCATCTTTCATAACCCACCCCGGGGGACAGGCCCACTCCAAAAAAAAAAAAACCTGAATACATTCACTCCCTCCTCCCTCTCTCCCCCCCCCCCAATCTGAATCCAATCTTTCATCACCTAATCTTTTTTTTTAACCCCCAAAAACCCTTTACTCTTTCCTGTTTTCATTTTTAAAATTTTTCTTCTTTTGCACACCCCAAACCAAAAATTCATCCCCCCAATCTCTGCAGAATCTCCCAAGAGCCCCAGTGTCATCAAAAAAGGAAAACGTGACAACCCCCCACTTTATTTTGTTTTTCTTTATTTTTTTAACTCCAGGGCCTTTTTCCCAAAGGGCCCCTCGCATTTACTTCTCTTACAACCCCATCTAAAAATATTTTAAAAAACAACCAGGTGACTTTAACAAAATCCTTGTCTAAGGCTTTTACTTTTACTGGAAATAATTTCCCTTTTTCCCTACTACTCTAACTTGGCCTCACAAACCTCGTAAAAAACTCTTCATGTTTTAAAGTAAAAAAACCCTCCTAAACCATACCCCGAAAACCTCTGACATTGAAACCCTATCCACCCTGATAAAACCCCTTTTTTTCCAAATCCTTAAATGCCCCCCAAAGACCTCTTTAGCCTTATCTAAATACTGTTCACTTATATTTTTCACTGTAAAAAACCCCGGGGCCCCACACACCCCCCTTCCCTTTCCAAAGCCTCCTTGTTCACGTTTTTCCTTTCTCCGTCTTACTCTTAATTTTTCCCAATAAAAAAACTCTACCATAAAACTTTCCCAGGTATACTCAACGGTTTTATCCCCCTATAATTTTTGCACTCTTTTTTTTCCCCCTTTGCCTTTTAAAAAGGGAAAACTATGAGCTCTCTGCCAATCCCTATTTTCCCTTTACCCTCCCCCATCATTTATTAAAAAAATTTGCACCAACCATTTCCAAAACTTATCCCCACGTGCTTTTAACATTTTATTTTTATCCCATCAATCCCGGCTGTTCCCCCCCTTTTCTTTTTTACCTACTGCCTCACGAATTTCCCCCCACCCCTCACAACTGGCCCCTTCCCCACCCCTACAAGATGTTATTCCCCCTTGCCCTAAACCGAAATCAAAACCCTTCCCTATCTTCATCAACATTTAACATTTCCCTCAAAATATTCCCCCCTTTTTCCCAAAATACCTCTAACTCCCATTTAATAAATCCTCCTTCCTTTTTTTTAACTAAAAAATCCATTTGTTCCAAGGCCCCTTAAACCCTTTTTAATCTCACTCCAAAAATTTTTTCTATTTTCAAAAAAAAATTTGTTGATAACATCTCACCCACTCTTTTCATTTGCTCTTTTTTTAAAAATTTTTTAAACCCTCTTTTTAAAACCCCTCTCTTTTTTTCCCAAAATATCTTTTTCCCCCTCCTTGCATCATTTCTACTTTGAAAAAACCTTCTCATATGCTACTTTTTCTCCCTTACTACTCTCTTTCATCATCATTCCACCAACCCGCTCCTCTTCCCAAAACCGCCCCCCCCCCTTTCCTGTAACCACAAATTTTTCCCCTGAACACTCTAAAAAAATTTTTTTTAAAACCACCCCATACCTTTTCGCCCCCATTCCCTATGCCCTTTTGCCCATTTTGTCCTCCAAAAACTGTTTATTTTTTACCCAACTGCCTCCTATTTTATTTTAAAAAACCTTCACCTCTTTTTACACCTCTTTCCCCAAACCCCCAACCCCTTTTTACCCTCAGTGTACCCTAAAACTAGAAAGTGATCTGACATACTGTGGCCCTCTAAAAAACCATGTACTTTCCTAAGCCCTTAACTCAACAGTCTTTTTTTTCTCCCAAATACAAAACCCCAACAAACTACTGTCATTTCGCCCAACATCATATTTTGTATACTTATTTATCCTCTTTTTTTTAAAAAATATTTTTCCCTAAAACAAAACCCCCTTTTTCTATACAAAGCCAATCAAAGGGTTTCCCATTATAAATTTAAAACCCGGGCCCCCCCAAACTTACCTACCTTCCCCTCCCCTAAAATTTTTCCCCTCCCTTTAGCATTCAACCCCTACCAAAATTTACTCTTCATTTTGGTTTTAAAAGGGCCCTTAAACATTCATTTAACTTCCCCCAAAAAATCTCTCTCTCCCCTTTAAAATTCCTCTTTTTCCTCCGGGGGCTTTCCCACGTTTATTTGACCCACTTTTCGCATCCAACCTTTATTTTAATCCCATAATTCTTAAATTTTTACCCCAAATTCATATTCTTTTTTCCCTTCCCTTCCATAACTAAACCTTAAACATTACTCCCCCCCCTTTCCCTTTTTCTCTAACTCCCCTCAGATACCCAGTTTTAAATCCCATTTACCCCCCCCAAACCGGGGAACCCCCCTACCCCCTTCGCTTTTTTTCGTTTGGGGCCAGGAAAACCCCAACTTCTTTTCTTTCAAACACCCACCCAATCATCTTTTTTGTCATCTGCCAAAACATCCACCCCACTTTCAAGCATCCCAGTATATAAAGTTTTTTTCTTTTTTAGTAAATGTCTACAGGAGAAGGGGTTACTAGCCCATTGCCCCCGGCTTTTAAGTCGTAAAACGACACCATGGTTTCCCGGAGGAAAAATTCCCTTTTCCATTTCCCCCTGGCCCAATAAAAGAAAATAAAAAAGAACAAGAGCTTTTTTGGGAAAAAGGGGGGAAAAACCTAGTTTGATGTTTTATATATATATTTTGCATGTGCGTTTTCTGTGAAGTGTGCCCCAAATTTGTAATTTGGAATAGCAAGATATCCCTTTTATCTAGCGTGTTTAAAGAACAGAAAAAGAAACCAGGAATCCCACCATCATGCAAAACAGTTTTAACAAGGGTTTTTGTTTCCAGTCATCTGGCAGGGCGGGAGTAAATTTTTTTGGGTGGGTTTCTTCTAACCCAACCCACTACCTATATAATTTAATTTTTTTTAAAAATATTTTATTTATATAAATCTATATATTTTATATATATTTTATATAATATAAATATATAATTTTAATTTTTTTTTAAATTTTATAAATATTTATATTAATTTTATATAATTGTGTGGTTATGTAGGCAAAAATTAAAAACTGTAAAAAATAATGAATTTGCTGTGCTTTTGTGATTTCTCAATTACAAGGGAAAGGAAAAAAAAATAGGACCCGCAGAAAGGTTTTTAAGGCTGAGGGTATCACCTCCCCCATAAAACCGACTTTTGACTAGGTATGTTTTGTGTGTGGGGTGTTTTGTGATGTAAAATAGGGGTTTATAATGTGTGTGGTTTTTGTGTAGTGTTTAAATGAAAAATTGGATCTCCGAATGGCGGGGCGATGATAAAAAAGTATTTCACCCGCAAAACAGCGGACCCGTAAGGGGGTTACCGGCGGGGAATCAAGAGGTTTGGGGTCGGCAGATTGGTGTGTGTGTTCTCAAACCCATTTGTACTCACCTATTTGTGGTTCAGGGGCGAGTCTTTGTCCGGCCCCCCCTCTTCACCCGGTTTTCTATGGGGCCCCCCTCTCTCCCCGCTCCATGACTTTTTCAAACCCGTCTTTAAAAAATGTGTTTTGGTTCCTGGGCCCCCCCAAAGTCATTTTTAGGCAAATTTCCCCTGCCTTACAACTCTATGACTGGAAAAAAAAACTTCCCAATTCTCTCTCCCCATTTTTGACTTCAAACCCCCCAATTGTGGGCCTCTTGTTTCTGTGTTTCCCCTCCCTGGAACTCCTGTCTTTGTCCCCCCTTTTCTATTTACGCAGTATTTTTAAAATGTCGTTTTTCATTTTTTCCCTTCCCCCCCTGTCCCCCAGTGTCGTCACCCCCGATTTTCCCTTTAAACTTTCTTATAGGACAATTCCCCCTTTGATCTGGAACTAACCTTGTCGCAAAACCCTTTTTACTTTTTCTGTTTCTTGCGTTTCTTTTTCAAATGCGGGTTCCCAAAAAGGTGCTGCATACTCCAGGGATGGGGCCCTTACATACACGGTGTACAGTGGGCTTGAACGATTCCTTTCTAAGGGATCGGAATGCTTTTTTCAGGGGTTTTCCAGGCGCCATATTTCTGCACAGTTATCTGGTTGTGTGTTGGGTTTTCCCGGGGACATGCTCGGTTTTTAAAACTCACCCCCAAAAATCTTTCCCTTAGTGAGGTTTGCAGTCTTTGGCCCCCTAGCCAATACTCCCGGGCTGTGGTCTTCTGTGCCCTTTTTCCCCAAACTTCCTACTTTGCATTTGGCAGGGGTTAAATTCGAGAAGCCATTTGCTTGGGGCCAGGTGTGTGGTGTGTTGTTGTGTGTGTGTGTGTGTGTGTGTGGTTTTGTGGGGTGGGGTGTGGTGTGTGTGTGTGTGAGTGTGTGTGAGTGTGTGTATGTGTGTGTGGGGGGTGTGGGGTGGTGTGTGGTTTTGTGTGTGAGGGGTGTGTGTTGAGTTTTTTGTATGTGTGTGTGTGTGTGTGATTTTGTTGTGTGTGTTTATGTTTGTGGTGTGTGTTGGTTGTGTGTGTATGTATGTGCTGTGTGTGTGTGTGTGTGGTGTGTGGTTTGTGTGTATGTATTTTGGGTTGTTTTTCCCCTTTTGGGGCCCCAGGCCCCGTCGATTTAAAACTTGGCCTGTTGTATAAAAGAGTGTGTGTGTGTGTGTGTGTGTGTTGGGGTGTGTGGTTGTTGTTACCATTTTGTCCCAGGCACCCCATTAGACACTTGGGCCTTTTTTGTATATAAAGTGTGTGTGTGTGGGGTGTTTTGTGTGTGTGTGGGGGTTAGTTACCCCTTTTGTCCTATTTTTTGGTTTTTCAGGGGGCGAGTTTACAGCTCCCGGGCCCCCCCTTTCGTTTATTTTCTACTAGGTTTTTCTCTGTCCCTGGGCCCATGGCTCTATCAAACCTCGCCTTAAAACTATGTTGGTTCCCCCCTCCACTAGTACTTTTAGGCTATTCCACGGGCCCGACTACTCTATGATGAAGAAAAAAATTTTCCCCAACTTCCCCTTTTATTCATCTGAGGGCTTCAACTTTTCCCAAATTTTGAAACCCCTTGTGGCTGTGTCCCTTTTTCTGGAACACCTTTTCTTTGTCCACCCTTTTCTATTCCCGCAGTATTTTATATGTCGTTATCTGTCTCCCCTGACCTTTTCCCCGTCCTCCCGGTCGTCAGGCCGATTTTCCCCCCAACCTTTCTTGTAGGAAAACCCCCTAGCTCTGTGACTAGTCTTGGGCAAACCCTTTTCACTTTTTTCTATTTTTGACGTGCTTGGGCTAGGTGTTTGGAAATTTCCAAAAATGGTGCTGTTTCTCCAGGGTTTGGGGCCCGAAAGTAAATGGTATACAGAGTCTTAAACCCAAACCTTATTTAGGTATCGGAACGCTTTTCCGTAGGTTTGCCAGGGGGCCCGGGATGTGCAGCAGTTTTTCTGATTTATGGCGCCTCAGGGGATATGCTCGGTGTTATGTCACCCCCCAGATCTTTTTTTTTGACTGAGGTTTTCATTTTTTGGCCATCTAAACTATATTTTTGGCTGCGGTCTTTTTTTGCCCCCTTTCCCCAAACCCTTTATGACTTTTTTCTTTGGCAGGGTTTTAAATTTAAAAGGCCCCGGGGGGACCCGGCTTATTGGGCCCGTTTCCCGGTCTCTTTGTTTGTCCTGTGTTGTGTGTGTGTGTTGTGTACAAAATCACCCGTTGTATCGCCTGTTGAGGTTTTCAGGGGGCGAAATCCAAGGGTCCTGGCCCCCCCTCTTCAAATGGGCGCTACTAGGTCACTCTCCCTGGGGAAACCCTGAGCTTTTTTCCCTACCTCTGCTTAAAGCTATGTATGGACCTGCCTCCACTACATTTGCTTCCCCAAATATTCCACTTCCTGACTTCCCCTGAGGCAGAAGAAAACTTCCTAAAAATCCCTTTTGATTCATCTGTGTCCCTTTACTTTCCAAAAATGTGTCCCCCGGGTTTTTTTGTGGGCCTTTTCCCGGAACATCCTGTCTTTGGGCCCCCTTGGCCCAAATTTCCCCTTGTGTGTTTTGTGTGTGTGTATGTGTGTGTGTTTGTGTATGTATGTGTTTTTGTGTGTATGTGTGTGTGTGTGTAAAGTGTGTGTGTGTGTAAGTAAGTGTGTGGTTTGTGTGTGTATGGGATGTGTGTGTGGTGTGAAATTTTGTGTGTTTTGTGTGTGTGTGTGTGTGTGTGGTTTTTGTTTTTGGGGGTAAGTGTGTGGGTGGATGTGTGTGTGTAAATTTTTTGGGGTTTTTTTGTTGTTTTGTGTGTATGTGTGTGTGTGGGGGGGGTGTATGTGTTGTGTGTGGGGTGTATGTATGTGTGTACCTCCCCATTTGTTTCCCCACCTATTTTTGTGGTTGCAGGGTTCGAGTCCTAGCTCCTGGCCCCGCCTCTTCAAACCCTTGGCTACTTTGGCCCCTCTCCTCCCCGCCCCCCATGACTTTAACAAACCCCCGTTTAAAACTGTGTAAAGGTTTCCTGCCCCCACAAAGTCATTTTTTTAGGCTATTCCCCCCTGCCTTCCAACCCCTAAAACTGAAGAAAAACTTTTCCCACTATCCCCTTGGGCTCATTTGTGTCTTCAACTTCCAAATTTTGGCCCCTTGTTTCTGTGTCCCCTCCCTGGAACATCCTGTCCTGTTCCCCCCTTGCCCATTCCCGGGAGAATTTTTTATTCGTTTTTTCGTCTCCCCTGACCCCCTGTCCTCCCCGTTGTCCCGGCCGATGGGGGTTTTTTGTAAATTTTTATGTGTGGTTTTGTATGTTGGTGTTGTATGTTTTGTGTGTGTGGGGTGTTTTGTATGTGTATGTGGTTTGTATGTTGTGTGTGTTGTGTGTGTGTGTGTGTGTGTTGTGTGTGTGTGTGGGTGTGGTGTGTGTGTGTGTGGGGTTTTGTGTGTGTGTTTTATGTGTGTTTTGGGGTGTTGTGTGTTTTTGGCATGATGTGTGTGTGTGGTGTATTGTGTTTTTTTACCTAGTGGGTAAATTCCCCCCAGGGTTGAGGTTGCGGGGGTTTTCCCTGGGCCGAGCTCCTGGCCCGCGCCTCTTCCCCGAAACCTACTAGGTCACCTCCCTGGCCGTGGGGCTTTTTTATACCTCTGCTTAAAGCTATGTTTGGGTCCTGCCTCCCCAAAATCGCTTTTCCCAAATTTTCCCCTTACTGAAATACTCTGTGGCTGGGAAAAAATACTTTCCTTTAAAATCCCCGTGTTTTATCTGTGTCTTCAGCTTCCAACTGTTCTTCTTGTTACCCGTGGGCCCAAACCCCTTTGGAAAATTCCCCCTTTTTTTCCACCTTGTCAATTCCTCTCAGTATTTTTATGTCGTTATCATGTCCCCCCCATCTCTTTCCGTCCCCAGGGCGTCAGGTTGATTTCCCTTAAAACCCCTCCCCGTAGGGGCAAAACCTCTTAGCGGGGACTAGTCTTGGGTTTCAAACCCTTTGCAAATTTTTTCTAGTTTCTTCCCCGTGCTTTTACTAGGGTGGGGTTTTTCCCAAAATGGTGCCGAAACTCCCAAAATGGGCCTAACGTACACGGTGTTTTCAGGGGCCGGGAAAAGATTCCTTATTAAGGGTGTCGGAATGCTGTTCTGAGGTTTGCTAGGGGCCCCTATGCTGCAGCGTTTTTTTGGGTTTATGTGCGCTTCAGGAGATGGGCCCGGGTTTTTTCTCACCCCAAGATCTTTTTCCTTGAGTGAGGTTTTTAGTCTCTGACCCCTAGAAATGTCCCCGTCGCGGCCTTCTTTGCCCTTCCCAATTTTTCATGACTTTGACTTAAATGGGAATTTAACCCAGGAGCCAATTGCTGGACCAGGTCTGCAGCCTGGGCCCCAACCCCCTTTTTTGTTTGCCTGGGGCTTCGTCGAGTGAATTCTTCTCTTTAACTTCACGTCATCTGCAAAAAGGGCCCCCTCAGAGCTATTCCGTCCCCCCCCCCCACCCCCCCATTGTGGGGTATGTGTTTGTGTGTATGTGTGGGGGTGTGTATTAAGGGTTTTTGTGTGTATTGTGGGTGTGTGTGGGGTGTGTGTTGGGGTATTTTGGTGTGGGTGTATGTGTGTGTGTGGGATTTATTGTTGGTGTAAAGATGTGTGCGTAGTGTAAAGTTGTGTGTTTTGTATGGTGTGTATGTATGCGTGTGTGTGTGTATTTGTAAAGTGGGGGTGTGGGTGTGTGTATGTGGGGTTTTTTTTTGTAGTATGTGTGTTGTTTTGTGTGTGTGTGTATGTATGTGTGTGAGGTGTAAGTGTGGGGTGTAAAAGTGGTGGTTTTGTGTGTATGTGTGTGTGAAAAAGTGTGGTGTGTGTGTGTGTGAAAGTGGTGGTGGTGTGTGGTGGGTGGTGTGTGGGGTGTTTTGCGTATGTGTGGGGGTTTGGGTGGGGTTTTGGTGTTGGGGTTGGGGGGGTGTGTGGGGGTTGGGGTGGGGGTTTTGGGGTGTAATATATTTGTATTCACCCATTTTTGGTTGCCGGGTTCCCTTTTTATGTCCCGGCCCCTCCTCTTCGCATGTTTGGCCTTCTTTTTTTCCTTTTCCTTTTTCCCTGGGCCCCCAGAAGCTTTTTTTATCTCCCTTTTAAAAACTTAAAAGTTTGGTTTCCCCCGGCCCCCCACTAGTCAATTCTACATTCCAGCGGTGTTGGGCCAACCCAAAGATGGAAAAAATCTTCCCCTTTTCCCTTTGATTACAAAAAGTTTCAACTTATTTAACCTCTTGGTGTCTGTGAAAACCCCTTTTTTCCCTTTAAATGGGGGCGTCCAACCCCGTTGATTCCAGCCCCGAATTTTAAAATTTTTTTATCATTGTTCCCCCCTTTACCCCTTCCTTTTCCTCCCCGGTTTTTTCCTCAGGCCATTTCCATCCCCCCTTTTTCGTTGGTCCCCTTCTCTGGAACCTTGTTCTTGTTTGTCCAAAAATTTGCCTTTTTTAATTTTTTAGTTTTTTACTTGTGTGGTTCCCTTTTCTGTCCCCCAGGGGAAAGGGCCCCCAACCCCTAAAATGGTTACAGGTTCCCTTTTAAAAAATTTTTTTACCTTTTAAGGGTATTTAAAAGGGGTAAAACCGGGAGGGTGGGTTGGTTCAAAGGCGCCCGGGGATGGGCCCTTTTTCAGGGGGAGTTATCTGATTGAGTGGGGGCCCCAGGAGATATGCTCGGTGTTATACTCACCCCAAGATTTTTCCTTTAGTGAGGTTTGCCCGTTTTATTGGCCTTTTAAACTATATTGGGTCTGCGGTCTTTGCCCTTTCCCCCAAATTTTAGATTGCACTTGGGAGGGTTAAACTCAAGGAGCCAGTTGCTGGACCAGGCCCTTTTTAAACTTGTCCCGGTTTACTTTGTAGTCCTGCCCGATCCTCATCCGAATTTTATTCCCTTTTCCCTTAACTTCACGTCCCCTCTGCAAACAAGGACACTTTTGGTCTATCCTTTCCGTTTTGTCGTTCAATATCCCCGAACAGGGAAGGGCCTAGGACTGAACCCCCCGTGGAACCCGCCTTTCAAGGGGCCCCTCTGACACCCCGTCACTACCAAAGCTCGTTGTTGCCTTTCCCCGTCAGGGTTTTTCTGAAACAATTTCAGTCCCCTTTCCCGGTAAGGGCACATAAAAGCAACCCGTTAAAACAACTTTAATTTCCCAAACGTTTTTCGCCTACACAGTAGGCTTTTTTTTTCCCCCCGTCGAATACAGAAAGGGAAAGGGAGGAAAAAGCAGGGGATGTAAGACGTGTAAACAGTCCTCACCCCCTTAAAATCGTAAAAATTTGAGGGGTTTTCATTCCCCTTTGGCCTGGAAAGTTCAGTTCCATAGTCAGGGGGCTGACAACCTCAAATTCCCACGCTTTAAGGGTTTATGGACTGATTAATCGTCTTCACATCTCTGCTGTTCCTGCCTTCTTTTTTTGGGATTCGATGAAGAAGCCTTTCTGTGTAGGCGAAAATTTCGGAAAAAAAGTTGTCTAACTGTTGCATATGGTCTTACCTAAAAACCTGTCGGTATTGATACCCTTTTTGATGTTCAGGGGCCCTTTCCTTTTTTATGTTTGCCTGATCCTCAAACTTTTTCAGTAACCTCTTGGGGAGGGGAAATGGGGTCGAAGGCCTTCTTTCATCCAAAAAAAAAGCAGTCGATCCACCCCTCTCTCTTTGTCTTATTTTTGTTTTACCTTGCATTAAAAATTAATAGGTTTTTTGACACAGGATTTTTTTCCCCCCCTGAAACCCTGTGGTTCCAAATTTTACACTTGTTTTCCCTTTTTTGGGGCTCCACCACTCTCCTTTCCCCGATGATCTTTTTCCAAGACCCTTGCCTACTATACCCTTAAATGGGTAAAGGTCCCGTAGTTTTTAGTGCCTTAAGTCCTTTTCTCCCTTTTTTAAAAAATTTGGGAAATACAAAATTTTCCATCTTCCATAAATCAGGGAGATGCCCAGTTTCAAATGATGTGTTGAAGATCTTTGTTAATGGCACACACAATATCTCTGCTCCCTCTTTAAGGACCCACGGAGAGATGTTGTCTGGTCCCACCGCCTTTGAGGTGTCAAGTTCGCATAGCAGCTTCTTTACCTCCTCCTTGGTTATATGTACCTCATCCAGCACTTGTTGGTGTACCCCCCTGTTCTGATTTCCTGGAGTCCTACTGGCTTCCACTGCAAATACTTCTTTAAATCTCGTGTTGAGCTCCTGACATACCTCTCGGTCGTTTCTTGTGAATTCCCCATCACGCTTCCTCAGTCTGATTACCTGGTCCTTGACTGTTGTTTTCCTCCTGATGTGGCTGTACAACAGCTTCGGGTCAGTCTTGACTTTCGATGCTATGTCATTTTCATATTGTCGCTGAACCTCCCTTCTTATCTGTGCATATTCGTTTCTGGCTCTTCGGCTAATCTCTTTATTTTCCTGAGTTCTCTGTCTTCTGTACCTTTTCTATTTTCTAGTACACCTAGTTTTTGCCTCCCTACACTTTTGGGTGAACCAAGGACTCGTTCTGTTCTTCCCATTATTTCTGTTTCCCTTGGGAACAAACCTCTCCTCTGCCTTCTTGCATTTTGTTGCCACATAGTCCATCGTTTCTTGTACTGGTTTTCCTGTCAGTTCCCTCTCCCACTGAATGCGTGTGTGTGTGTGAGTGTGTGTGTGTGTATGTGTGTGTATGTGTGTGTGTGTGTGTGTGTGTGTGTGGTGGTGTGTGTGTGTGTGTGTGTGTGTGTGTGTGTGTGTGTGTGTGTGTGTGTGTGTGTGTGTGTATGTGTGTGTGTGTGTATGTGTGTGTGTGTGTGTGTGTGAGGTGTGTGTGTGTGTGTGTGTGTGTGAGTGTGTGTGTGTGTGTGTGTGTGTGTGTGTGTGTGTGTGTGTGTGTGTGTGTGTGTGTGTGTGTTGTGTGTGTGTGTGTGTGTGTGTGCGTGTGTATGTGTACACCAGGTCTTGGTGTGTCTCAGCGGGAGTGTGTGTGTGTATGTGTACACCAGGTCTTGGTGTGTCTCAGCGGGTGTGTACGATAGAGCTAACCTGTGTACCTATAATAGTCTGTCAGTCACTGTCTGGTGCACCTGCAAGTGCTACCACTGGGGGTCATAGATTAAGTAGCGTGTACTGCCACCCTCATTCTTAGAATATACACACTACTAATTTCGTGAAACCTGCTCATATCGCGTATTACAACTCTAAGTTTGCAAACAACATCAGCCTAGATAAACTGCATATAAATATATATAAAAAATTGTTTTACTCTGAACATTAGGTGAGAATAAAAACAATGTAAACTATTTTTATTAAACAAAATTGAACACATCTGCAATGTGCTGAACAAAAATATTTAATGTTTTCCCGTCACATCACATCACACAAGATGGGTCTCACACACATAATGTAGCGAAATATGTTAGCCTGAACTGGGAGATTTCAGTAAGGTGATGAGGATGTCAGCTACGATGGATTATCACCTAGACCAGATTCCTAAGTATCATTTCAGAATGACTGGAGTTACTATGATATATGAATTACCATCTCCTGTCTCATACACAGTGAGGAAACAATCCGGCTAGAGGTTGGAGCTTGGATGTTTTGAGCTTATACTGATTTAAATGGCAGGGAGGTCAGAAGGGAGTGCTAAGGGGAAGAGTAGAAAAGTTAAAGGGAGGTCTACAAAAATTAAAGAGAGGGATTAAGGGTTTCCACGACACTGGCAACAATGGAGGATGATTCATGCTGTTAATGATGAGAAATCATCATTGGCAGATACATATCTTAATAAAATCGATTTTTCAATGGTATGTTTACTACCTGTCACGATGGATATCTTTATTAACACAGATTTTACTATCACCACAACACGGATGGTAGATGAAGTAGAGTGAGATAACTAGCTTCCCCCTATACCCTTCACCCCCCCCCTCTCCACACTCCCACCTCTCAACACATCCCAACCCCACACCCCCTCCTCACACCCCAACACCCCTTAACGTAATAAAGGATAATCTCGTATATCAATGAAGTGGAAAATGTTGATCAGATGTGGGAAGAGGAGACCCCTCTAGTGACACGCACGCACACACACACACACACATGAATATGTATATAGTTACACATAAATACCTGCTGTGACTCCAAGTTCAAGTGTGTGTGTGTGTGTGTGTGTGTGTGTGTGTGTGTGTGTGTTAATATGTGTGTGCATTTACGTCATATGTGTGCATCTGTGTAACTGTGTCATGTGTGTGAGCTTTCAACATCCTGTGTGTGTGTGTGTGTGTGTGTGTGTGTGTGTGTGTGTGTGTGTGTACTCACCTAATTGTACTCACCTAATTGGGGTTGAAGGGGTAAAGACTCAGCTCCTGGCCCCCGCCTCTTCACTGAACGCTACTAGGTCCTCCCTTTCCCTGCTCACTGAGCTTTATCATGCCTCGTCTTAAAGCTATGTATGGTTCCTGCCTCCACTACATCACTCGCCAGACTGTTCCGTTGTGTGTACTCACCTAATTGTACTCACCTAATTGTGGTTGCAGGGGTCGAGACTCAGCTCCTGGCCCCGCCTCTTCACTGATCGCTACTAGGTCCACTTCTCTGCTTCCAGAGCTTTGTTATACCTCGTCTTAAAGCTATGTATGGTTCCTGTCTCCACTGCATCACTTGCTAGGCTATTCCACTTCCTGATGACTCTATGACTGAAGAAATGCTTCCTAACATCCCTCTGATTCGTCTGAGTCTTCAGTTTCCAATTCTGACCCCTTGTTTCTGTGTCCCCTCTCTGGAACAACATGTCTCTGTCTACCTTATCTATTTCACGCAGTATTTTGTATGTCTCCCCTGACCCTCCTATCCTCCACTGTCGTCAGTCCGATTTCCCTCAACCTTTCTTCGTAGGGCATACCCCTGAGCTCCGGAACTAGCCTTGTTGCAAACCATTGTACTTTCTCTAATTTCTTGACGTGCTTGACCAGGTGTGGGTTCCAAACTGGTGCTGCATACTCCAGTATGGGCCTGATGTACACAGTGCACAGTGTCTTGAACAATTCCTTACTAAGGTATCGGAACGCTATTCTCAGGTTTGCCAGGAGCCCGTATACTGCAGCAGCTATCTGGTTGATGTGTGCCTCCGGAGATGTGCTCGGTGTTATGGTCACCCCAAGATCTTTCTCCTTGAGCGAGGTTTGCAGTCCTTGGCCACCTAGTCTATACTCTGTCTGCGGTCTTCTTTGCCCTTCTCCGATCTTCATGACTTTGCATTTGGTAGGGTTGAATTCAAGAAGAAAGTTGCTGGACCACGTGTCCTGTCAATATAGCTACTGAATTCACTTATACGTATACTTGTGTAGTATATCGTAGATCGTATCATCCATACACATATATTTAGGCTCCCTAGTCAGTAGGCTCAGTGACTAGCATGTGTGACGTCACGTGATGCGCATGTGTGCGTGAGTACCTCTGTAATTTCCTCAGTTCCCGTTAGACCTACCAAGTAGCAACATGCAGGCTGGGCCTCCCTTACCACAGTCTGATAATATAAGTATTACCTTCCAACAAGTGTGTTTAACTCCAACCGTCCATCTCCCTACGAACCCATACGACAGTCCAGCCTGTCCAGGTCTCTTTGAAGTCCTGCCTGATCCTCATCTGATTTAATTCTCCTCATTAACATCACATTATTTGCGAACAGGGACACCTCTGAGTCACCCCTTCCCCCATGTCATTCACATAACCAAAAATAGCACTGGTGTGGTGTACCACCAAATTTGTACAAAAAAATTGGGGGTTGAAAGGGGTCAATCGCTCCGGCCCCCGCCTCTTCACTGATCACTACTAGGTCCCTCTCTCTCTCTGCTTCCTAGCCATGTCATACTTGTCTTAAAGTTATGATTTTCCTCCCTCCAATACATCACTTGCTAGCTTTTTCCACTTCATGACTACTCTTTTGCTCAAGAAATCTTCTAAATCCGTGACTCTTCTGACTTCGGCTTCCAATTGTGACATCTTGTTTCTGGTCCCCTTCTGGAACACCCTTCTCTATCCCCTACTATTCCACGCGTATTTTGAAAGCTTTATCAGCACCCCTGCCCCTCCTCTCCCCCCAGTGTTTAGTCCGTTTTTCCTCACCTTTTTTCGAGGACATTCCCTGAGCTCCAAAAACTACTTGTTGCAAACCTTTGTATTTTCTCTAATTTTTGACGTGCTTGACAGGTGTGGGTTCCAAACTGGTGCTGCATACCCCAGTAGGGGGCCAACGTAAAATGTCAGTGCCTTGAACGGCCCCTTACTAAAGTGTCAGAACGCTATTCTCGGGTTTTCCGGGCCCCCATATGCAAAGCGTTATCGGGTTTGATGTGTCCCCCCGGAGACGTGTCGGTGTTTGTCCCCCCCAAGATCTTTCCCCTTTGGGACGATTTTTGATTCTTTGACCACCTAGCTATACTCTGTCTGCGTCTCTTTGCCCTTCTCCGCTTCATAACTTGCACTTGGCAGGGTTGAATTAGAGAAGCCAGTTGCTGGACCACGTGTCCAGCCTGTCCAGGTCTCTTTGAAGTCCTGCCTGATCCTCGTCTGATGTAATTCTCCTCATTAACTTCACATCATCTGCGAACAGGGACACCTCTGAGTCTATCCCTTCCATCATGTCTATTCCTTCCATCATAGTCCTTGGACCGACCCCTGTGGGACCCCGCTCGTCACAGGTGCCCACTGTGATAACTCATCACGTACCATTACTCGTTGTTGCCTCCCTGTCAGGTATTCTCTGATCCACTGCAGTGCCCTTCCTGTTATACGCGCCTGTGTGTGTGTTTGTGTGTGTGTGTGTGTGTGTGTGTGTGTGTGTGTGTGTGTGTGTGTGTGTGTGTGTGTGTGTGTGTGTGTGTGTGTTAGTTACCATTTTGTCCTAGGCACATGTCGATTAGACACTAGGCCTGTGTGTATGTGATATCAGGTGTGTGTGGTATCAGGTGTGTGTGGTCAGGTGTGTATGTGGTATCAGGTGTATATGTGGTATCAGGTGTTTGGTGCCAGGTGTGTGTGGGTGTCAGGTGTGTGTTGTGTGTGTGTGTGTGTGTGTGTGCGCGCGCTATCAGGTGTCGTTTCAGGTGTGTGTGTGGGGTATCAGTTTGTGCGGTGTGTGTTTGTGTGGTGTGGGTGTGTGTGGTGTGTGTGTGTTCTGCCTACTTGTAGTTGCGGGGGTCGAATCATAGCTCCTAGCCTCGCCTCTTCAACTGGCCGCTACCCGGTCACTCTTTCCGCTCCGTGGACTTTATCAAACCTCTTCTTAAAGCTATGTATGGATCCTGTCTCCACTACATCACTTCCCAGGCTATTCCGCTTCCTGACAACTCTATGACTGAAGAATACTTCGTAACACCCTGTGGTTCATCTTAGTCTTCAGCTTCCAACTGTGACCCCTTGCTGCTGTGTCCCATCTCTGGAACATCCTGTCTTGCCCACCTTGTCAATTCTCTCAGTATTTTATTTTCCGTTACATATCCTCTAACTCTCCGTCTTCCAGTGTCTCAGGTCGATAAAGCGCGCGCGTGTGTGTGTGTGTGTGTGTGTGTGTGTTGTGTGTGTGTGATGTGTGTGTGTGTATGTGTGTGTGTGTGTGTGTGTGTGTGTGTGTATTTGTGTGTGTGTGTGGTGTGTGTACTCACCTAATTGTGGTTGCAGGGGTCGAGTCACAGCTCCTGGCCCCGCCTCTTCACTCGCCGCTACTGGTCACTTCTGCCCCACCATGAGTTCATCATACCTCTGCTTAAAGCTATGAATGGATCCTGTCTCTTATACATCGATTCCCAAACTATTCCACTTCCTGACTACTCTGTGACTGAAGAAATACTTCCTATCATCCCTGTGAGTCATCCGAGTCTTCAACTTCCAACTGTGTCCCCTTGTTGCTGTGTCCCATCTTAGAACATTCTGTCTCTGTCCACCTTGTCAATTCCTCTCAGTATTTTATATGTCGTTATCATGTCCTCCCTATCTCTCCTGTCCTCCAGTGTCGTCAGGTCGACTTCCCTTAACCTCTCCTCGTAGGACATACCCCTTAGCTCTGGGACTAGTCTTTTTGCAAACCTTTGCACTTTCTCAAGTTTCTTTACGTGCTTGGTTAGGTGTGGGTTCCAAACTGGTGCCGCATACTCCAATATGGGCCTAACGTACACAGTGTACAGGGTCCTGAACGATTCCTTATTTAGATGTCGGAAGGCTGTTCTTTGGTTTGCTAGGCGCCCGTATGTTGCAGCAGTTATTTGGTTGATGTGCGCTTCAGATGTACCTGGTGTTATACTCACCCCAAGATCTTTTTCCTTGAGTGAGGTTTGTAGTCTCTGGCCCCCTTGACTGTACTCCGTCTGCGGTCTTCTTTGCCCTTCCCCAATCTTCATGACTTCATGTGTATGTGTGTGTGTGTGTGTGTGTACGTCTGCGACGCTCTAAAGCCTTCCACAAATCTTCGTCATTCATCCTGTGCCGCTCAAGCCTCAGTAACTTAGACACTGATCATGCAGAGTTTCCACACTGTGCTCAGGTCGGTGACATGATGACGATCCATCTCAAATTTGTCGACTACATGTGGAATGCCGACGAGTATAGACAGTGTGGGCATCTTCTGAGGCTGAGATTGTGATGAAATAGTACAAAAGTAGGACTGAAACAGCGCTGAGATGCTCTTAGGTGGCTGAGAGACGCTCCTGGGACTGTCAGAAGGCTGCACCATCTCTGCAACAAAGGCACCCAGGGCTCCAGGGGACGGAGAGATATGCTTATTGTGAGAAAGCATTTGCGGAAACCCGAGAAAAGTGGATAGATAAATAGATTTTAACCTTCTTTTCACTTCTATAGAATGGTTATATTCTTCTTTTAGAAAGTTCACCATGTTTATCATATAATATAGTTGCCTCGGTTGCTCTCCCAAAAAACTTGAGGTTGAAATAAGTAACGAATTTATTTTAAGTGTCTTAAAGACGAGGCACTTAACGTCTTAAAATGGAGGCACTTTAGGATTTTAAAGGCGATGATACTTAACGCATTAGACAGAAAGATATCTAAATGAATCACATCCTGGGAATGTGAGCCAGATCCCAAAATGAAAATAAGCCACACTAGCTGGGTTTTATTACAAAAATGCCGACAAGATAGCGAAATCAGATACATATGCGACACCTGGGTAGATTCATCAAGGCTGACATACCGAACACCGGCTATCAAGCTGAGGGACTGATTACCTTATGTTCCACTGCTTTCCGTATATAGTTCTACAAGGCTGAGAGACTAATTATCTCATGTACTCGCTTCATATATCATCTAACAGTGAAATGAAAAAGCCATTGACTGGCGAAATGTCTTCAAATAATTATACCCAGGTGTTGTGTTCCTGTTTAATTCCTGCTTGGTTGTCGTGAGTTATCTTGAATTAACAGTTCTCCCAGGATAACAATCCGAGTTAAGTCTTCTAGGATACCTTGTCTGCCATCATTAAAACTGACAATGACTGCGCTTAACAAGACGTCCTTTGTTAATTTTTATTTAGGTTATACGAACATACATTTAAAATTTAAGAATAGAACCAAAGAATATATAATGAATAAACCTGCAGAGAGGTAGGACAGTGATTTCTTTTCTTGTTAAAATATCTATAATTGCTTTTTGATCTGATACTTTTATTTTTATGTTTTATAGTTTATTGATATCACAAAGAGCAGAAAATAAGATGACATCTATATATGGTATATAATTTACTATTTAAAACTTTTGTGAAAATAAAATTATGTGTGAAGCCTAAATGGTTGGTTGATTGGTAAATTAGGGTTAAAGCCTATCGACTACACGAGAGTTAATAAGGGTGATATTACCTGCTCACCACCAGTCAAGAACAATTTAATCCCTAAAATAATACTCAAACTAATCTCTCAGCAAATATACAATGTGAGACATACCTCTCGGAGTTTCCTGGCTCAGTTAGTAGCTGCCTTAGCTCGCACATTGTTTCCTTGTACCTGCTGTCCCCGTCCACCTAGCAACAAGTAGGTACCTGGGTGTTAGCCGACCGTTGTGGGTCGCATCCTGGGGAAGAGCTTAAGGGCCCCATGTAAGTAAGAAGGTTCTCGATGATAACCTGACTTCATTGGGTTACCCTGGGGTACTAACCCTAAGGGTTAAAAATCCGAACACTTTTTTTGCTATTGCATCTATGTAGCCTAAATATATAACTTTATCATTTGAGGGCACACAGAAGTTAAATAAATAAATATTTACTGAGGTTCATACGTTTAGGCTTATTTACATAATATTTAATATGTTTAAATTAATCAACATTACGATAATCCGACTGTGACTATGCACATACATGTTATATACATACATTCAGGGATCAGGATTTAGAGTAATAAAACAGGATATTGCGGTGCTAAATGAATCCAAATGGTAAGGAACAGACGTGCAGAGGCTTATAAAAGGAGCAAACGCAAGGCACTGTTGCTCAAAAATCGAAGAATATAACAACCCCAGGAAGCTCTAACAACAACTAAAAGAGCTGGGTATAGCCTTGAATATCGATAACGTGGTATGTCATGAAACAAGTGCAAATTGTTTCAGTTCATTCTACACAACTTTTGCGTCAACATTAGTAAATATACTGCCAGTTTCATTGAATACTTTTAACACAGATTCCAGTAAGTTTAAAACTTACTATAGTAATAAAGGCGCCACTCCAAACAGTTGCCAACTAGTAGGTCTATCTTATAAATCTTATAAGTTAAGCTCAACTATAAGCACCGGTCCAGATAATATCCTAACCAGTCCTAAGAGATGATGCCTCTGAATTGCCAATCCCCACTGCGCACATTATAAATTTGTCCATCACCGCCAATACCGTTCCGGAGAGGTTCAAGGAGGCCAGAGTTACTCCTATCTTCAAGAAAAACGGTAGGTCTAACGTCAGCAACTATAGTGTGACGTCCATAATTCTAGACAAGGCGGTGTTCAATCAAGTTAGGTGTCTTAATGACGAAAAGATTCTCCATAGTTACCAGTCAGGTTTCAGATCTTGCTCGACCGACACCTTCCTAATTAATCTGATAGACTACCTGAGAATTCAAATGTCTCTATGGAATCTCATAGGTATGGTGACCTTTGACTTGCAAAAGGCCTTTGATACGGTCAACCGTAATATATTATCTAAACAATGATATATACATAATATATTATGTAAATTATATAGACTGGTATAAATCCTACCTGAGCAACAGGAAATAAATTGTCAAGATCAGCAACACAGAATCAGAACCCCTACCGATAACGTATAGGGTTCCCCAAAGTAATATTCTGAGTCCCTTACTGTTCCTATGTTGTGTAAACGACATGCCTATCAGTGTCAAATGTAAGCTTCTGTTGTACACAGACGACAGAGCTCTGTTAGTGTCAGGTTAAGACCCACAAGATATAGCTAACGTACTATCACTAGAATTAGAGACCCGCAAAAAATGGTTAGTAAACAACAAACTATCGTTACACCTCGGGAAAACAGTAGCCATACGCTTTAGCACGAAAAGTAACTGAAAATGGTAAATAATTTTAATATTCAGTGTAATGGGGAACCCATCACTTCAGTATCTTCAGTGAAATATCTGGAATCCCCTTTGACCAAGCATGTCTGGAAAACTGATAGGGAACGGTTTAGTAAAGAAAGCGAATGCCAAGCTCAAGTTTCTCTACAAAGAGGCACAGTGTCTACCTACTGAGGCTTGCAGGACCCTCTGTCTAGCTCTCATACAGTGCCGTATAGATTATTCTTGCTCTTCTTAGTACTGTGCCTTATAAAAAAAAAACTGAAAAACAGACTATAAATCAACCAGAATAAAACTGTGAGATTTATCCTGGACCTGGGTCCAGGGCAGCATGTAAGCCAGGATGAATTACAACAGCTGGATTTGCTTAATGTTGAAGACAGAGCAAAGCAACTGAAGTTAAATCATGTTTATAAAATTGCTCACATGCAGTGTCCAGAACATCTAGCTGCCAAGTTTGTTAAGGCTGTGAACCAAAACAAGTATGGTACTAGAGGAAGTAAACACAATTTTGTAGTCCCCACAGTATGTGGTCAAGCTTAAAACACCTTTTATTGTAGAGCAATTAAGAAGTGGAATGGACTGCCTGCACATGTCAAAGCCTGTCCTTGCATGAGCCAATTCAGGAAGAGAGGTAAAGGTACCTAATGAATGGAAGCTACAGAAAGGGAGGAGAGTGATTTCTTGTATAGCTAACATTCATGTACCTATTATTGTAAGCTGATCCTCTCTTTAATAATGCAAATAACTCAGTTTACCTTATTCCTAGTATATCTCCTTTTATTGTAACTGATTTTCACAGTTGAGGTACTTCGATGTTTTAACTTTTAAGGTTTAAATAATGAGATGTTATAAGGACCCCAATGGAAATAAGTCCCTTTGTCCGACTTTTTTTTAATTATCCAAAGTAATTTACAAACATGTTATTAATGTATGATAATTTGTCTAACAGTATCTATGTGTACTTATACTTAAATAAACTTACTTACGTTGTCAGTTAGTTTAACATCGTTATTATGCACTTCATACCCATCCTGTGGAAGGTAGTCAGAAGATTGCAGAGGCATATAATGTGTCCAGGGACTGGACCGCAGAGCTATGATAGCTGAATAACTCTGATTTTCCCTTCAAAACGAATAAATCTTATAAGAATAAGAAGTTAATATCAGCATGATACATGTTTGTACAAAGGAGTATGACAATTGGGTGTACATGCCGAAAGCCTCTATACTTGCAAAGCATTTCGAGCAAACTTAAGACCAACTTAATCAAATCAAATCAAATCAAGTTTATTCTCTATAAGGGTTACAATGTGGGGTTTACGGGATTTGGATATTGTGTGGTTTACATGTTATAAAATACTAATTACAGAGGGGGCCACTAAGACACCTAGCATGGCTAGGCATTTCGGGCAGACTTAGATTAATTCTTAACATTAAATCCTTACAGATTATGGTATTACGGCTAAGTGACTACATCATAATTTGTGAGTTTAGCAATGTGAATGCTTTTGTTTTGGCACAGTACAAAGTGTCTATATTGGAGTATCATAGGAAAACTTATGACTAGTTAGGATTCATTATTTTAAGATTAAGATTAGTTTTCTGTGTTTATAGTCAGTGGGTGAGTGAGTGTAATTGTGAACCACCAGGTGGTTATCATGTAGTTAGTTGTCGGGGTGTATCAAGGAGATAAGATGTTTTCTAACTGTAGTTTTGAAAATGATGAGTTTGTCTGCAGTTCTAGAGTTTTCAGGTAGGGTGTTCCAGATTTTAGGTCCTTTGAAATACATTGAATTTTTGTAAAGGTTTAGTCGGACACGGGGAATGTCATAGAGATGTTTGTGTCTGGTGTTATTCCTGTGGATCATGTCACAACTATCAAGAAAGCATTTTAGGTCAAGGTTAATATTGGAATTTAAGGTCCTGTAGATATAGATTGCACAGTAGTAAGTGTGGATGTTCTGAACAGGGAGTAAGTTAAGAGCCATGAAGAGTGGGGGGAGGGTTGCTAGGGATGGGATTTAGTGATTATTCTTACTGCGGCTTTTTGTTGGGTTATTATTGGCTTTAGGTGTGTTGCTGCAGTTGAACCCCAAGCACAGATAGCATAGGTGAGGTATGGATATATAAGTGAATGGTATAGTGTGAGAAGGACAGTTTGCGGCACGTAGTATCGTATCTTGGAGAGGATCCCCACCGTTTTGGATACTTTTTTTTGTTATGTGTTGGATATGGGTGCTGAAATTTAGGTTGTTGTCGAGGTATAGGCCAAGGAATTTGCCCTCATTATGTCTGGCAATTAGAGTGTTGTCGATCTTAATGTTAAGTTGCGCAACACCTGCTCTGCTACCAAACATAATATAGTAGTTTTTGCCAGTGTTAAGCGTAAGTTTATTGGCTGTCATCCAAGTCGATATTTTGATCAGCTCCTCGTTAACAATGGTGTTGAGGGTGGCAAGATTAGAGTGGGAGATGACGTAAGTCGTGTCGTCAGCAAAGAGAATGGGTTTCAGGTGTTGGGATATGTTTGGAAGATCATTGATGTAAATGAGGAAGAGCAGGGGTCCAAGGACACTTCCCTGCGGAACTCCAGTATTAAGTGGCCGTATTGATGAGGCTGTGTCTTTAATGGTGACATACTGATACCTATTAGAAAGGTAGGATTTGAAATATTCAAGCGCATGGCCTCTTATACCATAGTGGTCAAGTTTGTGGAGTAGGATGCCGTGGTCAACTGTGTCAAACGCTTTTTAATAAAAATTCCTAGCGGATATTCCTTATGTTCCAATGCTGTGTACAGCAGGTCTAGCATTTTTATAATTGCTTCATTAGTGCTTTTATTTTTCCTGAATCCAAATTGGCAGGGGTTGAGTACGTTTTGTGCCGTTATAAATGAATACAGTCTCCTGTGCACGAGTTTCTCGAATATTTTGGATAGCAATGGTAAGTTTGATATTGGCCTATAGTTGTTTACATCTGTAGGGTCACCACCCATCTGTAGGGTCACCACCCTTGCTGTTTTGAGTAGTGTCGGGAAAGCGCTAGTTTCTAGTGACTTGTTAAAAAGTAATGTAATAGCATGCGAAAGGACATGGGCTGCTCGCTTGTACAATAATGGTGGGACATGAGACAGATTCCCCGAGTTATTTTTAAGTGACTTTATGATCGCGGTGACTTCCGTGGGCTCAGTTGATACAAGAGAGAAGGAATTTGGGAAATTCCCATCTAGGTAGTCCCCGGCATGGGCATTGGTACGTGGGATTTTACTGGCGAGATTAGATCCTATGTTTGAGAAGAAGTCGTTTATCTTGTTAGCTGTATCAATGGGATGCAGTGGTGTTTCATGAGGTTTAGTTAGGACAATATTCTTGTTTTTTTTCAGTTTGTGGGTCCCCAGAATCTGGGAAAGTGTTTTCCAGGTCTTTTTTATATCTCCTCTTGTGTCAGTGAATCTGCTGGAGTAGTACAGTTGTTTGGCTTTCTTTATTACTTTGGTGAGAACTGATGAATAGTGTTTAAGAGTATTAAGCCCTGTCTATATTGCTTTTCATATTGGTGTTTCTTATCAATGGATTTCAGAATGCTGCTGGTTAGCCATGGGCAACCGAGCCGTTTATTCGTGATCTGCTTCGTTTTTATGGGACAATGTTGTATAGCCTAAGTATTTTGTTAAGAAAAATGTCTGTCCAATCGTCAATACCATTGGCATTGGAGAATTCTGTAGGCCAGTCAACAGTCTCTAGGTCTGCTGTGAAATTCCTTATTGAGGCCTCGTCATGGAGTCTAAATGAAACTTTGTTGTATTCGAGTGGTGGCTTACTAATGTTTGTTAAGAGGAAGGTTGGATAGTGGTCAGTAGTGCTGTCTGTGATTATCCCTGATTTAAGGGGGGCTAGTATATTGGTCCATATGTGGTCTATTATGGTTGCACTTGTCTCAGTCACCCTGGTTGGTTTAGTTATTGTTGGTATGAGAAGTGTGTTGTTCATATTGTTGATGAAATCAGTTAGTCTGATCATCTGGTAGGCCAAGGTTAATATTGAAGTCTCCAGCTAATAGAAGGTGGTGCTTGTTCATTTGTCTGTTTGTTATTAGTGCCTTGAGATTCTCACTGAAGTTTGGGATGTTTGTGTGGGGTATCCAGTAAATGGCACCGATTGTTATAGGCGTCTTGGGGTTTTTACAGTAAAATTAGCAAAAATGTATCCCCCATATTCATCACTAAAGCAATTGGCGCTAATACAAGATAGTTGGTTAGAGTAATAGATTGCAGTACCGCCCCCAACTTGGTATGGTCTGCAGTTGTGGATTGCTGTGTATTCTGAAAGTGGGTAGATATCTATTGTGTCCTGCTTAAGCCAGGTCTCAGTAAGAATAATGCAGGAGAAGGGTGTCTTTAATGACTCAAGGAGTGCCAGGAGGTCATCATAGTGTTTGCTTAAGGGCCTGATGTTGTAGTTAAGAACTGATAGACTTTGAGCAGTGTTCAGGATAGCGCTGGCTTGTGATGCTGTGTAATAAAGGCAGTTACTTTCCAGTAAGTTTTGATTGTGTGTTAGATTATGGAGGTTTAGATCAGGGTCAACGTGATCATTCATCTTTTAGGTTTAAAAAGTGGTTATTTATATCCTGTATTATGGGGCGAGTTCTAATACTGATTTCTGTAGTGGTGGTAAGGGAATAACAGTACCAGTAATTTTGTTGCCCGAAATGCCCCGGCATGTTAGTGGCTTTCTTTGTACCTAACAACACGTATAAAATGTAAACACATATTGTAACCATTACAAAAAGATAAATTTTGTTTTTTCTCTTGTCTTGTCTAGTCTACCCTCTAAACAGAAAATGATTTTCCTGCATAAATAAAAGAGTTAGCCATGGACAGGCATCCGTTTTCTATAACATTAAATATTTTGTCATAGAAAATGATATTGGTTTGACTATAACTATAATAATAATATCTTATTTACTACAAGTACATGGTATACAGGTCTAGCTGACAACAATGACATACTACTACATAGAAAGCCCCTTGTGTAGCTCCGCATGTCGGGCAAATTAGGGCAGTGTCCCAGGATGCGACCCACACCAGTCGACTAACACCCAGGTACCCATTTTATTGATGGGGAACATAGACAACAGGTGGAAAGAAACACGTCCAATGTTTCTACTCTGGCTGGGAAGCGAACCCAGGCCCTCGCCGTGTGAAGCGATGGCGTTAGCCACCAGGCCACCAGAGCCCCTATGTGAAATATTGTTTCAATTCATTTAAATAATAATAATGTATTTATTTACTAGCCGATATCAGTGACATACTACTATTTAGAAAGCCCCTTGTTATGCTGAGCATTTCGGGCAAATTAGGTCAATTTTGTCCCAGGATGCGACCCACACTAGTCGACTAACACCCAGGTACCTATTTTAAACCGATGGGTGAAGAGGGACAGGAGGTGTCTTATGAAACACGTCCCTAATGTTTTCCAGCCGTACCGGAGGAGATTCGATCTCCGGACCTCAGAGTGTGAGTTGAGTGCGCTAGCGATCGAACTCAAACATCGTCGTAAGCTTTTTCTCCAGTGTGTCGGGTGTTCGTGTATTGTTCTAGTCACGGCATTATGCATTTTTTGTGCTTTATTTAAAATAGGAATAATAACAATAATAATAAATAAGATTAATTAATTAATGTTTAATTTGGTTTAAACTTTTGATAAAAAAGTTATACATAGAGTATAATATATATATAAATATATATATATATATATATATATATATATATATATATATATATATATATATATATATATATATATATATATATATGTATATACACACGCTCATGGAGCACAAAGAGCGAAGTAGTAGCGACCAGTGAGGAGGAGGGGCCAGGAGCTGTGACCCCACCCCTGCAACCACAACTGAGTACACACACACACACACACACACACACACACACACACACACACACACACACACACACACACACAGAAAAGGATCTTGGTGTGTGTATAACACCGAGTACATCTCCTGAGGCGCACATCAACGAAATAACTGCTGCAGCATACGGGCGCCTAGCAAGCCTAAGAATAGCATTCCGACATCTTAATAAGGGCTCATTCAGGACCCTGTACACTGTGTACGTAAAGCCCATATTGGAATATGCAGCGCCAGTTTGGAACCCTCGCCTAGCCAAGCATGTAAGGAAACTAGAGAAAGTGCAAAGGTTTGCAACAAGACTAGTCCCGGAGCTAAGGGGTATGTCCTACGAGGAGAGGTTAAGGGAAATCGACCTGGCGACACTGGAAGACAAGAAAGATAGGGGGGATATGATGACGACATATAAAATACTGAGAGGCATAGACAAGGTGGACAGAGATGGGACACAGCAAGAAGGGGACACAGTTGGAAGTTGAAGACTTAGATGAATCACAGGGATGTTAGGAAGTATTTCTTCAATCAGAGTTGTCAGGAAATGGAATAGCCTGGGTAGTAATGTAGTGGAGGCAGGATCCATACATAGCTTTAAATAGAGATATGATAAAGCTCACGGAGCGGGAAGAGTGACTGAGTAGCGATCAGTTGAAGAGGCGGGGCCAGGAGCTGTGACTCGACCCCCTCAACCACAACTAGAAGAGCACATTTAGGTGAGTACACACACACAAACATACACACACATACACACATACACACACATACACACACATATACACACACATACACACACATACACACACATACACACACATACACACATACACACGCATACACACACATAACAGGGAAGGCACTACAATGGATCAGGGAATACTTGTCAGGAAGACAGCAGCGAGTCATGGTACGTGGCGAGGTGTCAGAGTGGGCACCTGTGACCAGCGGGGTCCCACAGGGGTCAGTCCTAGGACCAGTGCTGTTTCTGGTATTTGTGAACGACATGACGGAAGGAATAGACTCTGAGGTGTCCCTGTTTGCAGATGACGTGAAGTTGATGAGAAGAATTCACTCGATCGAAGACCAGGCAGAACTACAAAGGGATCTGGACAGGCTGCAGACCTGGTCCAGCAATTGGCTCCTGGAGTTCAATCCCACCAAGTGCAAAGTCATGAAGATTGGGGAAGGGCAAAGAAGGCCGCAGACGGAGTACAGTCTAGGGGTCAGAGACTACAAACCTCACTCAAGGAAAAAGATCTTGGGGTGAGTATAACACCAGGCACATCTCCTGAAGCGCACATCAACCAAATAACTGCTGCAGCATATGAGCGCCTAGCAAACCTCAGAACAGCATTCCGACATCTTAATAAGGAATCATTCAGGACCCTGTACACCGTGTACGTTAGGCCCATATTGGAGTATGCGGCACCAGTTTGGAACCCACACCTAGTCAAGCACGTGAAGAAACTAGAGAAAGTGCAAAGGTTTGCAACAAGACTAGTCCCAGAGCTAAGAGGTATGTCCTACGAGGAGAGGTTAAGGGAAATCAACCTGACGACACTGGAGGACAGGAAAGATAGGGGGGACATGATAACGACATACAAAATACTGAGAGGAATTGACAAGGTGGACAAAGACAGGATGTTCCAGAGATTGGACACAGTAACAAGGGGACACAGTTGGAAGCTGAAGACACAGATGAACCACAGGGGTGTTAGGAAGTATTTCTTCAGCCACAGAGTAGTCAGTAAGTGGAATAGTTTGGGAAGCGATGTAGTGGAGGCAGGATCCATACATAGCTTTAAGCAGAGGTATGATAAAGCTCACGGCTCAGGGAGAGTGACCTAGTAGCGATCAGTGAAGAGGCGGGGCCAGGAGCTCGGACTCGACCCCCGCAACCTCAACTAGGTGAGTACATACACATACACACACATACACATACACACACATACACATACACATACACATACACTACACACACATACACACAAACATCATCCTGCTGTGGACGTAGAGACAATGTTTGTATATATATATTTTTTTTTTTCGCCGGTACTCTCCCGGTCCGGGTCTTTTCCAAGTAGTGGTGACCCGGCCTTGGCTCCCTATCTGGGGAGTGTCTCGAGACTTAAGTCTCCCATGGGAGGAGGTATAAGTACCCTCATCTTTGGGC
>NC_069430.1:31061578-31092149 GCF_026875155.1 Cherax quadricarinatus | reverse complement strand
TTTAAAACAAAATTTGTTGATAAAAACCACCCATTCTTCTTTTGGCTTTTTTCTTTTTTTAAAATTTTAAACCCTTTTTAAAACCTCTTTTTTTCCTCCATTTACTTTTTCCCCTCCTTGCATCTTTTCATTTTGTAAAAAACCCTCGGGATATCTAACTTTTTCTCTTTACATCATAAATCACTTTTTCTTCCTCCCGCACCCACTTTCCTGAAACCCCCAAACTTCTGCTGAACACTTAACCTTTTTTTTTAAACCTCCCCCCATACATCTTCGTTCCCATTCCCCTTTTACCCCACTACCCATTTTTTTTTCCCCCAAATTTTTGTTTATATCTTACCCAAGCCCCCTCCTCTTTTATTTTAAAAAAAACCTTCCCCCTCTCTCTTACTTGCTTTTTCTTTTTTCCCTTGTACCCATCTATCTTTTACTTCACTGTAGCTAGGACTAAAAAGTGATCTGATATTTTTGTGGCCGTCTAAAAAACTTTGTACAACCCTAAGCCCAAACCAACAATTTTTTAAACAAACCAATACGTACCCCAACAAAACTACTGTCATTGCCCCCCTTTTAAATTTCATATCTTTTTATATTTAAATTTATCCCCTTTTTTTTAAAAATTATGTTTTTACCTATAACAAAAACCCTTTCCCTTTTACAAAGTTCCCCAAAAGGGCCCCCCAATTTATCTTTTAAAAACCTGGCCCCCCCAAACTTATCTACCAAAAACCCTCTCTAAATGTTTCCCAAACTTTGGAAATTTAGGCCCCCTCCCACAATTACTCTCTCACGGGTTTCAAAGTTCCTATACATTTGCTTAAAAAAATCCCCCCAAAATCTCTCTCTCCTCTAAACGCCTATCTTCTCGTGGTGTATACAAGCTTATTATGACCTGCTTTTCCCCCCCAACCCCTTATTTTAATCCCCCATAATCCTTGAATTTACCTTTTTCATTCCCTCTTCCCCTTTCCCATAACTGACCCTTCAAAATTATTGTCCCCCTTTCCCTTTTTGCTCAAACTTTTCGGGCACCCCGGGACTTAACCCAAATTTTAAATTTCCCCCCACCGAAACTCCCCTACCCTTTTCAGCTTTGTTTCACTTAGGGCCAGGGACATCCAACCTTTTTATTCATAACAAATTTGCAGTCATTTTTTTTCTTAAATCGCACTACATCCACGGGACATTCAGCATCCCCAGTTTTTTTTTTTTTTTTTTTTTTTTTAGTAAATGTGTACAGGGAAAAAAGGGGTTTTCTAGCTTTTATTGCTCCCGGGATTTTTTGTCGCCTCATACGCCCAAAAGGGCTTTCGGGGGGGAAAAATTCTTTTCCCTTTCCCTATGGGCAACAGAGGAAAAATAAAGAAGACAAGAGTATTTTTGAAAAAAGAAGAAAAAAAGTAGTGTGTGTTGTATAAAATTTTGTTGTGCTGTCTGGTAGTGGGATTTTAATGTAAGAAAGTACAAGAAATTTTCCGTTATCTGGGGTGTTTATGAAAACAGAAAAAGGGCACCAGCAATCTTACCAAACCAAAGTACAACAGATATATATAATATATAAAATAAAATTAAAAAATAAAAAGTCCCTGCCCAAATGTTTAAAAATTTGGGCCCAAATTTGCAAGAATCATTTAAAAAATTTAAATCCTTTCTAAAAAAAAATTTTTTTTTTCTTATACGTTTAAAGATATATTTTTTTTTTTTTTAATTTTTGATGTAAAAATTTTAAAATTTTTCACCAAAACGAAAAATTTGAAAACTTACCTAAAAATTATTATAACAAGCCAATTTTTTTAGCCCCACCCCCAAATAAATATATTTTAGATTTGTTTACAGTTTTTTAATAATAAAAAAAACACAGTGAAAAATATTTTTTTTTTCGTTTGGTTTAGAATGATTTTGGCGAAATTATTGCATACACAAATTTTCCCCTTGTCCCATTTGGCAAGTGAGCGTTGCTATTTAAACCAAGATCGCAAATTTGCCTAAAAAAAGGGACGGGCAAAATAAATTATATAAATATATATACTATAATATAATATATATAATTATATTTTTATATGGCAAATTTGCCATTCGGCACGATTTTAAATATATATATATTATATTTATATAATTATATATTATATTTATATAAATTATTTAATGTCGTGCCGAATAGGCAGAATTTGCCTATAAATATATTAAATATATATTATATATAAATATATTTGTTGTGTGTGTGTGTGTGTGTGTGTGTTGGTGTGTGTGTGTGTTTGTCAGTGTGGGGTGTTTTTGGGGTTTTTGTTGTTTGTGTGTGGTTGTGGTGTGTGTGTGTGTGGAGTGTGTGGTGTGTGTGTGTGGTGGGGTTTTGTGATGTGTGTGGTATTGGCGTTGGTGTGTTAAAAACATAACAAAAAAAAGGAGGAACACGCAGCGGGCCTGTTTGGCCCATACTGGGCGGTCCTTTACAATTCATCCCACTAACAAACATTTGCCCACCCAATTTCAATCACCCAAGAAAAAAGCTCTGATGTGCAAGTCCCACTAAAATTTCCAACCCCCCCACTCATGATTTTTCCACCTAAATTTAAAACCCTAAAGTCCTAGCTCAATAACCCAATAGGTAACTGTTCCCTCATCAACTCCCTATTTCCAAACCCAAAACTTTTTCCCATTTCCTTTTTAAATCTAAACTTATCCCTTAAATCCATTTCTGCGGGTTCCTCTTGGGAGATTCCTCAAGACCTTTTTAATTCCCCTTTATTAATACTATCTTTCCCCTTATCATTTGATCAGGGCTCCCCTCATTTTTTTGTCTAACAAGGAAGTAATTAAGAGTCTTCATCTTTCTTTATAAGGAAATTTTTAAGCTTTTTATCAATTTTGTCATCCTACGCTGAATGTTTTCTAACGAATTTATGTCCATTCTGTAATATGGGGAAAAAATTGGCGCATAATTTGGGGGGCCTTACAATGAGTATAAAGCGCAGTATGGGATTTTTTGCTTACCTTCTTTTTTTTTTTTTTCCTTATTAGGTTACATTGCGCTTGGTTTAAATTGTGTAACTAAAAACCTTTTGCAACTTAAAATTATAATCGGGGTTTGGACAGAGCTTAGAAATTTTTATTCTTTAAGCTCCCATTTTTGAAAAAGGTTTTTTTTCCCCTTTAATTTTTAAAACTTTTTTGTCAAAACCAATACTTCGTTTTCCGGGGAAAATTTTTCCCTATATGTTTTTTCGTTTGATAAAAATGTTAATTGGTTTTCCGGATGGATCTTGTTTCCCTGTTAAAAAAAGGGAAGAAAAGTAAAAAAAAAATGGGGACTTCTTAGTTTTAAAACTAAAAGGGTAAAAAAACCCCCCCAAAAAAAAAAATTTTAAAAAAAAATTTTTAACCCAAAAAGGGGGTTTTTTTTTAAAAGGGTTTTTTTTTTTTAAATGCCCGAACCCAAAAGGGGCCAACCCGGGGTAGGTTCCCCCTGAGGGCCTGTAAAAAACCCTTTTGGTTTCCCCGGGGGGAATCAGTAAAACCCCCCCCAGTGGGTTGTCCCGTGTTGCCCAAAACCCCCAGGTTTTGGTTTGAAAAAGATCAAAAGGGGGGGGGGTCCCCTTTTTGGGGGAGGTTTTAATTGGTCCCCTGAGTAAAGCCCCTGAATGGCCCCCAAAAAAAAAAAAAACGGGCCCGAGTTTTTGGAAATTTTTTCTGACCCTGGATTTTCCCTTTGGAAATTTTTTTGTCTGGAAAAAGGTCTAAAAGGGCCCTTTCCCCAAGCAGGTTTATTTCTTCAAAGTTTTTTGGTGCCTTTAAAAAAAATTTGGTGGGTTTTGTGGTTTGGTTGTTTTGGGTTTTTGGGGTTTTGTGTTTTTTTTGGTTGGGCTTGTTTTGTGGTGTGTGTGTGTTGTGTGTGTGTGGGTGTGTGTGTGTGTGTGTGTACATTCCCTTTGAAATATCGCCTCAAGCATGATTTTAATGCAAATAACATGAAAGTGCATCAGTGGCCGAAATGAAGCGTTCGCTGACCCCTACAAGATCCTTTGTGAAGTTGTGGCGTTATGGGAGTGAGATGCGTTGTTTCAAAAGAAGGAACCTTCGTGGGAAAGTTGTGTTTACCTCTGGTAGGATTAACCACCCCAAATTTGTGGTTACCACTGTTTCCACACTATTATCTACCATGGGTTTCCACACATAGTGATCTACCTGGTACACCTAGTGGTCTACCACTGGTTTCACAACTGTGTCTACCATGGAACCCCACACTAATATCTACCCTGGTCCACACACTGTGATCTACCCCTGGTACCACAACTAATGATCTACCACTTGTACTACACACTAGTGATCTACCACTGGTACCACACATTAGTGATCTACCACGGGTACCACACACTAGTGATCTACCTGGGTCCCACACATTAGTGATCTGCCACTGGGTACCCACACCCCAGTGATCTACCACGGTACCACACACTAGTGATCTACCACTGGTACCACACACTAGCGATCTACCACTGTACCACACATTAGTTGATCTACCACTGGTACCACACACTAGTGATCTACCACTGGTACCACACATTAGTGATCTACCACTGGTACCACACACTAGTGATCTAACACTGGTACCACACATTAGTGATCTACCACTGGTACCACACACTAGTGATCTAGAACTGGTACCACACACTAGTGATCTACCACTGGTACCACACACTAGTGATCTACCACTGGTACCACACACCAGTGATCTACCACTGGTACCACACACTAGTGATCTACCACTGGTACCACACATTAGTGATCTACCACTGGTACCACACATTAGTGATCTACCACTGGTACCACATACTAGTGATCTAGCACTGGTACCACACACTAGTGATTTACCACTGGTACCACACACCAGTGATCTACCACTGGTATCACACATAAGTGATCTACCACTGGTACCACACATTAGTGATCTACCACAGGTACCACACACTAGTGATCTATCACTGGTACCACACATTAGTGATCTACCACTGGTACCACACACATAGTGATCTAGCACTGGTACCACACACACTAGTGGTCTACCACTGGTACCACACACTAGTGATCTACCACTGGTACCACACACCAGTGATCTACCACTGGTACCACACACTAGTGATCTACCACTGGTACCACACATTAGTGATCTACCACTGGTACCACACATCAGTGGGCTACCCCTGGTATCACACACCAGTGGTCTACCCCTGGTATCACACACCAGTGGTCTGTCCTCCGTGGATGTTATGGTACCAAATCTGGTTTCTTGACCACGTAATGTTATATCCTTTTTAGATACAACGCAAAAACGTTTTTGAAGTCACTTTGTGAGCGTCCTTCCGTGTGTGTGTACTCACCTATTTGTGGTTGCAGGGGTCGAGTCCTAGCTCCTGGCCCCGCCTCTTCACCGGTTGCTACTAGGCCCTCTCTCTCCCCGCTCCATGAGCTTTATCAAACCTCGTCTTAAAACTGTGTATGGTTCCTGCCTCCACTACGTCATTTTCTAGGCTATTCCACTGCCTTACAACTCTATGACTGAAGAAATACTTCCTACTATCTCTCTGACTCATTTGTGTCTTCAACTTCCAATTGTGGCCTCTTGTTTCTGTGTCCCCTCCCTGGAACATCCTGTCCTTGTCCACCTTGTCTATTCCACGCAGTATTTTATATGTCGTTATCATGTCTCCCCTGACCCTCCTGTCCTCCAGTGTCGTCAGGCCGATTTCCCTTAATCTTTCTTCATAGGACATTCCCCTTAGCTCTGGAACTAACCTAGTTGCAAACCTTTGTACTTTCTCTAGTTTCTTGACGTGCTTTATCAAGTGCGGGTTCCAAACAGGTGCTGCATACTCCAGTATGGGCCTGACATACACGGTGTACAGTGTCTTGAATGATTCCTTACTAAGGTATCGGAATGCTGTTCTCAGGTTTGCCAGGCGCCCATATGCTGCAGCAGTTATCTGATTGATGTGTGCTTCCGGAGACATGCTCGGTGTTATACTCACCCCCAAGATCTTTCTCCTTGAGTGAGGTTTGCAGTCTTTGGCCACCAGCCCATACTCTGTCTGTGGTCTTCTGTGCCCTTCCCCTATTTCATGACTTTGCTTTGGCAGGATTAAATTCGAGAAGCCATTTGCTGGACCAGGTGTCCAGTCTGTCCAGGTTCTCTTTGAAGTCCTGCCTGGTCCTCATCGATTTAATTCTCCTCATTAACTTCACATCATCTGCAAACAGGGACACTTCTGAGTCTAACCCTTTCGTCATGTCGTTCACATATACCAAAAATAGCACTGGTCCTAGGACCGACCCCTGTGGACCCCGCTCCCTCACAGGTGCCCACTGTGATACATCATTACGTACCCTGACTCGTTGTTGCCTCCCTGTTTAGGTATTCTCTGATCCATTGCAGTGCCTTCCTGTTATATGCGCCTGATGCTCTAGCTTCTGCACTAATCTCTTGTGAGGGAAATGTGGGCAAAGGCCTCTTGCAGTCCAAGAAGATGCAATCAACCCCCCTCTCTCTCTTGTCTTACTTCTGTTATTTTATCATAAAACTCCAGAAGGTTTTGTGACACAGGATTTGCCTTCCGTGAATCCGTGCTGGTGTGTGTGGTGTGTGTGTGTGTGTGTGTGTGTGTGGTGTGTGGTGTGTGTGTGTGTGTGTGTGGGGTGTGTGTGTGTGTGTGTGTGTGTGCGTGTGTGTTCTCCTTATTGTAAATGCCTAGATATACTTGCGGGGGTTTCGAACCGCCAGCTTCGAAGATACGAAGACTATGTGTGTCTCCTACGGGTGTTCAGCTTCCGATCTCTGCCTCGTTGGTCTCTTTCCTTTCTCTCTGCCAGTCAGTCCATGGCCACCTTGAGTATCCTCTGCGTCATAAACACATCCCTCATGATCCTTCATTCATCCAGATGCGCTTGGCTGAGTTCCTTTACGCCTTGGTAGCTGCATTTGTTTTTATTATACGTATTTGGAAGTTGCGTTGAAAGTATTCCAAAGTCACGTGGAAATGTGTGCGACGTACATGCTACGTGCATGCTACGTGCATGCTACGTGCATGCTACGTACATACTACATTTAAAATGAGCAATTGACTTGTAGAAAATTATTAGCTAGATGTAACTTGTGCTACAAACAATTGTAAAACAATACATACAACTTAAAAAAATAAATCCTGAAGAGGCATAGTCCCCCCTCTTGTAACTATAAATTTCTCTATCTGTCTGTCTGTCTGTCTCTGTCTCTCTCTGTCTCTCTCTCTCTTTCTCTCTCTCCCTCTCTCTTTCTCTCTCTCTCTCTCTCTCTCTCTCTCTCTCTATTTATCTATCTATTTCTTTCTCTCTATTTATCTACCTATCACACAGACAGACAGACAGACAGACAGACAGACACACACACACACACACACACACACTCCTACAGTCCCGGCAGATGTCTGGATGTAATTAAACGGTGTCAAAGGCGCAGGTCGGAGCGAAACGTCGTTATAAGCTTGTGTATCCTATGTGCGGATTGTGTAATGATGCTTCTGTATCCTATGTACGGGTTGTGTAATGATGCTTGTGTGTGCTATGTGCGGGTTGTGTAATGATGCTTGTGTATCCTATGTGCGGGTTGTGTAATGATGCTTGTGTGTCCTATGTACGGGTTGTGTAATGATGCTTGTGTGTGCTATGTGCGGGTTGTGTAATGATGCTTGTGTATCCTATGTGCGGGTTGTGTAATGATGCTTGTGTGTCCTATGTACGGGTTGTGTAATGATGCTTGTGTGTCCTATGTACGGGTTGTGTAATGATGCTTGTGTGTCCTATGTACGGGTTGTGTAATGATGCTTGTGTGTTCTATGTACGGGTTGTCTAATGATGCTTGTGTGTCCTATGTACGGGTTGTGTAATGATGCTTGTGTGTCCTATGTACGGGTTGTGTAATGATGCTTGTGTGTCCTATGTACGGTTTGTGTAATGATGCTTGTGTGTCCTATGTACGGGTTGTGTAATGATGCTTGTGTGTCCTATGTACGGGTTGTGTAATGATGCTTGTGTGTCCTATGTACGGGTTGTGTAATGATGCTTGTGTATCCTATGTGCGGGTTGTGTAATGATGCTTCTGTATCCTATGTGCGGGTTGTGTAATGATGCTTGTGTATCCTATGTGCGGGTTGTGTAATGATGCTTCTGTATCCTATGTACGGGTTGTGTAATGATGCTTGTGTATCCTATGTGCGGGTTGTGTAATGATGCTTGTGTATCCTATGTGCGGGTTGTGCAATGATGCTTGTGTATCCTATGTGCGGGTTGTGTAATGATGCTTGTGTATCCTATGTGCGGGTTGTGTAATGATGCTTGTGTATCCTATGTGCGGGTTGTGTAATGATGCTTGTGTATCCTATGTACGGGTTGTGTAATGATGCTTGTGTATCCTATGTGCAGGTTGTGTAATGATGCTTGTGTATCTTATGTGCGGGTTGTGTAATGATGCTTGCGTATCCTATGTGCAGGTTGTGTAATGAAAGCTTGTGTATCCTATGTGCAGGTGTGTAATGATGCTTGTGTATCTTATGTGCGGGTTGTGTAATGATGCTTGTGTATCCTATGTGCAGGTTGTGTAATGATGCTTGTGTATCTTATGTGCGGGTTGTGTAATGAAGTATGTGTATCATATGTGAGGGTTGTGTAATGAAGTTTGTGTATCATATGTGAGGGTTGTGCAATGAAGTTTGTGTATCATATGTGAGGGTCGTGTAATGAAGTTTGTGTATCATATGTGAGGGTTGTGTAATGAAGTTTGTGTATCATATATGCAGGTTGTGTAATGAAGTTTGTGTATTATATGTGCAGGTTGTGTAATGAAGTTTATGTATTATATGTGCAGGTTGTGTAATGAAGTTTATGTATTATATGTGCAGGATGTGTAATGAAGTTTGTGTATTATATGTGCAGGTTGTGTAACGATGTTTGTGTATTATATGTGCAGGATGTGTAATGAAGTTTATGTATTATATGTGCAGGATGTGTAATGAAGTTTATGTATTATATGTGCAGGTTGTGTAATGAAGTTTGTGTATCCTATGTGCAGGTTGTGTAATGAAGTTTATGTATGATATGTGCAGGTTGTGTAATGAAGTTTGTGTATCCTATGTGCAGGTTGTGTAATGAAGTTCATGTATATGTGCAGGTTGTGTAATGAAGTTTGTGTATCCTATGTGCAGGTTGTGTAATGAAGTTTATGTATGATATGTGAGGGTTGTGTAATAAAGTTTGAGTATTATATGTGCAGGTTGTCTAATGAAGTTTGTGTATTATATGTACAGGTTGTGTAATGAAGTTTGTGTATCCTATGTGCAGGTTGTGTAATGAAGTTTATGTATGATATGTGAGGGTTGTGTAATGAAGCTTGTGTCTCATATGTGCAGGTTGTCTAATTAAGTTTGTGTATTATATGTACAGGTTGTGTAATGAAGTTTGTGTATCATATGTGCAGGTTGTCTAATGAAGTTTGTGTATTATATGTACAGGTTGTGTAATGAAGTTTGTGTATCACATGTGCAGGTTGTGTAATGAAGTTTGTGTATCATATGTGCAGGTTGTCTAATGAAGTTTGTGTATTATATGTGCAGGTTGTGTAATGAAGCTTGTGTATCATATGTGCAGGTTGAGTAATGAAGTTTGTGTATCATATGTGCAGGTTGTGTAACGATGTTTGTGTATCATATGTGCAGGTTGTGTAACGATGTTTGTGTATCATATGTGAGGGTTGTGTAATAAAGTTTGTGTATCATATGTGAGGGTTGGGAAATGAAGTTTGTGTATCATATGTGAGGGTTGTGTAATGAAGTTTGTGTATCATACATGCAGGTTGTGTAATGAAGTTTGTGTATTATATGTGCAGGTTGTGTAACGATGTTTGTGTATCATATGTGAGGGTTGTGTAATAAAGTTTGTGTATCATATGTGAGGGTTGGGAAATGAAGTTTGTGTATCATATGTGAGGGTTGTGTAATGAAGTTTGTGTATCATACATGCAGGTTGTGTAATGAAGTTTGTGTATTATATGTGCAGGTTGTGTAATGAAGTTTATGTATGATATGTGCAGGTTGTGTAATGAAGTTTGTGTATCATATGTGCAGGTTGTGTAAAGAAGTTTGTGCATTATATGTGCAGGTTGTGTAATGAAGTTTGTGTATCATATGTGCAGGTTGTGTAAAGAAGTTTGTGCATTATATGTGCAGGTTGTGTAATGAAGTTTGTGTATTATATGTGCGGGTTGTGTAATGAAGTTTGTGTATTATATGTGCGGGTTGTGCAATGAAGTTTGTGTATTATATGTGCAGGTTGTGTAATGAAGTTTGTGTATCATATGTGCAGGTTGTGTAATGAAGTTTGTGTATCATATGTGCAGGTTGTGTAATGAAGTTTGTGTATTTTATGTGCAGGTTGTGTAATGAAGTTTGTGTATCATATGTGAGGGTTGTGTAATGAAGTTTGTGTATCACATGTGAGGGTTGTGTAATGAAGTTTGTGTATCATATGTGAGGGTTGTGCAATGAAGTTTGTGTATCATATGTGAGGGTCGTGTAATGAAGTTTGTGTATCATATGTGAGGGTTGTGTAATGAAGTTTGTGTATCCTATGTGCGGGTTGTGTAATGAAGTTTGTGTATCATATGTGAGGATTGTGTAATGAAGTTTGTGTATCATATGTGCAGGTTGTGTAATAAAGTTTGTGCATCATATGTGAGGGTTGTGTAATGAAGTTTGTGTATCATATGTGCAGGTTGTGTAATGAAGTTTGTGTATTATATGTGCAGGATGTGTAATGAAGTTTGTGTATTATATGTGCAGGTTGTGTAATGAAGTTTATGTATTATATGTGCAGGTTGTGTAATGAAGTTTGTGTATCCTATGTGCAGGTTGTGTAATGAAGTTTATGTATGATATGTGCAGGTTGTGTAATGAAGTTTGTGTATCATATGTGAGGGTTGTGTAATGAAGTTTGTGTATTATATGTGAGGGTTGTGTAATGAAGTTTGTGTATCATATGTGAGGGTTATGTAATAAAGTTTGAGTATTATATGTGCAGGTTGTCTAATGAAGTTTGTGTATTATATGTGCAGGTTGTGTAATAAACTTTGTGTATCATATGTGAGGGTTGTGTAATAAACTTTGTGTATCATATGTGAGGGTTGTGTAATGAAGTTTGTGTATCATACATGCAGGTTGTGTAATGAAGCTTGTGTATCATATGTGCAGGTTGTGTAATAAACTTTGTGTATCATATGTGAGGGTTGTGTAATAAAGTTTGTGTATCATATGTGAGGGTTGTGTAATGAAGTTTGTGTATCATACATGCAGGTTGTGTAATGAAGTTTGTGTATTATATGTGCAGGTTGTGTAATGAAGCGTGTGTATTATATGTGCAGGTTGTGTAATGAAGTTTGTGTATCATATGTGAGGGTTGTGTAATGAAGTTTGTGTATCATATGTGAGGGTTGTGTAATGAAGTTTGTGTATCATATGTGAGGGTTGTGTAATGAAGTTTGTGTATCATATGTGAGAGTTGTGTAATGAAGTTTGTGTATTATATGTGCAGGTTGTGTAATAGAAGTTTGTGTATCATTTGTGAGGGTTGTGTAATGAAGTTTGTGTATCATATGTGAGAGTTTGTGTAATGAAGTTTGTGTATTATATGTGCAGGTTGTGTAATGAAGTTTGTGTATCATATGTGAGGGTTGTGTAATGAAGTTTGTGTATCATATGTGAGAGTTGTGTAATGAAGTTTGTGTATTATATGTGCAGGTTGTGTAATGAAGTTTGTGTATTATATGTGCAGGTTGTGTAATGAAGCGTGTGTTTTATATGTGCAGGTTGTGTAACGAAGTTTGTGTATTATATGTGCAGGTTGTGTAATGAAGTTTGTGTATCATATGTGAGGGTTGTGTAATGAAGTTTGTGTATCAAATGTGAGGGTTGTGTAATGAAGTTTGTGTATCATATGTGAGGGTTGTGTAATGAAGTTTGTGTATCATATGTGAGGGTTGTGTAATGAAGTTTGTGTATCATATGTGAGGGTTGTGTAATGAAGTTTGTGTATCCTATGTGAGGGTTGTGTAATGAAGTTTGTGTATCATATGTGAGGGTTGTGTAATGAAGTTTGTGTATCATATGTGAGGGTTGTGTAATGAAGTTTGTGTATCATATGTGAGGGTTGTGTAATGAAGTTTGTGTATCATTGTTACGACTTAATCTTCACCGTAACAATAGGGACACAAATAACTCCATTTTTTTTTGTTAGTTTTATTTTATTACCAATCATTTAGTTTCAGTGGTATTTGGTTAGTGAATTAAAATAACCACAAGCAATTATAAATGAAATACTTTACAGCAAGAAACCCAATCTTACGTTCAAGTTCTCATTAACAGAGTATGATACAATAATTTCAATTAATAATCTACTAATCTCACCATTAAACTCTTTTAGAAAGGTCTAGGGTAACGAAATAGTTATCTTTCATAAGTGACATGAATTACCAGACTTCAGGAAACTAATGGCAAAGGCAAGACAACAGACTTGGTATAAAGTTTTAGTTTAAGCTAGGAGCTTTGGGTTGAAGAGCCGTACCGAGTCAGAGCTAGGAGCTGACTGACTCACTCAACTACTTCATAGTATGACTTCAGCTCGGCCAGAAGGCGACGCGTGGCGTCAATTCTAGAACACCACCAATTGGTCACTACAGTAGTGGTTACACATTCGTAATACCTAACCTAATAATAATATAATATAATATTTAATTATAATAATCATGGGGAAAGATATTAATATAATACAATATAATACAATGAGAGTACTGTTGATTCATACCGTACCCGATAATAATATATAGTCGAACCTGCTTTATACTAGCTAGTAATAAAGTGGTTCGCGATTATATTATTACAGAACTTATTTTAACCAGGCCTTTTATTTTTGTATATAATGGAGTGAAGTAGGGGCGCGTAACACCTTCCCCCCTCGCGACTGACGGTCGCCATTGACTTGTACTCTCTGTGGTGGGTAGCATCTGTCATAGTAGCAGAGGTTGTAACATAGACAGCAGTCCTACATCATCTCCAGCTTTCTCCACAACATAGATGGTCATAAAAGTACCGACTCATAGTGTTAAAAATAAATGTATATTAATAAAATTTCAAGGCCTAGAGAGGGCATCAGCAATGAGATTATGTTTTCCTTTTATATGGGAAATAGAGATAAAGGGTTGAATTCTCAAAGCCCAACGAAGTATTCTCGCATTCTTCGATTTCATAGAATTTATGAAGGTCAAAGGATTGTGATCGGAGTACACCGATATCTGATGGGTAGAAGATCCTAAATATACATGAAAATTCTCTAGGCATACAACGAGAGCTAAGGCTTCTTTTTCTATAGTTGAATAATTAATTTGGTGTTTCTTTAACTTAGAAGAAAAATAAGAAACAGGTTGTAATAGGTCAGAATTTGGAGCCTTCTGTAACAATGCGGCTTCCAAAGCATACGCACTGGCATCTATTGTAAGTGGATGGTTTATTAAAATCAGGACTTAGCAATACTGGGAAGAGGATAGTAATCTTTTAAACGATTAAAGCAATTTCACAGTCCTGGGTCCATGAAAACTTTGTTTTGGACTTGTTAATTCAGTTAGGGGAAAAGCTACCTGTGCAAAATTCGGACAGAACCGACGGAGTAACCGGCAACTCCTAAAAATCATTGATATGCTTTTCCTATCCTTAGGGGTAGGAAATTCTAAGAAGGGCCTTTACTTTGGCGTTTCAAAGGAGCGACTTCACCCTTGTCCAATCCGAAATCCTAAGTATTTAATTTTCGTCTGGCCAAACTCACACTTGGACAAATTCACTGTAAAATTATGTTTACTTAAGGCGTCAAACAAGGCTTTAAGCTGTTTAAGGTGTTGGGGCCAACTGTCGCTGTATACGACTAAGTCGTCTAAGTAAGCTTCTACTCCGTCCAATCCGCCCGTAAGTATGTTCATAATACGCTGGAACGTAGAAGCCGCGTTACAGAAGCCGAAGGCATAACGCAATACTTGTATAGGCCACCAGGTATCGTAAAAGCCGATATCTCTTGAGCTCTTGGTGACAACAGGACTTGGCGATACCCTCTTAACAAGTCCAATTTACTGATATACTTAGCTCTGGAGACCTTGTCTATTAAGTCGTCAATTCTGGGTATTGGAAACCCATCAGGTACTGTTACAGCATTGACTTTTCTAAAATCCGTGCACTACGGGAGGTCCCATCTGGTTTGGGGACTAGAATGCACGGGATGCCCAAGGACGTTACTTGGTTTTATCAACCCGTGTGAGAGTAAGAAGTTCACCTCTGCCTCTAGCTCACCTTGTTTCTTGGGACTCACTCTGTAGGAGATTGCTTGATTGGAGTAGGTTCTCGGAGAGTAACATCGTGCACACCCAACGTACACGGTTTTGGGACGTCGTTGAATAGGTGGAGATTTGCCTTAATCAGGGATTTTATTCGTGTCCTTTGTCCACTTCCAGATTTATCAGTAGAGAATTTAAATTCTTTAAGGCTGTCGAATTGTTCAGAAGAACTGGTATTCCTATCATTTCATCCGAACTTACTGGAACCCGTTCTTGGTTCAGAGGAGTTATAGTAGAAACTGGTGAAACGATTCCTGAATAGGGTTTAAGTTGGTTTAACGTGATACGTCCGTTGTGAGTTCCTCTTCTTCGGCGTCCTTACCAAGTAGTTCACGTCACTTAGGCGCCTCACGATTTCTAAAGGACCTTCAAATTTGGGCTGTAGAGCATGTCCCTGATGAAATCGTTGAACCAGAACTTGATCTTTTGGTTCAAATGAACGAAGTTTAGTTCGACGATCGTATTCCTACCTTCATCTTACTCTGTGCTTGTAAGTTTTCGGCGGCCAATTCTCTAGCTAGGCTCAGGCGTTCTTTCATTAAGGTAGGAGAGCTCCTAAAAGTCGGCGTTTCTTACCCGGTCCAAGCTTCTTTGAGAACCTGTACTGGTCCTCTAATTTGATGCCCATATATTAACTCAAATGGCGAAAACTTCAAGTTGTCTTGTTCGCTTTCTCTAGGCAAACAAGAGAAGTGGAATACCTTCATCCCAATCTTTGGAATACTGTAAACAATAGGGCCTCATCATAATCTTCAAAGTTTGACGGAACCTTTCCACCACGCCTTGTGACTGGGGTCGATAGGCCGTCGCGTAAACCATCTTGACCCCTAACTGAGCCAAGGCTTCACGGAAAAATTTTGAAGTAAAATTCGACCCTTGATCCGATTGAACTTCTCTTGGAAATCCAAAGTGAGAGAAGAACTTAATCAGTGCTCTCACTATTAGGCGAGCATTAAACCTCCTGAGCGGAACTGCTTCCGGGTACCTGGTGACGGTGTCCATGATAGTGAACAGGAACTGGTTGCTCTGCCGAGTCTTGGGTAGCGGGCCGACACAGTCGATCACCAGACGTGAAAAGGATTCGCCTCTTACTTGTATAGGGTTCAACGGCGCAGGTGGTGGATTATGTGCAGGTTTGCCTACTAGCTGACACACGGAACAGCTTCTTACATACCGTTCCACTTCTTCCTTCATTTTTGGCCATGTGAAGTGCTTAGCAATTTTTCTAAAAGTCTTCTTTTGTCCCAGATGTCCACCTTGAGGACTGTCATGAGCAAACTTACATGCTAAATTTCTAAACGGGGTAGGCAAGACCACTAGATGATCACTTTTAAGAGATACTAGTTTCTTTTTCAGTAAGTCCTTTTCCCAATAGTAAGAGCTGTCGCTTTTAAGGGCTTCTTCTCCCGACACAGCAAGCTTCCTGATGTCACTTAAGGAGGGGTCTATTTGGAGTTCTCTTACTAGATCCTCCCTCAAGAATAAATCTATTTCGGAAACCACCGACTTAGGAACTGGTATCGGTTCCGGGTGAACTGTTAGCTCAAAACTTGAGCTTTCGTTGAATATGTCTCCTACTCCTACGTCGACGTCGTCCATGACTTCCTCCGATACCAACGGAGAATGCGACTGTTTGGTCATTGCCCGGGTTACTACGCTCAGAGGAAAGAGGGTAGGTTCCGTTCGTCGGGCTTCGATGACGTAATTTTCCTCGGTTGGATTTTCCATAACTATGGGCTCTTTCCATATTCCTTCTTCCGCTAAGTCGTTCCCAATCAATAGGTCTATGTCTTTTATGGGGAAGTTAGTTGGAGACACTCCGATTGACGTCCAGCCTGTAAAAATAGGAGTTTCAACATATAACTTGTACAGGGGTACTCGCGTAGTGGAGCCACCATAAGCTTCCAACAGAGCGTCGAAACCCGTATATGATCTGGCGGGGAATGATAACAGTCCTTCTCTTAATAATGTTAAGTAGGACCCCGTATCCCTAAAGGAATTTACTTGCAACAACTGGCTATCGGTAATTCCTACTTTGCTTTTGGAAAAGTAAGGACTCATAGCTCTTGACAAGTTTGACGATACCCATATTCTGCTTAGTCAACTAGGAGGATCTGCTCCTTTTCCTTGGGACAGAGCGTCTACTCTTGGCTCGGACTTCCTTGGACGAGTCGTAGAGGATATGATTTGTGTGGGCAATCTATAGGATGGACTCATTCCCTGGTTCCTATCACGCTTAAAGCATTGTGATTTGAAATGTCCCAGCTTCGAACAGTACGAACATTTAATTTTTCCTATGAACCTATCTGGTCTATATGATGGGCTCGATTGAATTTGGTGTTTTACTTCGGGTTTACTTGTTACACGGGAGTGAACGGGTTGGGTAGGTCGCTTACCGAAAGGCTTCGCAGGTTCGGGTCTTGTTGCTGGTTTGATAACCTGGCTGCTTTCAGATTGTACCAACCTCTGGGAAATCTCAAAGTTGTCTGCCAGCGCGGCAGTCTCTAACAACGTCATTTGCGGATGGCCAACACGATACTGGCGAACTCCCTCTGGAAAATTTGCATACAAATCTTCTAGTAACATAATTGTGATAGAATCTTTCATTAAAGTCGTGACCCGAGAAGCTCGACACCAACGTTCAAATGCCACTGCTTTTCCTCGGGCAAAATCTAAATAAGTTTGTCCTGTTTGCCGTTTCATGGAACGAAAAGCTATTTGGTAACTAATAGGGAGCATGTCATATGCTTCTAAAATAGTTCTCTTTACTACGTCGTACTGGACATAAAACTCATATGGTAAGGAGGCGACAAGTCTGCGCCTTTCCATATAGAGACGTGTGCAGCAATGTGGCCCATTTGTCTTTGGGCCAGCCCATTAAACGTGCCTGATTCTCAAAAATTCAAAGAATTCATCTAAGTCTGTTTCGTTAAACTTAGGTACCATCAGAGCTGCTTTATGTAAGTCAAACCCGGTTACAGTGCTCTTCACGTCTCTTTCTTCCGGAACTCCCTTCTGCTTTGTTTCAAAACGAAACCTTTCACGCCTAAATTCTTCCTCGTTTAGACGTCTTCTAGCTTCGATTTGAGAGTTTTGTAATAGTAATATGCGTTCTATTCTCTCTAGTTGTTCGGGACGTGAAATTCCAAGAGGTAATGACACCGAGGGGAATTCGGGCGTCTTCTCCGGAAGTATTTTGGGACGAGCACCAGTCCTAAAATTATCCCCGTCATTTGACTGAGGGTTCGTTCCAACACCGATACATACTCCGGGAAATGAACGGTGTGAGAGCTTTGAGACTAGACTGAGTAGTAAGGCCTTGTAAACCCTGGCTCAACTTCGTTATTTAAGGCAGTTCCCGTCCGTGGGATTTCTACTTCCTCGAACTGAGAAATAAAACTATCTTCCAAATCTAATTCTGGCATTGCTTGGGATTTCGGAAATAATCTATCCTAAATTAGGGACCTAAGAGTCTCTGCGCTATGGTATCTATTATAAGGTATATCTAAGTGTCTAGCTATTTGCCAACACGTCTGTAATTTTAAAGTGTCAAGAGTAGCCTCTGTTAATTCATCTAATAATGACTTAATTTCTTGATCCATTTTCTTAATTCTCGCAAGGGAGCTTGATTTTAATGCAAAACAAATATGTACTTCAGGGTAAGTAGCTCCCGGACAGACAACCCATTTGTTACGACTTAATCTTCACCGTAACAATAGGGGCACAAATAACTCCATTTTTTTGTTAGTTTTATTTTATTACCAATCATTTAGTTTCATTGGTATTTGGTTAGTGAATTAAAATAACCACAAGCAATTATAAATGAAATACTATACAGCAAGAAACCCAATCTTACGTTCAAATTCTCATTAACAGAGTATGATACAATAATTTCAATTAATAATCTACTAATCTCACTATTAAACTCTTTTAGAAAGGTCTAGGGTAACGAAATAGTTATCTTTCATAAGTGACATGAATTACCAGACTTCAGGAAACTAATGGCAAAGGCAAGACAACAGACTTGGTATAAAGTTTTAGTTTAAGCTAGGAGCTTTGGGTTGAAGACCCGTACCGAGTCAGAGCTAGGAGCTGACTGACTCACTCAACTACTTCATAGTAATGACTTCAGCTCGCCAGAAGGCGACGCGTGGCGTCAATTCTAGAACCACCAATTGGTCACTACAGTAGTGGTTACACATTCGTAATACCTAACCTAATAATAATATAATATAATATTATAATTATAGTAATCATGGGGAAAGATATAATATAATACAATGTAATACAATGAGAGTACTGTTGATTCATACCGTACCCGATAATAATATATAGTCGAACCTGCTTTATCTAGCTAGTAATAAAGTGGTTCGCGATATATTATTACAGAACTTATTTTAACCAGGCCTTTTATTTTTGTATATAATGGAGTGAAGTAGTGGCGCGTAACAATCATATGTGCGGGTTGTGTAATGAAGTTTGTGTATTATATGTGCAGGTTGTGTAATGAAGTTTGTGTATCATATGTGAGGGTTGTGCAATGAAGTTTGTGTATTATATGTGCAGGTTGTGTAATGAAGTTTGTGTATTATATGTGCGGGTTGTGTAATGAAGTTTGTGTATCATATGTGAGGTTGTGTAATGAAGTTTGTGTATTATATGTGCGGGTTGTGTAATGAAGTTTGTGTATTATATGTGCAGGTTGTGTAATGAAGTTTGTGTATTATATGTGCGGGTTGTGTAATGAAGTTTGTGTATCATATGTGAGGGTTGTGTAATGAAGTATGTGTATCATATGTGAGGGTTATGTAATGAAGTTTGTGTATCATATGTGAGGGTTGTGCAATGAAGTTTGTGTATCATATGTGAGGATCGTGTAATGAAGTTTGTGTATCATATGTGAGGGTTGTGTAATGAAGTTTGTGTATCCTATGTGCGGGTTGTGTAATGAAGTTTGTGTATCATATGTGAGGATTGTGTAATGAAGTTTGTGTATCATATGTGCAGGTTGTGTAATAAAGTTTGTGTATCACATGTGAGGGTTGTGTAATGAAGTTTGTGTATCACATGTGCAGGTTGTGTAATGAAGTTTGTGTATTATATGTGCAGGTTGTGTAATGAAGTTTGTGTATTATATGTGCAGGTTGTGTAATGAAGTTTATGTATTATATGTGCAGGTTGTGTAATGAAGTTTGTGTATCACATGTGCAGGTTGTGTAATGAAGTTTGTGTATGATATGTGCAGGTTGTGTAATGAAGTTTGTGTATGATATGTGCAGGTTGTGTAATGAAGTTTGTGTATCATATGTGAGGGTTGTGTAATGAAGTTTGTGTATTATATGTGAAGGTTGTGTAATAAAGTTTGAGTATTATATGTGCAGGTTGTGTAATGAAGTTTGTGTATTATATGTGCAGGTTGTGTAATGAAGTTTGTGTATTATATGTGAGGGTTGTGTAATGAAGTTTGTGTATTATATGTGCAGTTGTGTAATGAAGTTTGTGTATTATATGTGAGGGTTGTGTAATGAAGTTTGTGTATCATATGTGAGGGTTGTGTAATGAAGTTTGTGTATTATATGTGAAGGTTGTGTAATAAAGTTTGAGTATTATATGTGCAGGTTGTGTAATGAAGTTTGTGTATTATATGTGCAGGTTGTTTAATGAAGTTTGTGTAGTGTATAACCAAACTTCGATTATTATTTTCTGTTTTACGTTCTGAAATTACTATCTGATATTACTATCTGATATTACTGTTTGTTATTTGGCACTGATATTTACTGATATTAAATGATGGATGAGGATGCAAGAATTCTTCTGGATGAGAAGAATGATCAAGAATCTTGCAGGAAGAGAAGGATGCAAGAATCCTGGTTAGTGAGAAGGATGGCGAAGAACCCTGCAGGATGAGAAGTACTGCCAGCAAGACTCACGAAATCGTAATAACACGACTGTAGACAAACCAGGGAACGGATGGGGTTGAAATCCACGGCAAGTGGGTCGTAAAACTTCGGGCCAGTGCGCAAACCACTGGGCCAGCTAGCTATAAGGTCGCCACGGACACGCTGGCGGGGGATTCATCTGAAAAGACTTACATTTGTGGTCACAGTGGTGGCCCATGCTAACCTCTCTCTGGTGTATAAATGCACCTAGTTGGATGAATCTTATTGTAGCCAGGTGGCTCAGTAGCTTACACACTGGCCTGGGGTGTTACCACTCACTCGCCATGAGTTTCAACTCCACCCGTACCGTGTTTTTTTTTTTTTTTATTTTTTACTGCCAGCATATTGAAGACAGGGGCATAGATGCAGGCAAGCTTTTATGTTGGCAACATTTCGCCCCTATGGGGAGCTTCATCAAGCTTACTAAGCTTTGTAGTAAGGCAGGCAGATGACTGCCCACACCGTGAGTGGGAAGGGGGGGGGGAGAAATGGACAAGAATGCATTTACTTACGACATTTACTTGTTATAGGAACACAATTAGAAGCCTGAGTAGATCTATAACCCGCTGTGATAACATGAACGTAGATAAGTATGTTTATATATCACCTTGCAATGTGAACAGACTGACTGATGTTGTAGTGGCCAGACTTAGGCTTGGTTACAAGTACTTCTGGCAGTTTGGGAGACACACAGATGATGATCAAACTAAATGCAAATTATGTGATATCTAGACATGTCACATAGGTTATTATACTGTGTCTCTGTATTCCTCAATAAGTGGACAATTAAGCACACAGTGTTCAGGACAGTGACCGCATGCCTGGAGGTTACCTGGAGGTTATTCCGGGGATCATCGCCCCCTCATGGACCGGGCCGCGGGGGTGTTGATCCCCGGAATAACCTCCAGGTAACCTCCAGGCATATGGTCACTGTCCTGAACACTATATGCTTAATTGTCCACTTATTGAGGAATGCAGAGACAGACAGTATAATAACCTATGTGACATGTCTACATATCTTATTAATGAAAATAAGATACCAAATATACTAAGCAAATTTCCTAAATTTGCTTGTAACAGATATGTGAACTGTAGATATAAATCCAATTGTACACCTGTTAACCCGTTTGAAACCTAGATCCATGGCTTTTTGTGTATCCAATTAACTCTTGCGCTACCGTCCACAGGATGGTTATGTGGTGTACAGTAAACTAGCCACTTCGGTGGCAAAATCTAATAGCTTAGGACATTTGCTGATAACGTTTCGGTCCATGGTGCCCCTGAAGAGATTAAGGTCCAACGACCGAAACGTCTGGAAAAAAAAATGTCATACATGAATGTATTCCTGTTCGTTTTCCCCTCACGATTCAAGCTTTATCATTGGCTGGATAAAGCTGAACACAGAGCGAAATCTTTTTACACAGAGCGACCTGTTGTTTCAAAGTTGGTTCTTCAAGCATGTCATTTGAGGGAGGACGCTGAAGCTTGAAGCTGGAACCTTTCCGTCAGTACTGGAACTGAGGGTCACAAATGTCTTCCCATGAGTAGAGTGAAAAGCCTGGAACCTATGTCATGAAATCTTCTTCGTGCTTTTGTTAAGAATCATGCTAACAGGATTCCTGTTGCTTGACCACCAGTGTTCCTGTTGCTTGACCACCGGTGTTCCTGTTGCTTGACCATCAGTGTTCCTGTTGCTTGGCCACCAGTGCTCCTGTTGCTTGACCACCGGTGCTCATGTTGCTTGACCATCAGTGTTTCTGTTGCTTGACCATCAGTGTTCCTGCTGCTTGACAACCAGTGCTCCTGTTGCTTGACCACCAGTGTTCCTGTTGCTTGACCACCAGTGTACCTTTTCTTGACTCCATGATCCTGTTGCTTGACCAACAGTGTCCTTTGCTTGACCAAAAGTGTTCCGTTGCTTGACCCCCAGTTTCCTGTTGCTTGCCCCCCAGTGCTCCTGTTCTTAAACCCACATGCCCCTTTGCTTAACCACGGGTGCATCGTTGCTAACTTTAATGTTCCTGTTCTTAACCATCAGTGTTCCTATTTTGCCCACCGGTGTACCTTTGCTTGACCACAGGCCTTTTTGCTTGACCCCGGGTGTCCCTTTTGGTTTGCCCACCAAGCCCCCCCTTTCTTGACCATCAGTCACTGTTGCTTGAAAAACGGTGTTCCTGTTGTTTGACCCAGTGCCCCGTTGCTTGACACCGGTGTACCGTTGTTGCCCAAACGGTTTTCCCCGTTTTTGGGCCCCATTAATGTTCCCGTTCAAACCATCAGTGTTCCCGCGGACCATCAGTGTTCCCCCGTTGCTTCCCATCATGTTCCCGTTGTTTTGACCATCAGTGTCCCCGTTGCTTGACCATCAGGCCCCCGTTGCTTGACCATCTGCCCCCCCGTTGCTTGACCAAATGGTGAATGTTTTTTACCACCGGCCCCCGTTGCTGCCCAAGAGGTTAGTCTAAAATTCCATAAATAAAAAATAAGCCCCGGGAAATAATACCCATGTTCCGGGAATTTTAGGTAAATATTTCCCATCGTCTGTTATGCTATTACCATTTTTGGTTCGTCTGGATTCCTAATTATCATACGGGTACCGTCGTCTCCCCCTGCCACCCCTAACTCCACGCTTATATCTGGTTTCCAATAAACGTGAGGAAATTTAATGTCCTTTGAAATTTATCAAAAAAATGTTCTTTTCCGGGCAAAAAAGAGGGTTAACAGAGAAAGGAAATTTTTTAAAAGCTGGGAAAAACGCACAATAGTTAATTGCACGACCGGGGGGGGTGGCCAGTTCCATGATTTTTATAGGCCAGTAACCTTCGGGGAAATGGAGGGGTTTGGCAGCATCCAATGGCCATTGCCTTTTTGGTCTCCCGCCCGTTTTTACACCGCCAGTTTTCAGCTCATAGAATTCAGGTGGGGGGGGAGGGGGGGTCGCGACTATTCCCCCTGCAATCAAAAGCCGATATTTAAGGAAATATACGAATGCGTGAAAAATAGAGGAGGGCGGGGGCTGGCAGTTCCGCTCAGGCCCAACCAAACTCCCGGGGGGGGTCGTTCCCCGGGTAAATGCACAGCACACACTTTTTAAAGCTTGTCCCGGGGCCCCCCGGCCCAAATTCCCTTTACTCCCCGCTCCCCCTCCTCTCTTGTTCTCCTATTCCCATCCTCGACACCAGGTGGATTTTTAAAAATCTCTCCCCTCCCAATCTACCTCTCACTCTCTCTCTCTCTTCTCTCCCTCCCCGTCCAGAGGAGATACACCAAAAGTCGGGGAAGTGCAAAAAAAATCGTATTTTGCTGACTAACTTTCAATGAAAAAAAAAGCACACATGCATTTTTAAAATTTCTCTTCTCTCTCTCTCAGTCCAAAAGAAAAATACGCACAATCTAGAACAAGTGCAGAAAACTATATCTTACTACATAACATCCCAGTGAACATATCAAACACTAAATATGTTTTCCCCAGCAAAAACAGACTGAGAGTCAGAAAATTTTTTCAGATTTAAAAAAAATTTCCCTTATTGTAATATTTTATAATCAGAATTTTAAAAATAATTATTTTCGTATTATACTATTTATTTGTTATAAATTTTTTTACAAATAATGGCAATAGTAATAATTCTGGGGGAGTGTCAAGAACAGACGTGATAACGAGGGGGGTTTTCCCCAAAAGGTAAGTTTTAAAGGTCACTGCTATTTTAGATGGGGATCAAATTCCTTCGGTTTGGTAAAAACGACGTGTACTAATGGGGAGAGATCGAGAGCCTAAAGGAGGGGATTCAGATTGAACGTGGAGGGTCGGTGTGGTTGGGGGGGGGGGGAAAAGGAGGCCATCGTAAGCGGGTGTTCCATTAAAGGGGCCCCCGCGGGTGGGGGAGAGAAGAGAATACCGGGCGGAGTACGGCGCTTATCCCCTTTTTGAACCCCTCTTCCTTCTTCCACTGTCTCTAGTGTGACACTCACAACGTTTCGGCTGAAAAAGCTTGCTGCTTAGGAAAAAAGTTTCGCCTAAGCGTAAGCTTCTTCTTTTTTGCCAGAAGAGGGGAAGCAGCGTGAAAATGGAAAGCAAATAAAGTAAAACGAAACTTTTAAGAGACGACATTTCGCCCTTAAAAAAAAGGGGGGGGAAGACTGGCATTACTAATTGTTTTTACACTGAAAGAGCGAAACTACTGAATCTCAGAGTAACCATTGTTAACCTCAAAACCAAAACTAAGACAAAAATTCATAACTTTACAATACATTTCAACCTTCACTAACATCAAAATACAAAAACCTTCACAACATCACAATACTAGACAACCCCTTTACTAACATCAACAATACTAAGCAACTTCACTAAAACAACAATAAATAAGACAACCTTTACAACCCAACAAACTAAGACAACCCTTTACTAACTCAACAAAACTAAGACAACCTTCGCTAACCTAACAATATAAGACAAACCCCACTAAACCTCAACAATCAAAAACAACCTTCACTAACATCAACAATAAAATACAACCTTACTAACACAACAATACTAATACAATTTCACTAACATCAAAAAAACAAACAACCTTTACTAACATCAACAATAAAACAACCTTCACTAAATCAACAATACTAAAACAAACTTCCCCCTAACATCAACAAACTAAAAACAACCTTTACTAACATCAACATACTAAACAAATTCACTAACATCAACAATACTAAGGACAACCTTCAAACATCACAAAAAAGACAACCTTCACTAACACAACAAAAATAAACAACTTCACTAACATCAACAAACTAAGACAACCTTCAAATAACCTAAAAAATACAAGACAAAACCTTTCCCACCTCAACAATACAAAACAACCTTTACTAACCTCAACAAAACTAAGCAACCTTCACTAATCTCAACAATACTAAGACAACCTTCACTAACCCAATACTAAGACAAACCTTTACTAATCTCAACAATACTAAGACAACCCCGCAATCAACAATACAAAAACAACCTTCACTAATCTCAAAAAAAAAAAAAGACAAGCTTTTGCTAATTCAACAATACTAAGACAAACCTTTGCAATCTCAACCCAAAACTAAGACAACCTTCGCTAACCTCAACAATACTAAGACAACCTTTTCTAACCCAACAAACTAAGAAATATTTACTAACTAAAAAAAAAATAAAAACAACCTTCACTAAACTCAAAAATATAATACAACCTTTACAACCTCAAAAATACTAAGACAACCTTTACAAAACCTAACAAAACTAAAACAAACCCTTTACAATCTCAAAATACTAAGACAAACCTTTTACTAACATCAAAAATACTAAGACAACCTTCACTAATCTCAAAATACTAAGACAACCTTCACTAACACAAAATACTAAACAACCTTCACTAAACCCCCCAATACTAAGACAACCTTCACTAATCTCAACATATAAGACAACCTTCATAACATCAAAATACAATACAACCTTTACTAACCCAAAATACTAAGCAACCTTTACTAACCCCAAAAATACAGACAACCCGCTAATCTCAACAAAACTAATACAACCTTTACTAACCAACAAAACTAAGACAACCTTCACTAACCTCAACAAACTAAGACAACCTTTACTAATTAACAATACTAAGAAAAACCTTCACTAAAACCCCAACAATACTAAGGCAACCTTTACTAAACCCCAACAATACTAAACAACCTTTACTAACCTCAACAATACAAGAAAAACCTTTACAAAAACCAAAATACTAAGACAACCCTTTACTACCAAAAACAATACAAGAAAAACCTTCACAACCTCCACAATACAAAAACCTTCACTAATCTCAACAATACTAAAAAAACCTTCACTAACACAACAATACAAGGACAACCTTCACAACCTCAAAATACAAAAAACCTTCACAATCTCAAACAATACTAACAAACCTCACTAACACAACAATACAAAAACAACCTTTTATAAATTCAACAATATAAACAACCTTACTAACAAACAACAATACAAGAAAACCCTTTACAACATCAACAAAACTAAAACAACCTTTAAATAACCCAACAATACAAGACAACCTTACTAACTTCAACAATACAAGACAACCTTTACTAACCTCAACAATATTAAGAAAACCTTTACAACTTCAACAATACTAAGACAAACCTTCACTAAACTCAACATTAAAACAACCTTTTTCAACGTAACCCTGGGTTGGCTTGTCCCATTTCACCTTTAAAAGGTTCGTGTTCTTCTCTAAGCAGGCAGAATCTTCCCCCGATCAGGCCCTTTCTTCATCAACCAAGTACCTAGCTTAACCCAAAACCCGGGACAAGCCTCCTCTTAACACGGGACTCCTTTGAGGGCCACCAGAAGACACTACGCCATCGATTTTTTCCCCGGAAGGTGTTTAACTTTCCCTTTATTCAACATTATTTCCTCATCCCGTGAGATTCTGAAGGGCAAATTTAAAACCCCAAAAAAAATATTTTCTCCCTTTTCATCATCTCTTAACCGAGGCTGCATTAAATAAAAATTAGTCTCTCCCCTCTCCTCTCTTCTCCCCTCTCTCTCTCTCCTCTTCCTTCTCTCTCTCTTCTCTCTCTCCCCCCTTCTCTTCTCTCTCTCCTTTAAATTTAAGAACTTACTTCTTAATGATAGGGGGTGCTTTTCGGGCCCCAAAACTAATTTGGATAGCTCGTAATTAAGGGGGGCGTAATTTGCAAGCGTAATAATGCCGATTTAAATGAAAAAGCGCTAATTTTATGGTAATTGGTGCTTGCAACGAACTGGGTTGGCAACGGATACAGTTCTTTGTACGTACCTTGGGTGTGGTTTTTGGAATAATAATTAACATTGCACAGAACCTGTGCAGAATTTTGTATTTATTCTGATGAATTAGTTTGATACAGTAGGAGTGAGTTTATGTTGTATTAAGTACGTATTGTAGTAAATCATGTGTTCTAATTAAATTTAACGCGATTTCAAAATAATTAGTTATATATTCTAGCAAATTATGCATGCACTGGAATAAATTAAGTACGTTAACTAATAAATTACGTATGTATTCTAGGCATAATACACGCTGTAAATAAATCGTGTTTGCGGAATCCAGAAACGCAAGCAAAAATAATTTAATACATTCAGAAAAGCAGCGGCGTCTAGGTACCTGTTATACACCTAGCACCCCTACCTCCACACTCCTAGCACCCCCTTTTGCAATCTCTAGCCTACACACCTGGCAGCCTTCCCCCTCTCTCCTAGCTTGAAGCGAAACAAAAAACGGTGACACAAACGACATTACGCTTGTTTATAAGCGCTGCCTAAGTCAAGATTATTTGTGTTATTCCGGAAAAATGAGAGAGGAGGTGAGAGGGGGAACACAGAGGCAGCACCGGGCACCTCTCTTGTTCCTCTGTCTCTGCGAATATAATTAACACCGCACGAAATTAAAATTTTTGTCATAAAATGATGAAAATGCTGTATACACACTCACACCCCACACATATATATAATTATATATAATATATATATAAATATAATATATATATTAAATATATATATATATATATTATATATATATATATATATATAATATATATATATGTAATGATCAAAGCATGTATTCCCCAGTATATGAATAAGTAAATTTCTTTTTTTTGGGGGGGAAAAAAAATTTAACTTTTGTACTAAAAATAAGGAAAATATCACCGTAGTATTTAAAATCTGAATAATTTTGTTTTGTTTTATGTGTGAGAAAAGATAATGATAATGATGATGATAATTAATAATAATAATAATAAAATAAAATAATAATAATAATAATAATAAAAAAAATAATAAAATAATAATAAAAGCAAAATAATAAAAATAATAATAATAATAATAATAATAATAATAATAATAATAATAACAGAAAAAAATAATAAAATATAAAAAATAATAAAAATAATAATAATAATAATAAAAATAATAATAATAATGAAAATTAAGCGCTAAATCCGAGAGGGTTATGCAGCGCAAAGAGTGCGTGATAAGAGTGTGAAGAAGAACTACAGTGAAAAGATTTCACAGGTACAAGCTCGTCCGGGCGGCCCGAGCCGATTATTTCTTCAAGGCAGCCTGGTAAATTACTGTATTCTGACAGGTGTTAAGAGCGTTGTCACGGGTGCTTCATGCTATGACGTGGTGGCAGGCTGGAGCGTTGTCACGGCTGCTTCATGCTATGACGTGGGGCAGCTGGAGCGTTGTCACGGCTGCTTCATGCAAAGACTGTGGTGCGCCCGGAGCGTTGTCACGGCTGCTTCATGCTACGACTGCGGTGCAGGGTGGAGCGTTGTCACGCTGCTTCAAAGCTAAGGGCTGTGGTGCAGGCTGGAAACGTTGTCACAGCTGCTTCATGCTATGACTGTGGTGCAGGCTGGAGCGTTGTCACGGCTGCCCTTTTTGCTAGCTGGTGGTGCAGGCTGGGGCGTTGTCATGGCTGCTTCATGCTATGAAATGTGGTGCAGGCTGGAACGTTGTCACCGGGTGGGTTCATGCTACGACTGCGGTGCAGGCTGGAGCGTTGTCACGGCTGCTTCATGCTACACTGTGGGGGCAGGGTGAGCGTTGTCACGGCTGCTCATGCTAGAAATGTGGTGCAGGCTGGAACGTGTCACGGCTGCTTCATGCTTTCGGGCTGGGTGCAGGCTGGAGCGTTGTCACGGGCGCTTCATGCTATGACTGTGGTGCGCTGGAGCGTTGTCCACGGCTGCTTTATGCTATGACTGCGGTGCAGGCTGAGCGTTATCACGCTGCTTCAATGCTATGACGGGTACAGGCTGGAGCGTTGTCACGGCTGCTTCATGCTATGACTGTGGTGCAGGCTGGAGCGTTGTCACGCTGCTTCATGCTATACTGTAGTGCAGGCTGGACGTTGTCACGGCTGCTTCATGCTATGACTGTGGTGCAGGCTGGAGCGTTTGTCACGGCTGCTTCATGCAGACTGTGGTGCAGGCGGAGCGTTTCACGGCTGCTCCATGCTAATGACTGTGGTGCAGGCTGAGCGTTGTCACGGCTGCTTCATGCTACGACTGTGGTGCAGGCTTGACGTTGTCACGTCTGTTCCATGCTACGACTGTGGTGCAGGCTGAGCGTTGGCAGTGTAATCACACACTGTGGCTTAATGATGGGTTGGCAGGTATTAGGTGAACAATCATGTGGTGTAACACCCGGGGGTATCTTTGCTGGTGAAGTCGCTTAGCCACCAAGGCTTTTTTCAATATATCTTAGTCTTTTGGGGACGTTGTTAGGGAAGGCAATCAGGTTGCAAAATGGAGGGACCAGTACACGCCTTGAAGACCTCACGTCAGGATGAACTACAAGGGTGGCACTCTGGGTCGCGACCAATAGGACTGATTGTCAAGCCAAAACTCTTGTTCCAGTGCCATACTGCTACCTGGCCGTATCTGATTGAAACCGGTTCAGTAAGTTCAGTCCCGTAAAGAAGTAAGGGGGATAGAAAAATCATTTCCCAGCTCGTTCCCCAAATGCTTGGGGACTATGCGGGGTGTCCATGTTTCCTGACGGTTGATACTTTTTTGAGGTTCCGGAGCAAACATGATAATCTTTAAGGTAACCGTGATTAGTCTTCTCCCTCCCTCCTCCGCTCTTCTACAGACGATAAAATTGTTCCTATTATCCTTGTCAAGAACCAGAAATTAAGGAACTGTCTGGAAGAGGCTGTGCTCTTAGTGTTGTTTCTCGAAGACGGGTGCAGGACAGCTTGTGAAGAATTCCTGACATGCGAAACTATCATTTAGTAACGGGTGTATAATTAGTTGACTTGGGGAGATGTAAGGTTATGGCAGGTTTTGGGTGGCCCGTGTTATCATTGCCTAAGTTTTAGTCAACTAATCTTTCCTCATATAGACAGTTCACCACGACCTTTTGCCTGGGTGACCATGAGTATAGAAGGTGTGACAACAAATGACTTGTACAACTTGTTGCTTTAGTGATGTCCAGGAGCGCAGTTCACACTTTCTATCAGTATCCCGCAGTCAGGGATGTGTGGCAACCCCAATTAATGGACGATACAAATTAGAGCTTCAAAAAAAAAAAAAAATTACTTTGGCAAAGCGCTCTCAGGCTGTTCAAGACTCTCGGGGGCAGGATTACGAACATCTATTCAAAAAATAGTTTAAA
>NC_069430.1:30915529-31061078 GCF_026875155.1 Cherax quadricarinatus | reverse complement strand
CAAAAGTGGTGACAGGAGCTGTGACTCGACCCGGTGAACACAGTTCACTGAGTACATACAAAAATATACGTTTATTAGTAATCAATATAACTACGTGGTCTGAGTATTTATTGAACTATAATGTATATGTTAACGGTATTTATTTTTATGGGTTAATCTATTATTATTTTCTGTTTCAAGAATAATTTTACGCGTGCTTACCCAGACACACACACACACACACACACACACCACACACACACACACACACACACACACACACACACACACACACACACACACACACACACACACACACTACCTGAGGTATAGAAAAGGGCAAATGTAGTTCCCATTTTTAAGAAAAGAGACAGAAACGAGGCACTAAACTATAGACCAGTGTCACTGACGTGTATAGTATGCAAAGTCATGGAGAAGATTATCAGGAGGAGAGTGGTGGAGCAAATAGAACGGAAATAGCTTGTAAACGACAACCAGCACGGATTCATTGAAGGCAAATCCCGTGTCACAAACCTACTAGAGTTTTATGACAAGGTAACGGAAGTAACACACGAGAGAGAGGGGTGGGTAGATTGCATTATCTTGGACTGCAAGGTCCAATTCCTCACAAGAGATTAGTGCAAAAGCTAGAGGATCAGGTATGTAAAACAGAAGGGCACTGCAATGGATCAGAGAATACCTAACAGGGAGGCAACAAAGAGTCATGGTACGTGACTAGGTATCACAGTGGGCGCCTTTGACGAGAGGAGTCTCACAGGGGTCAGTCCTAGGACCAGTGCTATTTTTGGTATATGTGAATGACATGACGGAAGGGATAGACTCAGAAGTGTCCCTGTTTGCAGATGATGTGAAGTTAATGAGGAGAATTAAATCACATGAAGACTAGGCAGGACTAGAAAGAGACCTGGACAGGCTGGAAGCATGGTTCAGCAACTGGCTCCTCGAATTTAACCCCGCCAAATGCAAAGTTATGAGGATCGGGGAAGGGCAAAGAAGACCACAGACAGAGTATACGATAGGTAGCCAAAGACTGCAAACCTCACTCAAGGAAAAGGATCTTAGGGTGAGAATAATACCGAGCACATCTCCTGAAGCGCACACCAACCAGATAACTGCTACAGCATATGGGCGCCTGGCAAACCTGAGAATAGCGTTCCGATACCTCAGTAAGGAATCGTTCAAAACTCTGTACACCGTGTACGTCAGACCCATACTGAGTATGAAGCACCAATTTGGAACCCACACCTGGTCAAGCACGTCAAGAAATTAGAGAAAGTGCAAAGGTTTGTAACAAGGCTGGTTCCACAGCTAAAGGGATTGTCTTACGAAGAAAGATTAAGAGAAATCGGTCTGACGACACTGGAGGACAGGAGGGTTAGGGGAGACATTGTAACGACATACAAAATACTGTGAGGAATTGACAAGGTGAACAGAGACAGGATGTTTCAGAGAAGGGACACAAACAAGGAGTCACAATTGGAAGTTGAAGACTCAGATGAGTCAAAGATATGTTAGGGAGTATTTCTTTAGTCATAAAGTTGTCAATAAATGGAATAGTCTGGCAAGTGATGTAGTGGAGGCAGGAACCATGTATAATTTTAAGACGAGGTTCGATAAAGCTCATGGGGCAGGGAGAGAGAGGACCTAGTAGCGGTCAGTGAAGAGGCGGGGCCGACCCCTGTAACCACAAATAGGTGATTACAAATAGATAAGTACGCACACACACACACACACACACACACACACACACACACACACCACACACACACACACCACACCACACCCCACACACACACACACACAAACAAACACACACACACACACACACACACACACACACACACACACACACACACACACAGTCAAGGAAACCAGGTAATCAGGCTAAGGAAGGAAGGAGGAGAGACAACAAGAAATGACCGTGAAGTATGTGAAGAACTCAACAAGAGATTCAAAAGAAGTGTTCACAGAGGAGACAGAAGGGACTCCAGAAAGACGGAGAGGTGGGGCACATCACCAAGTGCTGGACACAACCGAGAAGGGAAGTGAAGAGGCTTCTGAGTGAGCTAGATACCTCAAAGGCAATGGGGCCAGATAACATCTCCCCATGGGTATTGAGAGAGGGAGCAGAGGCGCTATGTTACCCCTAACAACAATATTCAATACATCTATCGAAACAGGGAGATTGCCTGAGGCATGGAAGACAGCAAATGTAGTCCCAATCTTTAAAAAAGGAGACGACATGAAGCATTAAACTACAGACCAGTGTCACTGACATGTATAGTATCCCAAAATCATGGAGAAGATTATCAGGAGAAGAGTAGTGGAACACCTAGAAAGGAACGATCTCATCAACAGCAGCCAACATGGTTTCAGGGACGGGAAATCCTGTGTCAAAAACCCCTACTGGAGTTCTATGACATGGTGACAGCAGTAAGACAAGAGAGAAAGGGGTGGGTGGATTGCATTTTCTTGGACTGCAAGAAGGCGTTTGACACAGTTCCACACAAGAGATTGGTGCAAAAAACTGGAGGGACCAAGCAGGGATAACAGGGAAGGCACTACAATGGATCAGGGAATACTTGTCAGGAAGACAGCAGCGAGTCATGGTACGTGGCGAGGTGTCAGAGTGGGCACCTGTGACCAGCGGGGTCCCGCAGGGTCAGTCCTAGGACCAGTGCTGTTTCTGGTATTTGTGAACGACGTGACGGAAGGAATAGACTCTGAGGTGTCCCTGTTTGCAGATGACGTGAAGTGATGAGAAGAATTCACTCGATCGAAGACCAGGCAGAACCTACAAAGGGATCTGGACAGGCTGCAGACATGGTCCAGCAATTGGCTCCTGGAGTTCAACCCCACCAAGTGCAAAGTCATGAAGATTGGGGAAGGGGCAAAGAAGGCCGCAGACGGAGTACAGTCTAGGGGGCCAGAGAATACAAACCTCACTCAAGGAAAAAGATCTTGGGGTGAGTATAACACCAGGCACATCTCCTGAAGCGCACATCAACCAAATAACTGCTGCAGCATATGGGCGCCTAGCAAACCTCAGAACAGCATTCCGACATCTTAATAAGGAATCATCAGGACCCTGTACCCGTGTACGTTAGGCCCATATTGGAGTATGCGGGACCAGTTTGGAACCCACACCTAGCCAAGCACGTGAAGAAACTAGAGAAAGTGCAAAGGTTTGCAACAAGACTAGTCCCAGAGCTAAGAGGTAATGTCCTACGAGGAGAGGTTAAGGGGAAAACAACCTGACGACACTGGAGGACAGGAGAGATAGGGGGGACATGATAACGACCCTCAAAATACTGAGAGGAATTGACAAGGTGGACAAAGACAGGATTTTTCCAGAGATTGGACACAGTAACAAGGGACACAGTTGGAAGCTGAAGACACAGATGAATCACAGGGATGTTAGGAAGTATTTCTTCAGCCACAGAGTAGTCAGTAAGTGGAATAGTTTGGGAAGCGATGTAGTGGAGGCAGGATCCATGCATAGCTTTAAGCAGAGGTATGATAAAGTTCACGGCTCAGGGAGAGTGACCTAGTAGCGATCAGTGAAGAGGCGGGGGCCCGGAGCTCGGACTCGACCCCCGCAACCTCAACTAGGTTGAGTACACACACAACACACCACACACACACACACACACACACAAACACACACACGAAAACACACACACACACACACAAACACACACACAAGCACACACACACACACACACACACACACACACACACACACACACACACACACACACACACACCCACACACACACACACACACACAACACACAAACACACACACAAGCACACAAACACACACACACACACACACACACACACACACACACACACACACACACACCACACACACACACACACACACACACACACACACACACACACACAGGGTTGTGTGTGGAAGGGTTAGACTCAGAAGTGTCCCTGTTTGCAGATGATGTGAAGTTAATGAGGAGAATTAAATCTGATGAGGACCAGGCAGGACTTCAAAGAGACCTGGACAGACTGGACACCTGGTCCAGCAAATGGCTTCTCGAATTTAATCCTGCCAAATGCAAAGTCATGAAGATAGGGGAAGGGCACAGAAGACCACAGACAGAGTATAGGCTAGGTGGCCAAAGACTGCAAACCTCACTCAAGGAGAAAGATCTTGGGGTGAGTAGAACACGGAGCATGTCTCCGGAAGCACACATCAATCAGATAACTGCTGCAGCATATGGGCGCCTGGCAAACCTGAGAACAGCATTCCGATACCTTAGTAAGGAATCGTTCAAGACACTGTACACCGTGTATGTCAGGCCCATACTGGAGTATGGAACCCGCACTTGATAAAGCACGTCAAGAAAGTACAAAGGTTTGCCACAAGGTTAGTTCCAGAGCTGAGGGGAATGTCCTATGAAGAAAGATTAAGGGAAATCGGCCTGACGACACTGGAGGACAGGAGGGTCAGGGGAGACATGATAACGACATATAAAATACTGCGTGGAATAGACAAGGTGGACAAAGACAGGATGTTCCAGGGAGGGGACACAGAAACAAGAGGCCACAATTGGAAGTTGAAGACACAAATGAGTCAGAGAGATATTAGGAAGTATTTCTTCAGTCATAGAATTGTAAGGCAGTGGAATAGCCTAGAAAATGACGTAGTGGAGGCAGGAACCATACACAGTTTTAAGACGAGGTTTGATAAAGCTCATGGAGCGGGGAGAGAGAGGGCCCAGTAGCAACCGGTGAAGAGGCGGGGCCAGGAGCTAAGACTCGACCCCTGCAACCACAAATAGGTGAGTACAAATAGGTGAGTACACACACACACACACACACACACACACACACACACACACACACACACACACACACACACACACACACACACACACCACACACACACACACACAACACACACACACACACACACACGCGCACACACACACACACACACACACACACACACACACACACACACACACACACAAACACACACACACACACACACAAACACACACACACAACACACACACACACACACACACACACACACACACACACACACACACACACACACACACACACACACACACACACACACACACACACACACACACACACACATGGAGGGCTAAGATGATGGAGGTGGTACTGGAAAATTTCATGTACCATCACGTAAGGGACACTACAAGAGAGAGAGGAGAGGATGAACCAGCAAGACTGGACCTAGTATTCATCTTGAGTAGTGCAGATATTGAGAACATCACATATGAAAGACCCCTTGGGGCCAGCGATCATGTGGTTTCAGCTTCGAAAACACAGTAGAGCTACAAGTGGAGGGAGAAGCAGGAAGGCCAGGGCGAATGAAGCCAAACTACAAGAAAGGGGACTACACCTGAATGAGGAACTTCCTGAACGGGGTTCAGTGGGACAGAGAACTGGCAGGGAAGCCAGTTAATGAGATGATGGAATATGTAACACCAATATGCAAGGAAGCTGAGGAGAGATTTGTACCCAAGGGTAACAGGAATAATGAAAAAGCCAGGATGAGCCAAAGGTGCAGGTGTACCCAAAGGTGCAGGGAGGCAAAAACCAAGTGTGCTAGGGAATGGAAGAAGTATAGAAGGCAAAGGACCCAGGAGAATAAGGAGAGCAGTCGTAGAGCCAGAAATGAATATACACATATAAGAAGGGAGGCCCAACGATAATATGAAAACGACAAAGCAGCGAAAGCCAAATCTGACCCAAAGCTGTTATACAGAAACATCAGGAGGAAAACAACAGTCAAGGACCAGTTAATCAGGCTAAGGAAGGAAGGAGGAGAGACAACAAGAAACGACCGTGAAGTATGTGAGGAGATCAACATGAGATTCAAAGAAGTGTTCACAGAGGAGACAGTAGGGGCTCCAGAAAGACGGAGAGGTGGGGCACACCACCAAGTGCTGGACACAGTACACACAACCGAGGAAGAAGTGAAGAGGCTTCTGAGTATGCTAGATACCTCAAAGGCAATGGGGCCGGATAACATCTCTCCATGGGTCCTGAGAGAGGGAGCAGAGGCGCTATGTGTACCCCTAACAACACCATTCAATACATCTATCGAAACAGGGAGATTGCCTGAGGCATGGAAGACAGCAAATGTAGTCCCATTTTTTTAAAAAAGGAGACAGACATGAAGCACTAAACTACAGACCAGTGTCACTGACATATATAGTATGCAAAGTCATAGAGAAGATTATCAGGAGAAGAGTGGTGGAACACCTAGAAAGGAATGATCTCATCAACAGCAGCCAACACGGTTTCAGGGATGGGAAATCCTGTGTCACAAACCTACTGGAGTTCTATGACAGGGTGACAGCAGTAAGACAAGAGAGAGGGGTGGGTAGACTACATTTTCTTGGACTACAAGAAGGCGTTTGACACAGTTCCACACAAGATTTTAGTGCAAAAGCTGAAGGACCAGGCAGGGATAACAGGGAAGGCACTACAATGGATCAGGGAATACTTGTCAGGAAGACAGCAGTGAGTCATGGTACGTGGCGAGGTGTCAGAGTGGGCTCCTGTGACCAGCGGGGTCCCACAGGGGTCAGTCCTAGGACCAGTGCTGTTTCTGGTATTTGTGAACGACATGACGGAAGGAATAGACTCCGAAGTGTCCCTCTTTGCAGATGACGTGAAGCTAATGAGAAGAATTCATTAGGTCGAAGACCAGGCAGAACTACAAAGGGATCTGGACAGGCTGCAGACCTGGTCCAGCAATTGGCTCCAGGAGTTCAACCCCACCAAGTGCAAAGTCATGAAGATTGGGGAAAGGCAAAGAAGACCGCACACGGAGCACAGTCTAGGGGGCCAGATACTACAAACCTCACTCAAGGAAAAAGATCTTGGGGTGAGTATAACACCAGGCACATCTCCTGAGGCACACATCAACCAAATAACTGCTGCGGCATGTGGGCGCCTAGCAAACCTCAGAACAGCATTCCGACATCTTAATAAGGAATCGTTCAGGACCCTGTACACCGTGTACGTTAGGCCCATATTGGAGTATGCGGCACCAGTTTGGAACCCACACCTAGCCAAGCACGTAAAGAAACTAGAGAAAGTGCAAAGGTTTGCAACAAGACTAGTCCCAGAGCTAAGCGGTGTGTCCTACGAGGAGAGGTTAAGGGAAATCGGCCTGATGACACTGGAGGACAGGAGAGATAGGGAGGACATGATAACGACATACAAAATACTGAGAGGGATTGACAAGGTGGACAAAGACAGGATGTTCCAGAGATGGGACACAGCAACAAGTTGACACAGTTGGAAGTTGAAGACACAGATGAATCACAGGGATGTTAGGAGTATTTCTTCAGCCACAGAGTAGTCAGGAAGTGTAATACTTAGGGAAGCAATGTAGTGGAGGCAGGATCCATACATAGCTTTAAGCAGAGGTATGATAAAGCTCACGGTTCAGGGAGAGTGACCTAGTAGCGACCAGTGAAGAGGCGGGGCCAGGAGCTAGGACTCGACCCCTGCAACCTCAACCAGGTGAGTACAACTAGGTAAGTACACACACACACACACACACACACACACACACACACACACACACACACATACACACACACACACACACACACACACACACACACACACAACACACACATACACACACACACACACACACACAAACACACACTCCAAACACACACACATAAACCTTTCTTCAAGCAATACCTTAAATATAACATAGAGACAATTAAGGTAGCTAGAGGGTGTGTGTTTAGCGGTGCGTGAGAAGCTCTCGTCACCACACCAGCTAAGATTGGTGACACTTGTATCCTCAGGAATAATCTCGCTCATGATCTACTCTTTGTAAGAAAGATACGCAGCCGTAAGGACATACGCTACAAACTCTAAAATATGCGCATTTATGCCAGTTCAGTTTGTAGGGTGTGTGTGTGTGTGTGTGTGTGTGTGTGTGTGTGTGTGTGTGTGTGTGTGTGTGTGTGTGTGTGTGTGTGTGTGTGTGTGTACGTGTTTTAATTCATTGGTCAACAACCAAAATATTTCCGAGACCAGAGCAGCAATTTCCAACTAATTTTAGGTCACTGATAATGAATATCATGGTTAAAATTGTTAGTTAACTCTACTTGTCAATATAGACCTACGTGTCACAACAGGTTCTAACAGGCTTGTGGCAGTGTGTTTCTTACCACACTCACAGTCTGACTGACCTTCATTATTGCTCCAGCAGTCATAGAAGGTGATTGTGATACACAAATAACCCGCACATAAAAGAGAGAAGCTTACGACGACGTTTCGGTCCGACTTGGACCATTGACAAAGTCACACTAAACCAGAAGTTGGAGCAGGACGGCTATATATAGGCAGGAGGAGGGTGGTAGTAGTGAGTACAAGAATGGTATTATAATGGTTATAACCATTCGTTGAACTACTACTACTACTACTACTACTACTTACTACTCACTACCAACCAGCCTTCTGCCTATATATAGCCCGTCCAGCTCAACTTCTGGTTAGTGTGACTTTGTCAATGGTCCAAGTCGAACCGAAACGTCGTCGTAAGCTTCTCTCTTTTATGTGCGGGTTATCTGTGTATCGTTCCAGTCACGGTATTGTGTCTTTTTTTTTCTTTTTTTTTGTTATTTGTGATTGTGATGTCCAAAGTTTATATTTTGAAATGAAATGCAGGTGATTTCTTAGCCAAACACTTTTTAAGCTTATAATTAATATTCACTGAGCAAGCTATTGATATGTATGTGAGACATATTTTATTAATTTTATTTTCCTACTAAATGATATAAATACTTCTGCTAAGCTGTTATGTCTGTATTATAATGATAAATTAATGAATAAATGTTCTGTTTATCTTTAAATTGTTTGTTGTTTTCTTCTTTCAGATGCCTCGTACTTGTGTGAATAGTGCAGACAACCTCTGCTACATTTGTGATGAGGTGACCTTTGCATTACAGAAGCGCCGTACAACTGCTGTGGTTAGAAGGGCATATCACTTATATATTGGATGCAAGATTGTTGACCAGGATAAGAACTGGGCTCCACAAATATGCTGCAACAATTGTGCTACTGACCTTCGCCAATGGATGAACATGCGGGAGCCAACAGACCATACCAACAATTGTTATTTCTACATGGTACCTCCAGTACAAAAGGGCTTGTCAAAGAAAAAAAAGGGGTCCATTGAATATCCAAACATTCCATCAGCTATTCGTCCAGATCCACATGGAGAAGGTCTACCTGTTCCTGATGCACCAACTTCGGTATCCTTCGAGTCAGATGAAGAAAGTGGTGAGGAGGAAGAAGAGAAGGATGACAGTGCTGGATTATACAATGACCGAAACTTTGATGAAGCACATTCCTCTAGGCCACATCTTATAACAAAAGGGGAACTCCATGAGCTTATCAGGGATCTGCAAATACCCAAAAAATAAGGCAGAATTGCTAGGCTCTCGTCTTCAACACTGGAATCTCCCAGCAGCTGATGTGAAGATTTCAAAATTCGTGGCCGTCAGCAGTAGTTCAACGATTTCTTAGTAATGGAAGGTGATTTAGTGGCCTGCAACAATATTATATGGTCTTATAGAAGCACTTGGCATCGACTGTGGACCCAGTCACTGGAGGCTGTTCATTGATTCATCAAAAACGAGTCTGAAAGTTGTCTTGCTCCATAACGGCAATAGTAAACCATCAGTTCCTGTGGGCTATGCACCACATATGAAAGAAACTTATGGGAATATAAAGCATATGTTGCAATGCATGAAATATGATGAACATCAATGGCAGCTCTGTGACGACTTAAATGTTGCTGCTCTTGTGATGGGCTTGCAGGGCGGATACACCAAGTACTGTTGCTTTCTATGTGAATGGGACAGCCGTGCAAGAGTTTCCCACTACATCAGGAGAGACTGGCCACCTCGTCAATCATTGGAGCCTGGGATGAAAAATGTTCAACATCCATCTTTCATTGAACCAAACAAAATTTTGCTACCACCACTACACATAAATCTGGGGCTCATGAAAACCTTTGTAAAAGCTATGGACAAATCCGGTCAGGAATTCAAGTATTTAACATCAAAATTCCCCTCACTGAGCGATGCTAAGATAAGATAGGGAGTCTTCAATGGTCCTCAGATTCGAGAGCTTCTTAAAGATGGTGACTTTGAATCAGACCTTCATGAGGAGGAGAAAGCTGCTTGGGAAGCATTCAAGTTAGAGGCGACGGGATTTCTCAGAAACAGAAGGGAAGGCAACTATGACGAACTGATGGAAAACCTCATCAAGGCTTACAAGAACATGGGATATAACATGTCACTTAAAATCCACTTTTTGGACTCACATTCAGATTTTTTTCAGCAAACTGTGAGGCAGTTAGTGACGAACATTGTGAAAGGTTTCACCAAGATATTTCAACCATGGAAAAATGGTACCAGGGGAAATCGGGCACAAGAATGCTTGCAGACTATTGCTGGACATTGGCAAGAGATGATTCTTCAGCCCACTTTAAGTGTCAAGCAAAAAAGCAGAGAGTAGGTACGGATTAGAGTTTAAAACATACTGACACGTATTGTACGTTATAATAAAATAATGAAATATTACATGTCTCGTATCTTTAAACTTATAATCAATCAGCATTTTTCAAGGTGATATTTGGATTCAGGACATGAAAATACATAAGAATTAACTAATCTCATTTAAGAAGCATACAACTCTTCAAAAATTGTTGACCAGTGTTATGATTTGGTAAGGGAGCTTGTCGATAGAGACGGCCTGTTTTGTGTGAGTGCGCATGTGCATGTATGTTATATGTGTGAGTGTGTGTGTGTGTGTGTGTGTGTTGTGTGTGTGTGTGTGTGCACACACACACACACACACACACTTTATGTGGATCAAGCTTCCACTACCATCTCCAGTTCACCCCACATGTTCTAGATCACAAAACTTATTCCAGTTCACACCACTTGTTCACAAGTCTAACACTAAGAATGTGCTTGGTAACGCCACCTGTGGGTCAGTATTCTGGTTCCAGCTGTCCTGGTCAGCGCTGTCAATGCGTCTCTGATTACCATCTGAAATGTGCGTCATTATCTTATATCCGCGGGCGCGTCCAGTGACGTTAATGTGTGTATGTATGTATGTGTGTGTGTGTGTGTGTGTGTGTGTGTGTGTGTGTGTGTGTGTGTGTGTGTGTGTGTGTGTGTGTGTGTACTTTCCTAGTTGAGGTTGCAGGGGTCGAGTCCGAGCTCCTGGCCCGCCTCTTCACTGGTCGCTACTAGGTCACTCTCCCTGAACTTTGAGTTTTATCATACCTCTGCTTAAAGCTATGTATGGATCCTGCCTCCACTACATCGCTTCCCAAACTATTCCACTTACTGACTACTCTGTTGCTGAAGATATACTTCCTAACATCCCTGTGATTCATCTGTGTCTTCAACTTCCAACTGTGTCCCCTTGTTACTGTGTCCAATCTCTGGAACATCCTGTCTTTGTCCACCCTGTCAATTCCTCTCAGTATTTTGTATGTCGTTATCATATCCCCCCCTATCTCTCCTGTCCTCCAGTGTCGTCAGGTTGATTTCCCTTAACCTCTCCTCGTAGGACATACCTCTTAGCTCTGGGACTAGTCTTGTTGCAAACCTTTGCACTTTCTCTAGTTTCTTTTCGTGCTTGGCTAGGTGTGGGTTCCGGACTGGTGCCGCATACTCTAATATGGGCCTAACGTACACGGTGTACAGGGTCCTGAACGATTCCTTATTAAGGTGTCGGAATGCTGTTCTGAGGTTTGCTAGGCGCCCATATGCTGCAGCCGTTATTTGATTGATGTGCGCTTCTGGAGTTGTGCCTGGTGTCATACTCACCCCAAGATCATTTTCCTTGAGTGAGGTTTGTAGTCTCTGGCCCCCTAGACTGTGCTCCGTCTGCGGTCTTCTTTGCCCTTCCCCAAACTTCATGACTTTGCACTTGGTGGGATTGAACTCCTGGAGCCAATTGCTGGACCAGGTCTGCAGCCTGTCCAGATCCCTTTGTAGTTCTGCCTGGTCTTCGATCGAATGAATTCTTCTCATCAACTTCACGTAATCTGCAAACAGGGACACCTCAGAGTCTATTCCTTCCGTCATGTAGTTCACAAATACCAGAAACAGCACTGGTCCTAGGACTGACCCCTGTGGGACCCCGCTGGTCACAGGTGCCCATCCTGACACCGCGCCACGTACCATGACTCGCTGCTGTCTTCCTGACAAGTATTCCCTGATCCATTGTAGTGCCTTCCCTGTTATCCCTGCTTGGTCCTCCAGTTTTTGCACTAATCTCTTGTGTGGAACTGTGTCAAACGCCTTCTTCAGTGTGTGTGTGTGTGTGTGTGTGTGTGTGTGTGTGTGTGTGTGTGTGTGTGTGTGTGTGTGTGTGTGTGTGTGTGTGTGTGTCTGTGTGTGTGTGTGTGTGTATGTACTTACCAGTGCATGTTGTAATAGATCTCATACGAATACCTAGAGTGAGGAGGATGGGAAAAGTTAATATACATAGAGAGAGAGAGAGAGAGAGAGAGAGAGAGAGAGAGAGAGAGAGAGAGAGAGAGAGAGAGAGAGAGAGAGAGAGAGAGAGAGAGAGAGAGAGAGAGATGGAGAGAGGGAAAGGAAGGGAAGTAAATAGTAGAGATGACCATAATAATGCCTGCGTCATCCGTCGTAACTCTGCATCATGCATTGTAACTGCGTCATCCATCGTAACTCTGCGACTTCCATCATAACTCTGCGTCCGTGACTATGCGTCGTCCTCCGCAACTCTGCGTCGTCCTTAATGACAGGGAAGTGACACGATTAGAAAGACGAACATTGAAGCAGCCCACTACACTAGTTGCTTCAGTGTTGCCCAAGGTGTGATTTAACTTTACCCCAGCAAGACACTGACGATACAAGAGCAATGCTGAAGGAATCCTCTGAAGCTGCCGGAAATTCAGCCTGCTGTTGTTCCCACTATGTAGCTATCACATAGAATAGTGTAGCAGCATACTGCTGTTGTAACTAATTCTGTTACGGCTATAGAGTCGCCTCACCCAAATGGGTGTGTGTATATATTTGCGTATGCATACATGTGTAGTGTGACCTAAGTGTAAGTAGAAGTAGCAAGATATACCTATTATCCCGCATGTTTATGAGACAAAAAAGACACCAGCAATCCTACCATTATGTAAAACAATTACAGGTGTCCGTTTTACACACACTTGGCAGGACGGTAGTACCTCCCTGGGTGGTTGCTGTCTACCAACCTACTACCTAAGATTTATGTGTGTGTGTGTGTGTGTGTGTGTGTGTGTGTGTGTGTGTGTGTGTGTGTGTGTGTGTGTGTGTGTGTGTGTGTGTGTGTGTGTAGTATGTGTGTGTGTGTGTGTGTGTGTGGTGTGTGTGTGGGTGTGTGGTGTGTGTGTGTGTGTGTTGTGTGTGTGTGTGTGTGTGTGTGTGTGTGTGTGTATGTGTGTGTGTGTGTGTGTGTGTGTGTGTGTGTGTATGTGTGAGTGTGTGTGTGTGCTTGAAGTGTGTGTGTGTGTGTGATGATTGTGTGTGTATCATGTATGTGTGTGTGTGTGTGTCGGTGGTCGTACGTGTGTCGTGGTCTGTGCTGCTGTGTGTTGTGTCGAGTCCTGTGTGTGTGTGTGTAGTATGCATGTGGTATGTATGTGCTGTGGCTCGACCTTCGTGTGTGTGTGTGTAAGTAGTTGATCGTGCATTGTTAGTAGATGTTATGTGTGGTGTATGTTGTTGTGTGTGTGTGTGTGTGTGTTGTGTGTGTCTGGTGTGTCTGTACTGTGTGTGTGTGTTTGTGTGTGTGTACTTGCATTATACTAAAAAGAGATTATATCCCACTGACAAACACTTATTTCTTAGCCTCTAATCTGATCTCTGATCTCCACTGCTCAATCTCTGCTCTGCCGTAGGACCAACCGGAACGACCCTCCTGCACGTCCACCCACCCTTACAGCGTCAACCGCCCACCCCCTCTCCCGCAGCCCCACCTTCCCGCCCTCCCCGCCGTCCAGCACCCCCTCTCCCGCACGCCCACCCACCCACCTACATAACCCGCCCACTCGCCCACCCTTCCGCTTCCCACCAACCTCGGTAACCACCACAAATCCGGCCACATTGCTCCCACAAGGAGATCTAATGCCCGTGAGTGGGGTTGTTGCTGTCACATGGAGGATTTAATCCTGTTTCCTGCTGGCATGTCCTGTCACCCAGGCTCTCACCTCCTCTCATGGACCAGATTAACCTCCCTTGTTTTTTATATTAACGTCGTTTTAAAACACTCTTCTTCGCGCCCGTGTGTGTGTTTGGATGTTCTCCTCTCCTTGTTTAGGTGTTTGTTCTCGTGTAGAGTTAATCAGGGTGTAGCGTGGTGCGATAAACTACACTGATGGAGTGTTTAACTAAGAGTATTTCATTATTCCGCCTGGTTCTCCTGGCGGCCACTAGATGGCAGTGGCGTCCAAGGACTTGCCCGGCCCCTCCACCGCTCGTTGCCAAGCATCTCCGAACGTTCCTCTTCATTCGTTTATATCCACCACATAACACCTCACAGAGGGCATTAGAACCTCTCTAAGTCGTGTTATACCTCGTTGCTAAGGTGGCTGCTGCCCGACAGCCCCGTGGAGGAGTCAGGTATCACACTCAGCATCATTATCATCTCAAAATCGTCGAGGTTTCATCTCATCTCATGGAGGAGCCGAGGGGCGGGACTATGATATGTAACGAGCGCCATGATTGGCCATTACCACAAGTGACATCATCTGAATTTCAATATCTCTTTTCAATGTGATTTTTCTCTGACATGCCATTTTTACATTAGGGTATTGGCGCGGCATGAGGAGATTGTTAGAAAGCGAGCTGATACACGCGAGCAAGCATTCATGTGCACTCTGTCAGAAAGTAGGCTGTCGACACACCCTTGGGCGAGCACTTAGGCTGCGGGAGCCGTGTGTTCCGACCCCGCCGACTGCGGTCTCACTGGACCGTGCCGTCCCCGCTGGTCCACCTCCCATCATCATCTCCTCTCAGTGACCGCTTGGGATTATTGTGCGCCGCCCGCGTCCACGCGGATATATTTGAAGGGCGAGTCACAAGGACATAGAGGTTATATAAGAGGCGCCGAAGAGGTGGATCTTGACCGCAAGTGACCCGCAGAGTGAGATGAACGACTGACCGCTGAGATTCTTGACCCCCTCCCACGTGTCTTGTGCTTCCCCTTCTGTCAGCTGAAAGAAAACGGAGTGTTCGAGTGTCTCCTGCGAGCGATAAACTGGAACTTCATTTGAGTTGAAACTATAGAGCTTCTGACTCTGGGTAAACAGGGAGAACAATAGGCGGAATCATCGCTGAGAACCTCTTCTCCTTCTTAAACGATCTCTAGCCTCCTCGAGCTGTGAGATCGAAGTCCTCACCAGCTCTCGACGTCACCCACACGCTTCACCAATACACAGCTACGATGTTCAACCTCTCCGAGCTGGGGTCGCTGGAGGCACCGTCGGCAGCGTCTCCTGCAACGTCGCTCACGCCTACGTCAGCGTCAAGCACCAACACCACCACTTCCAAGACCGAGGACCACGTGAAGCGTCCCATGAACGCCTTCATGGTGTGGTCCAGGATCCAGAGGAGGAAGATCGCGCTGGAGAACCCCAAAATGCACAACTCTGAGATCTCCAAGCGGCTGGGAGCCGAGTGGAAGCTCTTGACGGACTCAGAGAAGAGGCCCTTCATTGACGAGGCTAAGAGACTCAGGTAAGAGAAATTCGTCACGCATTTTGACCCATTTCAATCCATCATGGCAACACAGTAGCAACTAAACCGACACGACGAAAATAAGACACACTATGCCGACTATGTCATTTTATTGTGACGACATTTCGCCCACCACCAACTTTATCAGTAAAATGCCACAACCCGCATTGTGCGTGTTTATTCAGAATCTCGAATATTACTGATGTTACACACTTCCCACAACCTGCTAGTGAATAAGACACCTGTGCAACACTTACGAAATAAAGTCGCCAAAGTGTTGCAAAAGTCTCATTCATCATTCACTCGCATCATTCCTAACACGCGATGTATTTACTAAGCACATTTAAATGTTAAAGGTATTGCTGCATGTTAGAAATTATGTGTTATCCTTCACAAAAAAAAAAAAAATAGAAAAAAAATTACCATAACTCATCTCAATAATAAACGACACTGAGTCGAAACATCTGACCAAATGATACGAAGGTGACGGCCTCACATGTCAATAACTGTTGTACCACGTTTCGCTCACCCTTAATCACTTATTATTGATATTCTTTTCTATGTCCCATTGAAGACGCTGTATATATATATATATATATATATATATATATATATATATATATATTTATATATATATATATATATTATATATATTATAGTATAATGATGTAATAATGATATATATATATATATATTATTGATAGTTATATATGTATATATCATCGTAGAATGGGGCAAGGGTGAGTGGTATATGGAGGTTGAGTGTGAATATGTGAAGGTGTGTGAAATGAGGTCAGCATGTGTGAAGATAGTGTGAGTGCGAATGGTGAAGGTCAGCAAGTGTGAAAACGCTGATGGTGTGAGTGTGAATACGTAGGGGTAAGTGTAAGATGTGAGTGTGTATGGTGAGTGTGAAGGGCGTGGTGGAATGTAAAGATGGTGAAGGAGTAAGTGTGAGAATGGTGAGGGAGAAAGTGTGAGGATGGTGAGGGAGGTAATGTGAGGATGGTGAGAGAGTAAGTGTGAGGATGGTGAGGGAGAAAGTGTGAAAGGAGTGAGGGAGGATGTGGAGGATGGTGAGGGAGTACGTGTGTGAGATGGTGAGGGAGAAAGTGTGAGGATGGTGAGGGAAAAAGTGTGAGGATGGTGAGGGATAAGTATGAGGATGGTGAGGGGAAATGTGAGGATGGTGAGGAGAAAGTGTGAAATGGTGGAGGGAGAAAGTGTGAGGATGTGAGGGAGTAATGTGAGGATGGTGAGGAGAGTGTGAGAATGGTGAGGAGTAAGGGGTGAGGATTGGTGAGGAATGTGAGGATGTGAGGAGTAAGTGTGAGGATGGTGAGGGAGTAAGTGTGAGGATGGTGAGGAGAAGTGTGAGGATGGTGAGGGGGGTAATGTGAGATGGTGAGAGGAGTAAGTGTGAGGATGGTGAGGGAGAAGTGTGAGGATGGTGAGGGAGTGTGAGGATGGTGAGGGAGTAATGTGAGGATGGTGAGGAGTGTGAGGATGGTGAGGAAAGTGTGAGGATGGTGAGGGAGTGTGAGGATGGTGAGGGAGTGTGAGGATGGTGAGGGAGTGTGAGGATGGTGAGAAAAAGTGTGAGGATGGTGAGGGAGTTGTGAGATGGTGAGAGTGTGAGGATGGTGAGGGAGTGTGAGGATGGTAAAGGAAGTGTGATGATGGTGAGGAGAGTGTGAGGATGGTGAGGGAGTGTGGAGGATGGTGAGGTAGTGTGAGGAGGTGAGGAGATGTGAGGATGGGTGGAAGTAAGTGTGAGGATGGTGAGGAGTAGTGTGAGGATGGTGTGGGAGTGTAGAGGGTGAGGGAGTAGTGAGGATGGTGAGGAGAAGTGGTGGGAGGTGAGGGAAGTTGTGAGGATGTGAGGGAGTAAGTGTGAGGATGTGAGGGAGTAAGTGGTGAGGAAATGGTGAGGAGAGTGTGAGAATGGTGAGGGAGTGGAGGATGTGAGGAGGTGAGGAGGTAAGTGTGAGGATGGTGAGGGAGTAATGTTGAGTGTGAGGATGGTGAGGAGAGTGTGAGGATGGTGAGGGAGTAAATGTGAGGTGGTGAGGGAGTAAGTGTGAGGATGGTGAGGGAGTGTGAGGTGGTGAGTGTGAGATGAGGATAATGTGGTGAGGAAGATGAAGGATGTGGGAAAGTGTGAGGATAGTGAGGGAGTAAGTGTGAGGATGGTGAGGGAGTGTGAGGATGGTGAGGGAGTAAGTGTGAGGATGGTGAGGGAGTAAGTGTGAGGATGGTGAGAGAGTAAGTGTGAGGATGTGGAGGGAGTAAGTGTGAGGATGGTGAGGGATAAGTGGAGTGGTGAGGAGTAGTGTGGATGGTGAGAGTAAGTGTGAGGATGTGAGGGAATAATGTGAGGAATGAGGGTAAGTGTGAGGATGGAGGAAGTGTGAGGATGGTGAGGGAATAAGTGTGAGGATGGTGAGGGAGTAAGTGTGAGGATGGTGAGGGAGTAAGTGTGAGGATGGTGAGGGAGTAAGTGTGAGGATGGTGAGGAGTAAGTGAGGATGGTGAGGAAGTAAGTAGTGAGGATGGTGAGGGAGTAAGTGTGAGGATGGTGAGGGATAAGTGTGAGGTATGTGAGGAAGTGTGGATGGGAGGGAATAAAGTGTGAGGATGGTGAGGAGTAAGTGAGGATGGTGAGGGAGTAAGTATAGGTGGGGGAGTGTGAGGATGGTGAGGAATGTGGATGGTGGGGAAATGTAGGATGGTGAGGGAGTAAGTTGAGGATGGTGGGAGGGTAGGTGAGGTGGTAAGTGGATGTAGATGGTGAGGGAATAGTGTGAGGATGTGGGGTAAGAGAGTGGTGAGGAATTAGGAGGAGGTGGGAGAGAGTTGAGGATGTGTGAGGTGATAGTGTGAGATGGTGGAGGTGTGAGGATGGTGAGGGAGTGTGAGGATGGAGGGAGTGTGGAGGAGGTGGGGAGGTGAGGATGGTGAGGAGTGTGAGGATGGTGAGGGAGTGTGAGGAAGGTGAGGGAGTGTGGAGTGAGAGTGAGGAGGTGAGGAGAGTGTGAGGATCGGAGGTGAGTGAGGATGTGAGGATGTAGGAGTGAGAGATGGTGAGGGTGTGAGGAAGGTGAGTGAGTGAGGATGGGTGAGGAGTGTGAGGATGAGTGTAGGAAGTGAGGAGTTGAGGATCGTGAGGGAGTGTGAGGATGGTGAGGGAGTGTGAGGATGGTGAGGGAGTGTGAGGATGGTGAGGGAGTGTGAGGATGGTGAGGGAGTGTGAGGATGGTGAGGGAGTGTGAGGATGGTGAGGAAGTGTGAGGATCGTGAGGGAGTGTGAGGATGGTGGATTGAGGATGTCAGCTGACTATGCTAGAGGTTTCGCCAGGGAACTGCTACTTGCTAACGCAGGGAACACGCTAGCTTGCAACACAGGGAAGGCGCTACTTGCAGACCAGGAAAGACGCTACTTGCACAGGGAGACGCTACTGCAACACAGAGTAGACTTGCAACACAGGAAGGCGCTACTTGCAACACAGGAAGAACGCTACTTGCAACACAGGGAAGCGCGCTACTTGCAACACAGGGAAGACGCTACTTGCAACACAGGGAAGGCGCTACTTGCAACACAGGGAAGACGCTACTTGCAACACAGGGAAGGAGCTACTTGCAACACAGGGAAGACGCTACTTGCAACACAGGGAACACGCTACTTGCAACACAGGGAAGACGCTACTTGCAACACAGGGAAGGCGCTACTTGCAACGCAGGGAAGACGCTACTTGCAACACAGGGAAGACGCTACTTGCAACACAGGGAAGGCGCTGCTTGCAACACAGGGAAGACGCTACTTGCAACACAGGGAAGGCGCTACTTGCAACACAGAGAAGACGCTACTTGCAAAACAGGGAAGGCGCTACTTGCAACACAGGGAAGACGCTTCTTGCAACACAGGGAAGGCGCTACTTGCAACACAGGGAACACGCTACTTACAACACAGGGAAGGCGCTACTTGCAACACAGGTAACACGCTACTTGCAGCACAGGGAAGACTACTCAACACAGGAAGACGCTACTTGCAACACAGGGAAGACGCTACTTGCAACACAGGGAAGACGCTACTTGCAACACAGGGAAGACGCTACTTGCAACACAGGGAAGGCGCTACTTGCAACACAGGGAAGGCGCTACTTGCAACACAGGGAAGACGCTACTTGCAACACAGGGAAGACGCTACTTGCAACACAGGGAAGGCGCTACTTGCAACACAGGGAAGACGCTACTTGCAACACAGGGAAGGCGCTACTTGCATCACAGGGAAGACGCTACTTGCAACACAGGGAAGACGCTACTTGCAATACAGGGAAGACGCTACTTGCAACACAGGGAAGGCGCTACTTGCAACACAGGGAAGACGCTACTTGCAACACAGGGAAGACGCTACTTGCAACACCTGGAAGATGTTACTTGCCACACCAGGAAGACGCTACTTACAACACCTGGAAGATGTTACTTGCAACACCGGGAATACGCTGCTTACAACACCTGGAAGATGTTACTTGCAACACCGGGAAGACGCTACTTGCAACACCGGGAATATGTTACTTGCAACACCGGGAAGACGCTGCTTGCAATACCGGGAAGACGCTACTTGCAACACCTGGATGATGATACTTTCAACACCGGGAAGACGCTACTTGCAACACGGGGAAGATGCTACTTGCAACACCGGGAAGACGCTACTTGCAACATCGGGTAGATGCTATTTGCAACACCGGGAAGACGCTATTTGCAACACCGTGAAGACGCTACTTGCAACACCTGGAAGACGCTACTTGTAACACCGGGAATATGTTGCTTGCAACACCGGGAAGACGCTACTTGCAACACCGGGAAGATGCTACTTACAACACCAGGAATATGCTACTTGCAACACCGAGAAGACGCTACTTGCAACACCGGTTAGATGTTACTTACAACACCAGGAATATGCTACCTGCAACACCGAGAAGACGCTACTTCCAACACCTGGAAGACGCTACCTGCAACACCGGGAATATGTTGCTTGCAACACCGGGAAGACGCTACTTGCAACACCGGGAAGATGCTACTTACAACACCAGGAATATGCTACTTGCAACACCGAGAAGACGCTACTTGCAACACCGGGTAGATGCTACTTACAACACCGTGAAGACGGTACTTGCAACACCGGGAAGACGCTACTTGCAACACCGGGAAGATGTTATTTACAACACCAGGAATATGCTACTTGCAATACCCAGAAGACGCTACTTGCAACACCGGGTAGATGCTACTTGCAACACCGAGAAGACACTACTTGCAACACCGGGTAGATGCTACTTGCAACACCGTGAAGACGGTATTTGCAACACCGGGAAGACGCTCTTGCAACACCGGGAAGATGTTACTTACAACACCAGGAATATGCTACTTGCAATACCCAGAAGACGCTACTTGCAACACCGGGTAGATGCTACTTGCAACACCGAGAAGACACTACTTGCAACACCGGGTAGATGCTACTTGCAACACCGTGAAGACGGTACTTGCAACACCGGGAAGACGCTACTTGCAACACCGGGAAGATGTTACTTACAACACCAGGAATATGCTACTTGCAATACCCAGAAGACGCTACTTGCAACACCGGGTAGATGCTACTTGCAACACCGGGAAGACGCTACTTGCAACACCGGGAAGATGTTACTTACAACACCAGGAATATGCTACTTGCAATACCCAGAAGACGGTACTTGCAACACCGGGTAGATGCTACTTGCAACACCGGGAAGACGCTACTTGCAACACCGGGAAGATGGATGCTACTTGCATCACCGTTCAGACGCTACTTGTATCCCCGGGCTGACGCTACTTGCAGCGCCGGGTTGATACTCCTTGCGTCCCCGGGTTGACACTAGTTACAGCAGCGGGGTGACACTCCGTCCTCCCGGTGCACAATACAGAGTGAGGCGTCACTGTGTTAAGGGCGTCACTAACATGGGCGCTCTTTCATAAGTCTGATCTAATAAATTATATTTGATTTTCATCCTCTTTCACAGCCCGTCCAATTATCCTGGGAAGTATTTTCCACGGAGACGCTACTGCGTGCTACTTGTGACCGGGTAGATGTCGTTAAGTGCTACTTGTCGCTTCGTAAACGTAGTTAAGTGCTACTTGTGGCCAGTTAGGACTCATTAAGTGCTACTTGTTACTTGGAATATGCCGTTAAGTGTTGCTTATGGTCAGGTAGATGGCGTTAAGTGCTAATTGTAGAGAGGTAGACTACGTTATTGTCTACTATATTACATTTTGCTCACTGCATTTTATTACTCGTTTCGCTCACAAGTGAGCTTTATTGCACAGTTTCGCTCATAGCTGAGCTTTATTACTCAATGTTTTGCTCACAGATTAGCTTCTTTCGGGTCTCATGGCTAGTACGAAAAAAAGCGCAACTGAGCGAAACGTCTCTGAACTGCCCATGTAAATTTTCAGTCCATTTTGTCACAGTGGAGCGATGTTTCGCTTCATCTCCTTGAAAGATGCTGTAAAATGATCTTGTAAAGCGTACGTAAGCTTGAAGATGCTGTTAAGCTGATCTTGTAAAGCGTACGTAAGCTTTAAGATGCTGTAAGCTGATCTTGCAGCTTGTACGTGCGTATAAGGATTAATAATACTCGTGCGTATACGCAATATAACAGGGTGCACGTGTACGCAATTGAGTGTAAACGCTCGGGGGGGACGGGGGAGGGGGGAGTTGGGAGGCGGGATTAGGGGGGAGAGGGGTGGGAGGGAGGGGGTTCAAGGTTCAACGACTGAAGTTGATCTCACGATACAAAGCCGTTACTCGATTGAACGTTACGTGTTACCCGTTACCGTGACGGCTGGTGACGCCGTAGACGTCACTGGTGACGCAGCGTCAGTCACAGAGATAATTCGGTGGGGGGGGTCGAAGCTCACAATCACGAGACCTGGGTTCGATGTCTCGGAGTGTTACCCTTCTTCCCTGGGTGTTAGGTGACTGTGGTGGCGACGCATACATACGAAGCATACAGGAGATATACACAGAGAGGTGTGTATAGGCATTTATCTCAGTGTATATTCGCCGAGAAGTGTATAAGTCACGGTGTATATCAGTGTAGAAGAGGTTTTTATCCCTCAGTAAAATATATATGTATCCCTACGTGTATATAAACAGAGAGGAGTGTATCTTAGTTTATATACAACGAGAGGTGTGTATATCTCTGAGTGTACATACACTGAGGACATACTGCGAGCCTATTTTTTTGTATTGAAGTATCTTTAACAGGTGGTGTGCAGGTGGTGTGCAGGTGCCAGGCAGCTCTAATGACCCTGGTGTAGTTGATAGGCTTTAAACCCGCTTAACCAGTTAACCACCATAGGGCCTGGCAGAAGACAGGTGTAGTGAAGACAGATGTGCTGAAGACATGTGTACTGAAGACAGGTGTACTGAAGACATGTGTACTGAAGACAGGTGTGCCGAAGACATGTGTAGTGAAGACATATGTGTTGAAGACATGTGTACTGAAGACAGGTGTGCTGAAGACAGGTGTGGTGAAGACAGATGTGCTAAAGACAGATGTGCTGAAGACACTTGAACTGAAGACAGGTGTGGTAAAGACAGATGTGCTGAAGACAGATGTGCTGAAGACATGTGTACTGAAGACAGATGTGCTGAAGACATGTGTACTGAAGACAGGTGTGGTGAAGACAGATGTGCTGAAGACAGATGTGCTGAAGACATGTGTACTGAAGACAGGTGTGGTGACAGATGTGCTGAAGACACGTGAACTGAAGACAGGTGTGAAGACAGGTGTGGTAAAGACAGGTGTGGTGAAGACAGAAGTGCTGAAGACAGATGTGCTGAAGACATGTGTACTGAAGACAGGTGTGGTGACAGATGTGCTGAGACACGTGAACTGAAGACAGGTGTGAAGACAGGTGTGGTAAAGACAGGTGTGGTGAAGACAGAAGTGCTGAAGACAGATGTGCTGAAGACATGTGTACTGAAGACAGGTGTGGTGAAGACAGGTGTGGTGAAGACAGATGTGCTGAAGACACGTGAACTGAAGACAGGTGTGAAGACAGGTGTGGTAAAGACAGGTGTGGTGAAGACAGAAGTGCTGAAGACAGATGTGCTGAAGACATGTGTACTGAAGACAGGTGTGGTGAAGACAGGTGTGGTGAAGACAGATGTGCTGAAGACACGTGAACTGAAGACAGCTGTACTCAAGACTATAGTAATGACGAAAGAATTCCGTTTCTCTATCACTTGCGTCAGCGTCACTTGCTTCACTGTCACTTGCTTCACTGTCACTTGCTTCACTGTCACTTGCTTCACTGGCACATGCTTCACTGTCACTTGCTTCACTGTCACTTGCTTCACTGTCACTTGCTTCACTATCACTTGCTTCACTGTCACTTGCTTCACTGTCACTTGCTTCACTATCACTTGCTTCACTGTCACTTGCTTCACTATCACTTGCTTCACTGTCACTTGCTTCACTGTCACTTGCTTCACTGTCACTTGCTTCACTGTCACTTGCTTCACTGTCACTTGCTTCACTGTCACTTGCTTCACTATCACTTGCTTCACTGTCACTTGCTTCACTGTCACTTGCTTCAAATATCACATTGCTTCACTGTCACTTGCTTCACTATCACTTGCTTCACTATCACTTGCTTCACTATCACTTGCTTCACTATCACTTGCTTCACTGTCACTTGCTTCACTGTCACTTGCTTCACATGTCACTTGCTTCACTGTCACTTGCTTCACTATCACTTGCTTCACTGTCACTTGCTTCACTATCACTTGCTTCACTGTCACTTGCTTCACTGTCACTTGCTTCACTATCACTTGCTTCACTGTCACTTGCTTCACTGTCACTTGCTTCACTGTCACTTGCTTCACTATCACTTGCTTCACTGTCACTTGCTTCACTATCACTTGCTTCACTGTCACTTGCTTCACTGTCACTTGCTTCACTATCACTTGCTTCACTGTCACTTGCTTCACTGTCACTTGCTTCACTATCACTTGCTTCACTATCACTTGCTTCACTTCACTTGCTTCACTGTCACTTGCTTCACTATCACTTGCTTCACTGTCACTTGCTTCACTGTCACTTGCTTCACTGTCACTTGCTTCACTGTCACTTGCTTCACTGTCACTTGCTTCACTGTCACTTGCTTCACTGTCACTTGCTTCACTGTCACTTGCTTCACTGTCACTTGCTTCACTGTCACTTGCTTCACTATCACTTGCTTCACTGTCACTTGCTTCACTATCACTTGCTTCACTGTCACTTGCTTCACTGTCACTTGCTTCACTGTCACTTCCTTCACTGTCATTTGCTTCACTATCACTTGCTTCACTGTCACTTGCTTCACTGTCACTTGCTTCACTGTCACTTCCTTCACTGTCACTTGCTTCACTATCACTTGCTTCACTGTCACTTGCTTCACTGTCACTTGCTTCACTGTCACTTGCTTCACTGTCACTTAGTTCACTGTCAAATTCTTCACTGTCACTTGCTTCACTGTCACTTGCTTCACTGTCACTTGCTTCACTGTCACTTGCTTCACTGTCAAATTCTTCACTGTCACTTGCTTCACTGTCACTTGCTTCACTGTCACTTGCTTCACTGTCACTTGCTTCACTGGCACTTGCTTCACTGTCACTTGCTTCACTGGCACTTGCTTCACTATCACTTGCTTCACTGTCACTTGCTTCACTGTCACTTGCTTCACTATCACTTGCTTCACTATCACTTGCTTCACTGTCACTTGCTTCACTGTCACTTGCTTCACTGTCACTTGCTTCACTATCACTTCCTTCACTGTCACTTGCTTCACTATCACTTGCTTCACTGTCACTTGCTTCACTGTCACTTGCTTCACTGTCACTTGCTTCACTGTCACTTAGTTCACTGTCAAATTCTTCACTGTCACTTGCTTCACTGTCACTTGCTTCACTGTCACTTGCTTCACTGTCACTTGCTTCACTGTCAAATTCTTCACTGTCACTTGCTTCACTGTCACTTGCTTCACTGTCACTTGCTTCACTGTCACTTGCTTCACTGTCACTTGCTTCACTGTCACTTGCTTCACTGGCACTTGCTTCACTCTCACTTGCTTCACTGGCACTTGCTTCACTCTCACTTGCTTCACTGGCACTTGCTGTGCAAGTGAAGCAAGTGCCAATAACCACCCAAGAAGACATTACTTTCCTCTCAGATATAACAGAGATAAGAGGTATACGCCAGGCAGGGCTCAGTGGAGGCGTAGCTACCCCGTATACGCCAGGCAGGGCTCAGTGGAGGCGTAGCTACCCCCGTATACGCCAGGCAGGGCTCAGTGGAGGCGTAGCTACCCCGTATACGCCAGGCAGGGCTCAGTGGAGGCGTTAGCTACCCCGTATACGCCAGGCAGGGCTCAGTGGAGGCGTAGCTACCCCGTATACGCCAGGCAGGGCTCAGTGGAGGCGTAGCTACCCCGTATACGCCAGGCAGGGCTCAGTGGAGGCGTAGCTACCCCGTATACGCCAGGCAGGGCTCAGTGGAGGCGTTGCTACCCCGTATACGCCAGGCAGGGCTCAGTGGAGGCGTAGCTACCCCGTATACGCCAGGCAGGGCTCAGTGGAGACGTAGCTATCCCGTATACGCCAGACAGGGCTCAGTGGAGGCTTAGCTACCCCGTATACGCTAGGCAGGGCACAGTGGAGGCGTAGCTACCCCGTATACGCCAGGCAGTTCACAGTGGAGGCGTGGCTACCCCGTATACGCCAGCCAGGGCTCAGTGGAGGCGTAGCTACCCCGTATACGCCAGGCAGGGCACAGTGGAGGCGTAGCTACCCCGTATACGCCAGCCAGGGCTCAGTGGAGGCGTAGCTACCCCGTATACGCCAGCCAGAGCTCAGTGGAGGCGTAGCTACTCCATATACGCCAGGCAGGGCACAGTGGAGGCGTAGCTACCCCGTATACGCCAGGCAGGGCTCCCTGGAGGCGTAACTATTCCGTTTATGCCAGGCAGGGCTCCTTGGAGGCGTAGCTACCCCGTATACGCCAGGCAGGGCTCGGTGGAGGCGTAACTATTCCGTTTATGCCAGGCAGGGCTCCTTGGAGGCGTAGCTACGCAGTGTCCGTCAGGCAGGACTCCGTGAAGGAGTAGCTACGCCGTGTACGCCAGACAGGGCTCAGTGGAGTAGCTACGCCGTGTACGCCAGGCAGGGCTCATTGGAGGCGTAGCTACGCCGTATACGCCAGGCAGGGCTCATTGGAGGCGTAGCTACGCCGTGTACGCCAGGCAGGGATCAGTGGAGGCGTAGGTGCGCCGTATACGCCAGGCAGGGCTCAGTGGAGTAGCTACGCCGTGTACGCCAAAGCAGGGATCATTGGAGACGTAGCTACGCCGTGCACGCAGGGTAGGGGTCAATGGAGGCGTAGGTACGCCGTGTACGCCAAGCAGGGCTCAGTGGAGGCGTAGCTACGCCGTTTACGACAGGCAGGGCTCAGTGGAGGCGTAGCTACGCCGTTTACGCCAGGCAGGGCTCAGTAGAGGCGTAGCTACGCCGTGTACGCCAGGCAGGGCTCCGTGTACGCGTAGCTACGCCGTGTACGCCAGGCAGGGCTCCGTGAAGGAGAACCTACGCCGTGTATACCAAGCAGGGCTCCGTGGAGGAAGGGCACATCAGTCGTCAGTGCTAAGCGACGCATCTGATAACAACGTCAGCAGCCTCGTTAGACAGACTCGTTGGCCCTCGTTACCAGTAATTAGTCATGTACTGAATGTCACACCTCCTACTACTCCTTCTTCTTCTCTTCTTCTTCTTCCTCATCTTCTTCTTCTTTTCTTTTCTTTTCCTTTTGAATCCACAAATAATAATAATAATAATAATAATAATAATAATAATAATAATAATAATAATAATAATAATAATAATAATGAGAGGTTTTTACAAAGCAGAAGTGTTATAAGAAGAGCAGAGTATATGGAGAGTAAAAGAAAGGTAAAGAGAGTGGTGAGAGAGTGCAAAAGGAGAGCAGATGATAGAGTGGGAGAGGCACTGTCAAGAAATTTTAATGAAAATAAGAAAAAATTTTGGAGTTAAACAAGTTAAGAAAGCCTAGGGAAAATATGGATTTGTCAGTTAAAAACAGAGTAGGGGAGTTAGTAGATGGGGAGATGGAGGTATTGGGTAGATGGCGAGAATATTTTGAGGAACTTTTAAATGTTAAGGAAGAAACAGAGGCAGTAATTTCATGCACTGGTCAGGGAGGTATATCATCTTTTAGGAGTGAAGAAGAGCAGAATGTAAGTGTGGGGAGGTACGTGAGGCATTACGTAAAATGAAAGGGGGTAAAGCAGCTGGAACTGATGGGATCATGACAGAAATGTTAAAAGCAGGGGGGGATATAGTGTTGGAGTGGTTGGTACTTTTGTTTAATAAATGTATGAAAGAGGGGAAGGTACCTAGGGATTGGCAGAGAGCATGTATAGTCCCTTTATATAAAGGGAAAGGGGACAAAAGAGACTGTAAAAATTATAGAGGAATAAGCTTACTGAGTATACCAGGAAAAGTGTACGGTAGGGTTATAATTGAAAGAATTAGAGGTAAGACAGAATGTAGGATTGCGGATGAGCAAGGAGGTTTTAGAGTGGGTAGGGGATGTGTAGATCAGGTGTTTACATTGAAGCATATACGTGAACAGTATTTAGATAAAGATAGGGAAGTTTTATTGCATTTATGGATTTAGAAAAGGAATATGATAGAGTGGATAGAGGAGCAATATGGCAGATGTTGCAAGTATATGGAATAGGTGGTAAGTTATTAAATGCTGTAAAGAGTTTTTATGAGGATAGTGAGGCTCAGGTTAGGGTGTGTAGAAGAGAGGGAGACTACTTCCCGGTAAAAGTAGGTCTTAGACAGGGATGTGTAATGTCACCATGGTTGTTTAATATATTTATAGATGGGGTTGTAAAGGAAGTAAATGCTAGGGTGTTTGGGAGAGGGGTGGGATTAAATTATGGGGAATCAAATTCAAAATGGGAATTGACACAGTTACTTTTTGCTGATGATACTGTGCTTATGGGAGATTCTAAAGAAAAATTGCAAAGGTTAGTGGATGAGTTTGGGAATGTGTGTAAAGGTAGAAAGTTGAAAGTGAACATAGAAAAGAGTAAGGTGATGAGGGTGTCAAATGATTTAGATAAAGAAAAATTGGATATCAAATTGGGGAGGAGGAGTATGGAAGAAGTGAATGTTTTCAGATACTTGGGAGTTGACGTGTCGGCGGATGGATTTATGAAGGATGAGGTTAATCATAGAATTGATGAGGGAAAAAAGGTGAGTGGTGCGTTGAGGTATATGTGGAGTCAAAAAACGTTATCTATGGAGGCAAAGAAGGGAATGTATGAAAGTATAGTAGTACCAACACTCTTATATGGGTGTGAAGCTTGGTGGTAAATGCAGCAGCGAGGAGACGGTTGGAGGCAGTGGAGATGTCCTGTTTAAGGGCAATGTGTGGTGTAAATATTATGCAGAAAATTCGGAGTGTGGAAATTAGGAGAAGGTTTGGAGTTAATAAAAGTATTAGTCAGAGGGCAGAAGAGGGGTTGTTGAGGTGGTTTGGTCATTTAGAGAGAATGGATCAAAGTAGAATGACAGGGAAAAAGCATATAAATCTATAGGGGAAGGAAGGCGGGTAGGGGTCGTCCTCGAAAGGGTTGGAGAGAGGGGGTAAAGGAGGTTTTGTGGGTAAGGGGCTTGGACTTCCAGCAAGCGTGCGTGAGCGTGTTAGATAGGAGTGAATGGAGACGAATGATACTTGGGACCTGACGATCTGTTGGAGTGTGAGCAGGGTAATATTTAGTGAAGGGATTCAGGGAAACCGGTTATTTTCATATAGTCGGACTTGAGTCCTGGAAATGGGAAGTACAATGCCTGCACTTTAAAGGAGGGGTTTGGGATATTGGCAGTTTGGAGGGATATGTTGTGTATCTTTATACGTATATACTTCTAAACTGTTGTGTTCTGAGCACCTCTGCAAAAACAGTGATAATGTGTGAGTGTGGTGAAAGTGTTGAATGATGATGAAAGTATTTTCTTTTTGGGGATTTTCTTTCTTTTTTGGGTCACCCTGCCTGCTAATTTTCACAGAAATTGCTGACATTAACCTGGATTAACCTTAATTATCCTGGATTAATCAGGATTAATCTGGATTAACCTGGATTAACCTGAATTAACCACTACTTGTTAATTTTTCATTGACTGATTACTAGTTCTTTATTAAGTTCCATCTAAAGTTACTTTAGTGCTATTAAAAGTAAAGGACTTTATTTTGATTTTAATAAAGGAAAATACTGGATTAATGGAAGGAGAATCGAGCCTCCAGCACCCGGCTTTATTGTTCCCCTCACCCAGCTTTATTGCTCCCTCACCCGACTTTATTACTCCCCTCGTCCGGTTTTATTGTTCCTCCTCACCCGGCTTTATTTCTCTTTCACCCGGCTTTATTACTCTCCCTCAGGCATAATTACTCCATCACTCGGCTTTATTATTCCCTCATCTGACTTTATTACTCCCTCAACCGGCTTTATTGCTCCTTTACCCGGCTCTATTACTCCCTTACTCCATCTTTATTATTCCCCACCAGGCTTCATTGCTCCCTTACCTGGCCTTATTACTCCCCGTCCGGCTTTATTATTCCCTCATCCGGCTCTATTACTCGCTCACCCGACTTTATTGTTCCTTCACCTGGTCTTATTGCTACTTCATCCGGCTTTTTTACTCCTCTCACCCGGCTTTATTACTCCTCCACCCGGTTTTATTATTCCCTCCATCCGGCTTTATTATTCCCTCATTCGGCTTTGTTACTCCCTCACCAGGCTTTATTACTCCTCTCATCAGGCTTTATTACTCCTCACCCGGTTTTATTATTCCCTCCATCCGCTTTATTATTCCCTCATTCGGCTTTGTTACTCCCTCACCAGGCTTTATTACTCCTCTCATCAGGCTTTATTACTCCTCCACCCGGTTTTATTATTCCCTCCATCCGGCTTTATTATTCCCTCATTCGGCTTTGTTACTCCCTCACCAGGCTTTATTACGCCTCTTACCCGGCTTTTTGCTCCCCACCCGGCTTTGTTACTCTCTCACCAGGCTTTATTGCTGGCCTCACGCGCACACAGGTACCCTCAAGGCTCAAGGCGCAAGTAGGTACCCGCATACTCCTACCCAGGCACCTCCATGACGCTTTCAGGGGAATCCCCTACGCTGCAGCCGGTACTTCGTGCGTATGTACGCTTAACTGCGTCTGATACGCTTCTATACGTATACATAACGCACTATCACTTCAGGCACCTGCATTCTGATGTATTATTAACACATAACTAACGCGGGTGATGCATCAGGCATACTTAGCACGTATATAACATATGTAACGCATAGATTATGCATGAATAACGTACAAATAACACAACGTACAAATAACGCTTCAAGTACAAATAACGCATAACGTACAAATAACACAACGTACAAATAACACAACGTACAAATAACGCTTCAAGTACAAATAACGCATAACGTACAAATAACACAACGTACAAATAACGCTTCAAGTACAAATAACGCATAACGTACAAATAACACAACGTACAAATAACACAACGTACAAATAACACAATGTACAAATAACACAACGTACAAATAACGCTTCAAGTACAAATAACGCATAACGTACAAATAACACAAGTACAAATAACAAAACGTACAAATAACACAATGTACAAATAACACAACGTACAAATAACGCTTCAAGTACAAATAACGCATAACGTACAAATAACACAACGTACAAATAACACAACGTACAAATAACACAATGTACAAATAACACAACGTACAAATAACGCTTCAAGTACAAATAACGCTCGGATAACGCATTACTAACCTTGGCAGCACTGTTCGTTATTCTTCATGCGTTATTCATGAGGTTCATTCCCTTCTAAGGAACTAGAACTGCCATCCTCTTCCTCGGATCAAACATGATAATTTTCCCGTCCCTCCCGTTTCCCAGGCGTTGTGTGACCCTTATGGATTTAGCGCTTCATCATGATATAATAATAATAATATTATTATTAGTAGTAGTAGTAGTATTAAAAACAAGTGTAAAGGCACCAAGACTCTTGAACTTTCTACATTTATACATAAAGGGAAATTGATAGCTTCCATAATTCAGTTTCTCATTACCCAGGCTGTGGAGGTTGTATTGCTGTGTTGACCGTATGTGTACGTGTATGCGTGTATGTGCGTGTGCGTGAGTATGCGTGTGTTCATGCGGAAGTACGGATGACCGTGCTTCGCTAGTGTGGGTGAATGATAGGATGTGTGTGTGTGTGTGTGTGTGTGTGTATGTGTGTGTGTGTGTATGTATGTATGTGTGTGTGTGTGTGTGTGTGTGTGTGTGTGTGTGTGTGTGTGTGTGTGGGTGTGTGCGGTGTGTGTTTGCGTATGTGTGTGTGTTGTGTTCGTATGTGTGTGTTTATATGTTTGTGTGTATGTGCGTGTGTGTGTGTGTATGTACTCACCTAGTTGAGGTTGCGGGGGTCGAGTCCGAGCTCCTGGCCCCGCCTCTTCACTGATCGCTACTAGGTCACTCTCCTTGAGCCGTGAGCTTTATCATACCTCTGCTTAAAGCTATGTATGGATCCTAACTCCACTACATCGCTTCCCAAACTATTCCACTTACTGACTACTCTGTGGCTGAAGAAATATTTCCTAACATCCCTGTGATTCATCTGCGTCTTCAACTTCCAACTGTGTCCCCTTGTTACTGTGTCCAATCTCTGGAACATCCTGTCTTTGTCCACCTTGTCAATTCCTCTCAGTATTTTGTATGTCGTTATCATGTCCCCCCTATCTCTCCTGTCCTCCAGTGTCGTCAGGTTGATTTCCCTTAACCTCTCCTCGTAGGACATACCTCTTAGCTCTGGGACTAGTCTTGCTGCAAACCTTTGCACTTTCTCTAGTTTCTTTACGTGCTTGGCTAGGTGTGGGTTCCAAACTGGTGCCGCATACTCCAATATGGGCCTAACGTACACGGTGTACAGGGTCCTGAATGATTCCTTATTCCCATATGCTGCAGCAGTTATTTGGTTGATGTGCGCTTCAGATGTGCCTGGTGTTATACTCACCCCAAGATCTTTTTCCTTGAGTGAGGTTTGTAGTCTCTGGCCCCCTAGACTGTACTCCGTCTGCGGTCTTCTTTGCCCTTCCCCAATCTTCATGACTTTGCACTTGGTGGGATTGAACTCCAGGAGCCAATTGCTGGACCAGGTCTGCAGCCTGTCCAGATCCCTTTGTAGTTCTGCCTGGTCTTCGATCGAGTGAATTCTTCTCATCAACTTCACGTCATCTGCAAACAGGGATACCTCAGAGTCTATTCCTTCCGTCATGTCGTTCACAAATACCAGAAACAGCACTGGTCCTAGGACTGACCCCTGTGGGACCCCGCTGGTCACAGGTGCCCACTCTGACACCTCGCCACGTACCATGACTCGCTGCTGTCTTCCTGACAAGTATTCCCTGATCCATTGTAGTGCCTTCCCTGTTATCCCCGCTTGGTCCTCCAGTTTTTGCACCAATCTCTTGACCGTGTGTGTGTGTGTGTGTGTGTGTGTGTGTGTGTGTGTGTGTGTGTTTGTGTGTGTGTGTGTGTGTGTGTGTATGCGTATGTGTGTGTGTGCGTATGTGTGTGTGTGTGTGTGTGCGTGTGTGTGTGTGTGTGTGTGTGTGTGTGTGTGTGTGTGTGTGTGTGTGTGTGTGTGTGTGTGTGTGTGTGTGTGTGTGTGTGTGTGGTATTCACCTAATTGTGCTCACCTAATTGTGGTTACAGGGGTCGAGACTCAGTTCCTGGTCCCGCCTCTTCACTGGTCGCTACTAGGTCCTCTCTCTCTCCCTGCTCCAGGATCTTTATCATACCTCGTCTTAAAAGTATGTATGGTTCCTGCCTCCACTACCTCACTTGCCAGACTATTCCACTTCCTGACAACTCTATGACTAAAGAAATACTTCTTAACATCCCTTTGACTCATCTGAGTCTTCAACTTCCAATTGTGTCTGTGTCCCATCTCTGGAGCATCCTGTCTCTGTCCACCTTCTCTATTCCTCGCAGTATTTTGTATGTCGTTATCATGATTCCCCTAACTCTCCTGTCCTCCAGTGTCACCAGGCCGATTTCCCTTAACCTTTCTTAGTAGGACATTTCCCTTAGCTCTGGAACTAGCCTTGTTGCAAACCGTTGCACTTTCTCTAATTTCTTGACGTGCTTGACCAGGTGTGGGTTCCAAACTGGCGCTTCATACTCTAGTATGAGCCTTACGTACATGGTGTACAGAGTCTTGAACGATATCTTACTGAGGTATCGGAAAGCTATTCTCAGGTTTGCCAGACACCTATGTACTGCAGTAGTTATCTTGTTGATGTGTGCTTCCGGAGACATACTTGGTATTATACTCACCCCAAGATCTTTCTCCTTGAGTGAGGTTTGCAGTCTTTGGCCGCCTATCCTATACTCTGTCTGCAGTTTTCTTTGCCATTCCCCGATCCTCATAAAATTTGCGTTTGAAGGGGTTAAATTCGAGGAGCCAGTTGTTGGACTCGCGTCCAGCCTGTCCATGTCTCTTTGTAGTCCTGGCTGGTCCTCATCTGATTAAATTCCCCTCATTAACTTCACATCATCTGCGAAAAGGGACACTTCTGAGTCTATCCCTTCCATCATGTCATTCACATATACCAAAAATAGCACTGGTCCTAGGACTGACCCCTGTGGGACCCCGCTCGTCACAGGCGGCCACTGTGATACCTCATCACGTAACATGACTCGTTGTTGCCTCCCTGTCAGGTATTCTCTGATCCATTGCTGTACCCTTCCTGTTATACGTGTCTGATCCTCTAGTTTCTGCACTAATCTCTTGTGAGGAACTGTACCGAAGGCCTTCTTGCAATCAATCCACTTCTCTCTCGTGTCTTACTTCTGTTACCTTGTCGTAAAACTCCAGTAGGTTCGTGACACATTATTTGCTTTCCATGATTTCATGCTGGATGTCGTTTATAATCTTGTTCCATTCCAGGTGCTCCATCATTCTCCTGATAATCTTCTCCATGACTTTGTATACTGGTCTATAGTTTAATGCCTCGTTTCTGTCTCCTTTCTTAAAAATGGGGACTACATTTGCCATCTTCCATATCTCAGGTAGTTGCCCAGTTTCAAGGGATGTTTTGAAAATTGTGGTTAGTAGCTCACAAAGTGTCTCTGCTCCCTCTCTAAGGACCCACAGAGAGATGTCCGGTCCCACCGCCTTTGAGGTATCAAGTTCACTTAGCAGCTTCTTCACCTCCTCCTCGAAGGTGTACCCCTCTGTTCTGTCTTCCCAGGGTCCTTTATGTCTCCACTGTAAATACTTCCTTAAATCTTGTGTTGAGTTCCTCACATACTTCTTGGTCATTTCTTGTGAGCTCCCCACCTTCTTTCCTCAGCCTGATTACCTGCTCCTTGACTGTTGTCCTCCTGATGTGGCTATGCAGCAGTTTCGGGTCAGGCTTGACTTTCGATGCTATGTTGTTTTCGCATTGTCGCTGGGCCTCCCTCTTTATCTGTGCATACTCGTTTCTGGCTCTTCGACTAATCTCTTTACTTTCCTGGGTCCTTTGCCTTCTATACTTTTTCCATTCTCTGCTGCACTAATTTTTTGCCTCCCTACACCTTCGGGTAAACCAAGGGCGTCTGTCTTCCCATTTTCTGTTGTCCTTGTGTGTAGTGTACTGTGTGTTGCGTGCGTTTGTGTTGGTGTATGTGTCTTTTGGGTGTGTGCGTGGGGTGTGGTTGTGGTGTGTGTGTTGTGTGTGTGTGTGTTGTTGTGTGTGTTTTGTGTGTGTGTGTGTGTGTGTGTGTGAGTGAGGGGGGGTGTGTGTGTGTGTTGTGTGTGTGTGTGTGTATCACCATTTGTACTCACCTATTTGTGGTTGCAGGGGTCAGTCCTAGCTCCGGGCCCCGCCTCTTCACCGGTTTGCTACAGACCCCTCTCCCCCCTCCAAGCTTTATCAAACCTCGTCTTAAAACTGTGTATGGTTCCCTGCCTCCACTACCATTTTCTGGGCACCACTGCCTTACAACTCTGGACTAAGAAATACTTCCACTATCTCTCTGACTCATTTGTGTCTTCAACTTCCAATTGGGCCTCTTGTTTCTGTGTCCCCTCCCGGAACATCCTGCCCCTTGTCCACCTTGTAATTCCACGCAGTTTTTATATGTCGTTATCATGTCTCCCCTGACCCTCCTGCCTCCAGTTCGTCAGGCCGATTCCCTTAATTTTTTCTTCATGGGACTTTCCCCCTTACTCTGGAACTAACCTTGTTGCAAACCTTTAACTTTCTCTAGTTTCTTGACGTGCTTTATCAAGTGGGGGTTCCAAACAGGTGCTCATACCCATAGGGCCTGACAACACGGTGTACAGTGTCTTGAATGATTTCCTTTCTAAGGTTCGGAATGCTGTTCCCGGTTTGCCAGGCGCCCAATGCGCAGCAGTTACTGGTTGATTGTGCTTCCGGAGCAGCCGGGTTATACTCACCCCAAAATCTTTTTCCTTTAGTGAGGTTTTTTAGTCTTTGGGCCCCCTAGCCTATACTCTGCTGTGGTCTTCTGTCCCTTCCCCCATCTTTAGACTTTGCATTTGGCAGGATTAAAAACAGAAGCCATTTGCTGGACCAGGGGTTTCCCTCTCCCAGTCCTTTTAATCCTCCTGGTCCCCCCATCAAATTTAAATTTTCCCTTGTGTGTGTTTTGTGTGTGTGTTGTGTGTGGGGTGGTGTTTTGGGGTGTGTGTGTGTGTGTGGGTGTACAGTGTGTGGCGGTGTGCGTGTGGTGTTGTGGTTGTGTGTGTGGTGGTGTGTGTGTGTGTTGTGGGGGGTGTGTGTTGCTGTGTGGTGGTGTGTGGGGGGATAAGGGTGGGCGTGAAGGTGAGCGTGAGGGTGGGCTTGAGGGTGGCATGAGGGTGAGCGTGGAGGGTGGGCGTGAGGGTGGCGTGAGAGTGGGGTGAGCGTGAGGATGGGCGGAGGGTGGGGTGGGCATGAGGGTGGGCGTGAGGGTGGGCGTGAGAGTGGGCGTGAGGGTGGGTGAGCGTGAAGGGGGGCGTGAGGTGGGGTGGGCATGGGGGTGGGGTGGGCATGAGGGTGGGCGTGAGGGTGGGGTGACGTGAGGGTGGGCGTGAGGGGGGGTGGGCATGAGGGGGGTGGGCGTGAGGGTGGGTTGGGCGTGAGGGTGGGGTGAGCGTGAGGGGGGCGGAGGGGGGTGGACGTGAGAGTGGGCGTGAGGGTGGGCTTGAGGGTGGGCATGAGGGTGGCGTGAGGTGGGCGTGAGTGGGCGTGAGAGTGGGGTGAGCGTGGGGATGGGCGTGAGGGGGGGGTGGGCATGAGGGTGGGCGTGAGGTGGGTGAGAGTGGCGTGAGGGTGGGGTGAGCGTAAAGGTGGGCGTGAGGGTGGGGTGGGCATGAGGGTGGGTGGGCATGAGGGTGGGCGTGAGGGTGGGGTGAGCGTGAGGGTGGGCGTGAGGGTGGGGGGGGGCATGAGGGGGGGGTGGGCGTGAGGGTGGTTGGGCGTGAGGGTGGGGTGAGCGTGGGGGTGGGCGTGAGGGTGGGGGGGACGCGAGAGTGGCGTGGGGGTGGGGCAGGGTAAGAGGAACAATAGAGCCACTAGCTAGCCTGGGTGTCGGTAGTAACCTCAACGCCCACAAAACTGTTGCTACCTTTGTTTATTGTGTGTTCTCCACGTTTATTGACGCCTCCCTTCCTCCCCTCCCTTCCTTCCTTCCTCCCTCCCCTCCCTTCCCTTCCCTCCTCCCTCCCCTCCCTTCCTTCCTTCCCCCCCCTCCCCTCCCCTTCGTTCCTCCCTCCCTCCCCCAACCACTCCTTCCCCCCTATCCTTCCTTCAATTCCCCACCCCTCCTTCCCTCCCCTTTCCCCCTCCCCCCCCTCCCCCAACCCCCCCCCATTCCTTCCTCCCTTTTCCTTTCCCCCTTCCTTCCCCTTCCTTCTTCCTTCCCTCTCTCCTTTCACCCCCTTTCCCTTCTTTCTTCCCATTTCCTCCTTTCCTCCCCTCTCAATTTTTTCCCCCTTCATTCCTCTCTCTCCTCCCTTTCTCCTCCCTTCCTTCTCCCCTTTCTCTTTTCCATCCTCCCCTCACTTCATCCCTTCCTTCCTTTTCTCCCTTTCCTCCCCTCCCTCCATCCCTTCCCTTTACCCGCTCCCTTCCTTCCTCTCATCCCTTCCTTCCTTCCTTCCTCCCTTCCTCCCCTACCTTTCTTCCTCCCTTTCTCCTCTCTTTTCCTCCCTTTCCTTCTCTTCCTTCACGCTCCATTAGCTGCTGAACTACAGAAAAGAAGGTTTCTGCTAAATTTGGGACCTACTGCCCAGCTCAGGCTGACCACTGCTGAAGTCTCCCAGTTTAATGCTGACACTACTGAAGTCTCCCTCCCTCCCCCCCCCCCCCCTCCCTCCCTCTAACATGCTTCCCTATAAAATAATAATATTTGACATTACATAAAGGGTCTTGGGTCGCCAATAGCGAAACGTTACCTCCAATATAAAACTTTTTACTAAAGGCGCCTTTTTCTTTTTTACATCTATCGAGAAGGCATCGAGCGAATAATAGACAAAAATTTATATTTAGCGTGTAATAAAAAAAATCGTCACAGGATGATACGTGGTGCACAAAAATCTGCACAGGAGGGAACTGGTGCACGTAAACATGACAGAAAAAAAATGTTTAAGATTTTGGGATGGGTCTGAAAAGACGGTAACCCATAAAAAATTGACGGGGGGGAGAAAAGGAGTGGTTTCCTGGGGCCTCTGTGGAAAATTTTACCAGTTGAGAAACAAGGATACAACAGAGTTAGGGGCCCCTTCATTTTGCACGGTGTAAAGCGGGGTTTTAAAAGTTGCAGCGAAAAGAGGCTGGGTAAGTAAATGTCGTTTTTAGGGAAATGCCCCTGGTGGAATTTAGCGGAGAATTCTAGGATGGACATTGAGGTAGGGGGGTCAACGACCCCTCCTAGAGATGAGGAGGCTCGTTGTGATGATCTGGACCTTAAGAGGATGAAAAAAATGGAGGGCTGGAGGGGTAAAAATTAGGGAGGGGGGAAAGGAGACGGGGGGGGCCTTTACAGGATGGGTTGGGAAAGTTCTCGGACTTCAAAAGATTTTTGGTGAGCACGTTAATAGGGTGATGGGGCAAATGGTTTTAGATTTGACTGCGTTGGAGGTGAGCAGGCTCTGGTCTCAACTGGGCTTCTAATACATCCCCCGGGTTTAAATCTGTTTCTATACTGTGAGTATGTACATGGTGATATATGTCACAGGGTAAACTGATACATGGTAATACATGTAACAGGGTGAGTACACATGGTGATACATGTAATAGGTGATACTTTTTACAGGGGCGATAAATGTATACTGGGAAAAAATTTTAACGGGTGAACATATAACATGGGATCATGTATACATGTGATAATGAATACAGGTAATACATGTATACATGGTGAAAAATGTAACAGGTGAAAAAATTTCATGGTAATACATAAAACAGGGTGATACATGTATACATGGTAAAAAATGAATACATGGGATATATGTAACATGGTGACAAAAAGTACATGGCGATAAATCAACATGGATAAATGTATACATGGTTAATTAACTGGTATACATACAAAAGGGTGAACCTCTAAATTAAGCCCTTTTATAGGGCTCGGAACCTCGGGGTTCAATTTTTACTACTCTTATCGGGTCTCCAAAGGGGGATCTCTCTCTCCAACATCGTGCATTGCCGCATGATACGTGCACGCATGAACGTGCACGCATATCTGCACGCACAAACGTGCAGGGATGTACGTTCTTGCATAATCGTGCATTTGAACGTGTTTACATGGCACTACCCTGGACTCCTCCTGGCTGTCCAGGACACTCCCGGATCCCATTTTCTGAATTTTACAGGAAAATAATCACTCCTGACCAAAAACCCTTTTTGTTATTCATCGCCCAAATGAATTCAGTCAAAATAGTCTGTTATGAACGAGAGTTATCTCTTGTCTTTTTCTTGTGAGTATTTTTTTTTTTTTTATTTTTTCATTTCCGTTTATTTGCTGGGGTTTGTAGCTGATTTAAATTTTATTGTCGACCAATTTTTAAAAAATATATTCTGGAAAAAAAAATAAAGAATCTATAGAGCATTTTGAAACCTGTTTTTTTTTTTATTTTTTTTTAAATTTTCAGGGGGAAATGGCAGATTTTTATGTAGTGATGGGGGGGTAATATTTACTATGGGTATATTGACGTAGTGGGGAATATTTACGGGGTGGGGAATATTGAGTAGTGGGGAAAAATTTTACTTTTGGGTAATATTGACGTGTGGGAATATACAAATGGGTAAATTTACGTAGTGGGGTTAATATTTACGATGGGGAAAATTGACGTATGGGAATATTGACGTAGTGGGGGAATATGACGTAGTGGGTAATATTGAGTAGTGGTAATATTGACGTGTGGGGAATATTTACGTATGGGGGAAAAGAGTAGTGGGGAATTTTACGTAGTGGGGAAAATTGACGTAGTGGGTAAAATTGACGTATGGGTAAATTACGATGGTAATAATATTGACGTAGTGGGTAATATTGACGTAGTGGGTAATATTGACGTAGTGGGTAATATTTTGGTTTGTAATGGCTGTTGTAGTTGAAGTAGGAATACTTAATGGCCATATTAGCAGCAGTGGTAGCAGCAGGAGCAACAGCAGAAGCAGTAGTAATGGCAGGAGCGGCAGAAACAGCAGCTGGAGTAGCAGTAATGGAAGCACAAGTGGCAGCAGCAGCAGCAGCAGCAGCAGCAGCAGCAGTGGTGTTATCAGTAGTAGTGGTAGTAGGTTAGGTAAGGTTTGTCAGGAAACAGGACAAGTGTTTCCTGAAGCGGGTCTTAGGCAGATGATGATCTGCCGTTGGACCTTTTGGTCATCTGACCGAGGCCTTCCGCTGGCTTACCGGTCCACCCTTTTAAAAATTATGGTCAATTATAACCATTTAGTTAGATAGTAGTAATAGAAGTAGTATCAGCAGTAGCAGCAGGTACATCACAGTAATAGAGAAGAAGAAGAAGCGGTAAAGAGAGCACTGCGTCACCATTATAATTAGCACCTCTCACCCGGCTGACGCAAGACGTCTCCGGCTCCTCCTGACGCGGCAGATCGGTTCCCTCCGACAGGAGGGAAGACGTGACTTGTCTCACAACGAGGAGGGGAAAGACAGGCTTAGGGACAGGGTGCAGTGGAGCACTACCCGTCACGGCACGCGAGGGAGGAAGCGCAGGAGAAGCAACTCAGTGTTGGAATCTGACAGAATGGAATAGAACGATGCAGTGACGACAGTGAAAATTTTCTTTAATTTTTTCCACAATATACCCAAGCTGGGTCGTCCCATAACCATGACCTCCTTCAGTTGTTGTTCAGTCTCTGGCCCAGTCATCACATATTCCCAAAAAAAAAAAATCAGGAAACGCTTTCTACTGACGGAGAAAATGCGACAGGTACACTGGAGGTGAAAGTACGGGTGGCATGCCATGAATAAGCCAGGGCACGTCCTGATGTATGCAACCGCCGTAGTAATTACCTGAAGGTGAAGTTGGACGGAATGCTTACAGCGCCGGCAGAAGACAAATTGAAAAAACTGTTCACAGGGATGTAGGTGAGGCTGACAGGTGGTCAAGAAAGTGAAGGCACTGAGTGGAGAATGAGTGGAGCAGATAGTCTGGTAGGTGGGCGTGTCTGTGTAAACAACGAAGGTTGGGCGTGTCTGTGTAATCAACGAAGGTTGGACGTGTCTGTGTAATCAACGAAGGTTGGGCGTGTCTGTGTAATCAACGAAGGTGGGCGTGTCTGTGTAAACCACGAGGGTTGGGTGTGTCTGTGTAAACAACGAAGGTGGGTGTGTCTGTGTAATCAACGAAGGTTGAGCGTGTCTATGTAATCAACGAAGGTGGGAGGTGTCTGTGTAATCAACGAAGGTTGAGCGTGTCTGTGTAATCAGCGAAGGTTGGGCGTGACTATGCATTCAACGAAGGTGGGCGTGTCTGTGTAAACAACGAAAGTTGGGTGTGTCTGTGTAATTAAAGAAGGCGGGCGTGTCTGTGTAAACAACGAAGGTTGGGCGTGTCTATGTAATCAACGAAGGTTGGGTGTGTCTGTGTAAACAACGAAGGTTGGGCGTGTCTATGTAATCAACGAAGGTTGGGTGTGTCTGTGTAAACAACGAAGGTGAGCGTGTCTGTGTAAACAAAGGTTTGCCAAGAACTGAAGGAAGTCCTGGTCATTGTCTGCAGTTGCATTCCCACATATACATCGTTTTGCAGTCATTACTGTCATCCAAATTTTCATCTCTGTCATCGTCATCATTATCATCATCATCAAAATAATGACCCTCTCTAGCCTCACAGTTGTAGCTTAGAAGATATGATGAATGCATCAAGTAACAAAGGGAGAAGATTTACCTTTTTATTCATCGTAGATTGACACCACATCATACTTTATTCTCTCTTATAACTTACTGCTTACCTTGTCATACCGGCATGTCTTCAACACTCAGAGGATGTATGTGGTATAATGTGTGGTCACCTTGAAAGTATACTCACATGTTCACTCCATATATATACTCCTAAGTTTTATAGACATATTTATTTGATGCTCACACGCAAACACACGCGAATGTGTGAGATTCTATAAGACCTTCTTCTTCTTCTTCTTTTTCTTCTTATTTTTCTTCTTCTTCTTTTTCTTTTCTTCTTCTATTTTTTAACACATGCGTCTACTACCACCAAGGTAGGGTGGCCTACCAAACAATGAAACAAGCCTATTTCTCCCATCATTCTTACACTCACCCTTGTCCGCTTTTCCCTAATACATACTCTCTCCAGTCCTTAGAGACCTTCCCTTCTTCATTCACATAGTGAACGAATACTCCAGACCACTACAAAGCTATATCTCCCCCACTCGCTTGTGTACCATCTCAGTCTTAATTCTTTCTGACCCAGCTACTTAACCTCCCCTTCCTTTCATTCTACCCACTGCCTCACGCATTTCCCTCATACTCACATTTCACTCTTAGGAGACGTTATACCTCTCCTTGTCCAGTGTAGGAAATCACTACCTTAATCTCATCGTTGAGATGCTGGGAACTAAATATATTTACTTGCTGAAGGTCTTTTATGGAAGACTTGATTGAGACTAGCTAAGGCTCGTAATAATTATTTGACGGTGGAAAGGATTGAGGAAGTCAATCCAAATCTCACCCTCTCTTCAACTCAAAATATTTCATCCACCTTTCCAGTATCTTCACCTACCTATCTAACATCTCTCTCTTGTTCTTAATTTATAAATCATTTTGCTTCCTATTCTTTGTTAACCTGTTTATCTCTCTTCAAAAGTGTTTTGTATTACCAGCAAAATTCATTGACAAAGATTCACCCACTGTCTTATTTGTTCTACATTTGCATTCCCTCACCACTCATTTCGTCTCTCTCTTTTATTCATGTATTTTACCTTCCATTAGTCGTATTTACAATGCAAAAACTTCTCCTTTGCTACTCTTTTCCCCCATACCAGCCTCTTCACCTCATCATTCCACCAACTATTCTTTTTCCCACTGGCACCCACCTACTATAATCCCAAACTATTATTATTATTATTATTATTATTATTATTATTATTATTATTATTATTATTATTATCACGGTTACTTGCACAAGAGTAGAGAAAATCGTCTCATCACCTGAACAATCACCGCCTTGAGTACCACCAGTGCCACCCACGATCATCCTCGTCTTGCGGACCCCAGGCGAGATTTGAATTGAAAGAAGAACGACAGTGAACCATTCTGCTACAGCACTACTCCATTATGGAAAAAACCTGGATAGAAGTGCGACCTGTAGTCTACACCGGAACTAGTGTTGTTCTTGTCGTAGAGGGATGGTTGTCAGAGGTCGTGAGAAGGAGAGGGTCTACGATCATATAATGTTTGATAGGGTTACGTGTGTACAATATCTTGTACATTAATTAAAGATGCTATTCATATATAATATATATATATATATATATATATATATTATATATATATATATATATATATATATATTATATATATTAGTATGTATGTATATATATGTATGTATATATGTATGTATGTATGTATATATATTAGTGTATATATATATATATATATATATATATATATATATATATATATATATATATATATATATATATATATATATATATATATGTCGTGCCGAATAGGCAGAACTTGCGATCTTGGCTTAAATAGCAACGCTCATCTTGCCATATAAGACAAGTGAAAATTTGTGTATGCAATAATTTCGCCAAAATCATTCTGAACCTAACGAAAAAAATATATTTCACTGTGTTTAGTATTAAATTATTGTAAACAAATCTAAAATATATTTAGTTGGGTTAGGCTAAAATAAATTGTTCTTGCTACAATAAGGTTAGGTAAGTTTTCTAAGATTCTTTTGGTGCAAAATTAAAAATTTTTACATTAACATTAATGAAAAAAATATATCTTTAAACGTATAAAAGAAAATTTTAGAGAGGACTTAATTTTAAATGAATTCTTGCTAATTGACCAGTTTTACATATTCGGCACGACATATATATATATATATATATATATATATATATATATATATATATATATATATATATATATATATATATATATATATATATATATTAAAATAATATATTATTTTATTATTTATTATAAATATATTATTATTTTTATATTATATATATGTGTGTGTGTGTGTGTGTGTGTGTGTGTGTGTGTGTGTGTGTGTGTGGTGTGTGTGTGTGTGTGTGCGCGCGCGCTTGCGTGTGTGTGTTATTTCACCTATATCCCCAGAATGGCCCTTCCATCATTACTACACATCTGCCAAAGTGGGAAAATGTCCTTGCCATCCATCAACCCAGTCTAACGTCAACTAAAGTGTCACTCACGCAGATTCAACGCAAATTGGTCACAGCTTCCACCAACTGAGTTTTGGTGCAAAATAGTGGTGAACTATCAGCGCTGTTCATCACTCGGTCCTGACGCCACGGGTATCATTCATCATCCAGATCCCGGGAGTAGTGGGCAAGCCACCCCGTCGCTTATTCATTCTGACGCAATAAAGTCCTGTCGAAGACGAGAGGGATCGCCAAAAATATATTCTTCACATACTCATTACCTTGATAACTTGTTCAGCTATCAAATCACTTTGGGGCCAAGTCCCTGGGATCCTTATGTACCTCTAGCAACTTTTTCACTACCCCCAACAGGATGGGTATGGCTGCATAAATAAGATACTGTACTGTGCACCTCCGGGATATTACACAGTGGAAGTAGACAACCACAATTCACCTTGAGTGGTATAAAATACCGAACAAGTTGAAGATTAACCATGTGCAACAGCTGGGTAATCTTCATTGTTGAAAAGCTATATTACAGTGGACTTCTTCAGTCAAGTTACAGAGCAGCAGTGTGCAATAAGTTGAAGGATGATAATGTAATCGTCACAACCTTGGAGAAATAATATTGAGGTAGTCAGTCCTGCTGGAGAAGAGTGCAATTAAGATTCAGGAAGAACAGAATATTTTGTCCTGAGACCTTAATACCTCTTAAGGACCGAAACGTTCCATATACTGTTTAAGTACACTAAATAATTACTGTGGTACAAGCAAGATTTTTCCCCCGTGTGAAGTACACGGAGATAATTACCGTGTGAAGTACACGAAGAAAATTACCGTGTGAAGTACACTAAGATAATTACCGTGTGAAGAACAAGAAGATAATTTCCGTGTGAAGAGCACGAAGATAATTGCCGTGTGAAGAACACGGTAAGATAATTACAGTGTGAAGAACACGGTAAGATAATTACCGTGTGAAGAACACGGTAAGATAATTACAGTGTGAAGAAAAACGGTAAGATAATTACCGTGTGAAGAACACGGTAAGATAATTACCGTGTGAAGAACACGGTAAGATAATTACCGTGTGAAGAACAAGGTAAGATAATTACCGTGTGAAGAACACGGTAAGATAATTACCGTGTGAAGAACACGGTAAGATAATTACCGTGTGAAGAACACGGTAAGATAACAGGGAGACATCACTGATAACAAATCTTTCGATTAAGAAATAATATTATACAAAATAAAAGACGCAGGAATTTCACTTGAAAGAGAAAAAAATCATAAAATCTTAACTGCACTCAGAAAACTATTACGGTATATCTGATTGGCTGAAAAATATCACGGAATATCTGATTGGCTGTCAGCGCAACTGTTGCCATTCTAATTTACTGACAGCTGGAAACAAAAAATGTCAACACACGTACATACGCACACGCACACACACACACACACACACACGACACACACACACACACACACACACACACACACACACACACACACACACACACACACACACAGTGAAGAGGCGGGGCCAGGAGCTATGATTCGACTCCCTGCAATCACAATTAGGTGAGTACACACACTCACACACACACACACACACACACACACACACACACACACACACACACACACACACACACAGATAAGAAGGGAGGCCCAACGACAATATGAAAATGACACAGCAGCGAAAGCCAAATCTGACCCGAAGCTGTTGTACAGCCACATCAGGAGGAAAACAACAGTCAAGGACCGGTTAATCAGGCTAAGGAAGGAAGGAGGGAGATCACAAGAAACGACCGAGAATTATGTGAGGAACTCATCATGAGAGTCAAAGAAGTGTTCACAGAGGAGACAGAAAGGACTTCAGAAAGACGGAGAGATGGGGTACATCACCAAGTGTTGGACACAATACATACAACCGAGAAAGAAGTGAAAAGGCTGCTGAGCGAGCTAGATACGTCCAAGGCGATGGGGCCGGATAACATCTCTCGATGGGTCCTGAGAGAAGGAGCAGAGGTGCTATGTATACCCCTAACAACAATATTCAACACATCTGTCGAAACACGGAGATCACCTGAGGCATAAAAGACAGCAAATGTAGTCACAATTTTTAAAAAAGGAGACAGACAAGAAGCACTAAACTATAGACTAGACCAGTGTCACTGACATGTATAGTATGCAAAGGAATGAGCTTATCAACAACAGCCAACACGGTTTCAGGGACGGGAAATCCTGTGTCGCAAACCTACTGGAGTTCTATGACAGGGCGATAGCAGTAAGACAAGAGAGAGAGGGGCATGTAGATTGCATTTTCTTGGACTGTAAGAAGGTGTTTGATACAACTCCGCACAAGAGATTAGTGTAAAAACTGGAGGACCAGGCAGGGATAACAGGGTCAGGGAATACCTATCAGGAAGACAGCAGCGAGTCATGGTACGTGGAGAGGTGTCAGAGTGGGCGCCTGTGACGAGTGGGATTCCACAGGGGTCAGTCCTAGAACCGGTGCTGTTTCTGGTATTTGTGAACGACATGACGGAAGGAATAGACTCCGAAGTGTCCCTGTTTGCAGAGGATGTAAAGTTGATGTGAAGAATTCAATCGGACGAGGACGAGGCAGAACTACAAATGGATCTGGACAGGCTGCAGACCTGGTCCAGCAATTGGCTCCTGGAGTTCAACCCCACCAAGTGCAAAGTCATGAAGATTGGAGAAGGGCAAAGAAGACCGCAGACGGAGTACAGTCTAGGGGGGCCAGAGACTACAAACTTCACTCAAGGAAAAAGATCTTGGGGTGAGTATAACACCAGGCACATCTCCTGAGGCGACACATCAACCAAATAACTGCTGCAGCATATGGGCGCCTAGCAAACCCAAGAACAGCATTCCACCATCTTAATAAGGAATCGTTAAGGACCCTGTACACCGTGTACGTTAGGCCCATATTGGAGTATGCACACCTTGCCAAGCACGTAAAGAAACTAGAGAAAGAGCAAAGGTTTGCAACAAGACTAGTCCCAGAGCTAAGAAGTATGTCCTACGAGGAGAGGTTAAGGGAAATCGACCTAACACTGGAGGACAGGAGAGATAGGGGGGACATAATAACGACATATAAAATACTGAGAGGAATTGACAAAGTGGACAGAGGCAGAATGTTCCAGAGATGGGACACAGCAACAAGGGGACACAGTTGGAAGTTGAAGACTCAAATGAATCACAGGGATGTTAGGAAGTATTTCTTCAGCCACAGAGTAGTCAGGAAGTGGAATAGTTTGGGAAGCGATGTAGTGGAGGCAGGATCCATACATAGCTTTAAGCAGAGGTATGATAAAGCTCATAGTGCAGGGAGAGTGACCCAGTAGCGGCCAGTGAAGAGGCGGGGCCAGGAGCTATGAATCGACCCCTGCAACCACAACTGGGTGAGTACAACTAGGTGAGTACACCGCACACACACAACACACACACACACACACACACACACACACACACACACATACACACACACACACACACACACACACACACACACACACACACTCACACACATACACAACACACACACACACACACACACACACACACACACACATCAACACACACACACTCACACACACACACACACACACACACACACACACACACACACACACACACCACACACACACACACCACAAACACACACACAAACACACATAACAAGACCTCTAAAAAAACAGAACTCATAAAACACCAGATTCAACAATTTAGCACATACAAACAACAGCTCATCCGACACACAAACGGAGCAGCTCACAGTCCTGAACGACACCCCACCACCACAATCACAAGTGCAGTACTAGATTTAAAAAGAATAATAAGATAGAAAATATAGGCGCGACTAGAACAGGTTGATCCGAGAAAGGAGGTTACTCCATTCTTGACCCCCAGGGGTTTAGCACTTGTCTTGCACATAATAAAATAAAAATACATAAATATGATAATTAATTATTAATAGGTTTAATTAATAATAATAATAATAATAATAATAATAATAATAATAATAATAATAATAATAATAATAATAATAATAATAATAACAACAATAATAATAATAATAATAATAATAATAATAATAATAATAATAATAATAATAATAATAAACCACAACAATCGTATAAGATAATCTATAAAATAACTATATAATAACAACAACAATCACCTCTATCAACAACTAACTAATAATATATAAAATAATATATATAATAATAGATATACTTAACAACAACAACGACAACAATAATAAAATAATAATAACTTTAATAATAATAACTAACCTCTTATAAAATAATATAAAATAATAAAACTGAGACTGATCACACTCAATCAAAACTGAGGACTGATCACCTCTTATCAAAACTGAGGGATGAATAACCTCTATCAAAACTGAGGACCTAGATCATTTTTAAACTAAGGGACCGATCACCTCTTATACAAAACTGAGGGACTGATCACCTCTTATCAAAACTGAGGGACTGATCACCTCTTATCAAAACTGAGGGACTGATCACCTCTTATCAAAACTGAGGGACTGATCACCTCTTATCAAAACTGAGGGATGATCACCTCTTATCAAAACTGAGGGACTGATCAAATCTTATCAAAACTGAGGGACTGATCACCTCTTATCAAAACTGAGGGACTGATCACCTCTTATCAAAACTGAGGGACTGATCACCTCTTATCAAAACTGAGGGACTGATCACCTCTTATCAAAACTAAGGGACTGATCACCTCTTATCAAAACTGAGGGACTGATCACCTCTTATCAAAACTGAGGGACTGATCACCTCTTATCAAACGAGGACACAAATCTTCAAAAGGGACTGATCACCTCTTATCAAAACTGAGGGACTGATCACCTCTTATCAAAACTGAGGGACTGATAACCTCTTATCAAAACTGAGGGACTGATCACCTCTTATCAAAACTGAGGGACTGATCACCTCTTATCAAAACTGAGGGACTGATCAAATCTTATCAAAACTGAGGGACTGATCACCTCTTATCAAAACTGAGGGACTGATCACCTCTTATCAAAACTGAGGGACTGATCACCTCTTATCAAAACTGAGGGACTGATCACCTCTTATCAAAACTGAGGGACTGATCACCTCTTATCAAAACTGAGGGACTGATCACCTCTTTTCAAAACTGAGGGACTGATCACCTCTTATCAAAACTGAGGGACTGATCACCTCTTATCAAAACTGAGGACTGATCACCTCTTATCAAGACTGAGGGACTGATCACCTCTTATCAAAACTGAGGGACTGATCACCTCTTATCAAAACTTAGGGATTAATCACCTCCTATCAAGACTGAGGGACTGATCATCTCTTATCAAAACAGAGGGATTAATCATCAATCAAGATTAAGGGACTGATCACTTCTTATCAAGACTGAGGGACTGATCATCTATCAAGACTGAAGGACTGATCATCTATCAAGACTGAGGGACTGATCATCTATCAAGACTGAGGGACTGATCTATCAAGACTGAGGGACTGATCATCTATCAAGACTGAGGGACTGATCATCTATCAAGACTGAGGGACTGATCATCTATCAAGACTGAGGGACTGATCATCTATCAAGACTGAGGGGACTCATAACTATACTATCTATCAGACGACGGGACTCATCATCTATCAAGACTGAGGGACTGACCATCTATCAAGGCTGAGGGACTGATCATCTATCAAATCTGAGGAACTGATCATCTATCAAGACTGAGGGGCTGATCATCTATCAAGACTGAGGGACTGATCATCTATTAAGACTGAGGGACTGATCATCTATCAAGACTGAGGGACTGATCACCTCTTATCAAAACTGAGGGACTGATCACCTCTTATCAAAACTAAGCGATTAATCACCTCCTGTCAAGACTGAGGGACTGATCACCTCTTATCAAAACTGAGGGACTGATCATCTATCAAGACTGAGGGATTGATCATCTATCAAGACTGAAGGACTGATCATCTATCAAGACTGAGGGACTGATCATCTATCAAGATTGAGGGACTGATCATCTATAAAGACTGAGTGATCGTTTATCAAGACTGAGGGACTGATCATCTATCAAGGCTGAGGGACTGATCATCTATCAAGAATGAGTGACTGATCATCTATCAAGGCTGAGGGACTGATCATCTATCAAGACTGAGGGACTGATCATCTATCAAGCAGAGGACTGATCATCTATCAAGACTGAGGGACTGATCATCTATCAAGGCTGAGGGACTGATCATCAATCAAGACTGAGGGACTGATCATCTATCAAGGCTGAGGGACTGATCATCTATCAAGGCTGAGGGACTGATCATCTATCAAGACTGAGGGACTGATCATCTATCAAGACTGAGGAACTGATCATCTATCAAGACTGAGGGACTGAATCATCTATCAAGACTGGGGACTGATCATCTATCAAGACTGAGGGACTGATCATCTATCAAGCTGAGGGAACTGATCATCTATCAAGACTGAGGGACTGATCATCTATCAAGACTGAGGGACTGATCATCTATCAGACTGAGGGACTGAATCATCTATCAAGGCTGAGGGACTAATCATCTATCAAGCTGAGGGAACTGATCATCTATCAAGACTGAGGGACTGATCATCTATCAAGGCTGAGGGACTGATCATCTATCAAGACTGAGGGACTGATCATCTATCAGGGCTGAGGGACTGATCATCTATCAAGGCCGAGGGACTGATCATCTATCAAGACTGAGGGACTGATCATCTATCAAGGCTGAGGGACTGATCATCTATCAAGACTGAGGGACTGATCATCTATCAAGGCTGAGGGACTGATCATCTATCAAGATGAGGACTGATCATCTATCAAGGCTGAGGGACTGATCATCTATCAAGACTGAGGGACTGATCATCTATCAAGGCTGAGGGACTGATCATCTATCAAGACTGAGGGACTAATCATCTATCAAAACTGAGGAACTGATCATCTATCAAGACTGAGGGACTGATCATCTATCAAGACTGAGGGACTAATCATCTATCAAGACTGAGGGACTAATCATCTATCAAGACTGAGGGACTAATCATCTATCAAGACTTGAGGGACTATCATCTATCAAACTGAGGAACTGATCATCTATCAAGACTGAGGGACTGATCATCTATCAAGACTGAGGGACTGATCATCTATCAAGACTGAGGGACTTATCATCTATCAAGGCTGAGGGACTGATAAAGTATCCAGACTGAGAGACTGATCATCTATCAAGACTGAGGGACTGATCATCTTTCAAGACTGAGGGACTGATCATCTCTCAAGACTGAGGGACTGATCATCTATCAAGACTGAGGGACTGATCATCTATCAAGACTGAGGAACTGATCATGTATCAAGACTGAGGGACTGATCATCTATCAAGACTGAGGGACTGATCATCTATCAAGACTGAGGGACTGATCATCTATCAAGACTGAGGAACTGATCATCTATCAAAACTGAGGAACTGATCATCTATCAAAACTGAGGGACTGATCATCTATCAAGACTGAGAGACTGATCATCTATCAAGACTGAGGGACTGATCATCTATTAAGACTGAGGGACTGATCATCTATCAAGACTGAGGAGACTGATCATCTATCAAGACAGAGGATTGAGCTCATCTATCAAGATGAGGACTGATCATCTATCAAGACTTGAGGAACTGATCATCTATCAAGACTGAGAGACTGATCATCTATCAAGACTGAGGGACTGATCATCTATTAAGACTGAGGGACTGATCATCTATCAAGACTGAGGGACTGATCATCTATCAAGACTGAGGGATTGATCATCTATCAAGACTGAGGGACTGATCATCTGTCAAGACTGAGGAACTGATCATCTATCAAGACTGAGGGACTGATCAAGTATCAAGACTGAGGACTGATCATCTATCAAGATGAGGACTGATCATCTCTCAAGATGAGGACTGATCAATCTATCAAGACTGAGGAACTGATCATCTATCAAGACTGAGGAACTGATCATCTATCAAGATTGAGGAACTGATCATCTATCAAGACTGAGGGACTGATCATCTATCAAGACTGAGGAACTGATCATCTATCAAGACTGAGGAACTGATCATCTATCAAGACTGAGGGACTGATCATCTATCAAGACTGAGGAACTGATCATCTATCAAGACTGAGGGGACTGATCATCATATCAAGACTGAGGGACTGATCATCTATCAAGGACTGAGGGACTGATCATCTATCAAGACTGAGGGACTGATCATCTATCAAGACTGAGGGACTGATCATCTATCAAGACTGAGGGACTGATCATCTATCAAGACTGTGGGACTGATCATCTATCAAGACTGAGGGACTGATCATCTATCAAGACTGAGGAACTGATCATCTATCAAGACTGAGGGACTGATCATCTATCAAGTCTGAGGGACTGATCATCTATCAAGACTGAGGGACTGATCATCTATCAAGACTGAGGAACTGATCATCTATCAAGACTGAGGGACTGATCATCTATCAAGACTGAGGGACTGATCATCTATCAAGGCTGAGGGACTGATCATCTATCAAGACTGAGGAACTGATCATCTATCAAGACTGAGGGACTGATCATCTATCAAGACTGAGGGACTGATCATCTATCAAGACTGAGGGACTGATCATCTATCAAGACTGAGGAACTGATCATCTATCAAGACTGAGGAGACTGATCATCTATCAAGACTGAGGAACTGATCATCTATCAAGACTGAGGGACTGATCATCTATCAAGACTGAGGGACTGATCATCTATCAAGACTGAGGGACTGATCATCTATCAAGACTTAGGAACTGATCATCTATCAAGACTTAGGAACTGATCATCTATCAAGACTTAGGAACTGATCATCTATCAAGACTAGGAACTGATCATCTATCAAGACTTAGGAACTGATATCTATCAAGACTGAGGACTGATCATCTATCAAGACTAGGGACTGATCATCTATCAAGACTTAGGAACTGATCATCTATCAAGACTTAGGAACTGATCATCTATCAAGACTTAGGAACTGATCATCTATCAAGACTGAGGAACTGATCATCTATCAAGACTGAGGGACTGATCATCTATCAAGACTGAGGGACTGATCATCTATCAAGACTGAGGGACTGATCATCTATCAAGAACTGAGGGACTGATCATCTATCAAGACTGAGGGACTGATCATCTATCAAGACTGAGGGACTGATCATCTATCAAGACTGAGGGACTGATCATCTATCAAGACTGAGGGACTGATCATCTATCAAGGCTGAGGGACTGATCATCTATCAAGACTTAGGAACTGATCATCTATCAAGACTGAGGAACTGATCATCTATCAAGATCTGAGGAACTGATCATCTATCAAGACTGAGGGACTGATCATCTATCAAGACTGAGGAACTGATCATCTATCAAGATTGAGGGACTGATCATCTATCAAGACTGAGGGACTGATCATCTATCAAGACTGAGGGACTGATCATCTATCAAGGCTGAGGGACTGATCATCTACAAGACTGAGGGACTGATCATCTATCAAGACTGAGGGACTGATCATCTATTAAGACTGAGGGACTGATCATCTATCAAGACTGAGGGACTGATCATCTATCAAGGCTGAGGAGGACTGATCATCTATCAAGACTGAGGACTGATCATCTATCAAGACTGAGGGACTGATCATGTATCAAGACTGGGGACTGATCATCTATCAAGACTGTAGGGAACTGATCATCTATCAAGGCTGAGGACTGATCATCTATCAGACTGAGGGACTGATCATCTATCAGGCTGAGGGACTGATCATCTATCAAGACTGAGGGACTGATCATCTATCAAGACTGAGGGACTGATCATCTATCAAGGCTGAGGGACTGATCATCTATCAAGACTGAGGGGACTGATCATCTATCAAGACTGAGGACTGATCATCTATCAAGACTGAGGACTGATCATCTATTAAGCTGAGGGACTGATCATCTACAAGACTGAGGGACTGATCATCTATCAAGACTGAGGGACTGATCATCTATCAAGACTGAGGGACTGATCATCTATCAAGCTGAGGACTGATCATCTATCAAGACTGAGGGACTGATCATCTATCAAGACTGAGGGACTGATCATCTATCAAGACTGAGGGACTGAATCATCTATCAAGCTGAGGGACTGATCATCTATCAAGACTGAGGAACTGATCATCTATCAAGACTGAGGGACTGATCATCTATCAAGACTGAGGGACTGATCATCTATCAAGACTGAGGGACTGATCATCTATCAAGGCTGAGGATGATCATCTATCAAGACTGAGGGACTGATCATCTATCAAGACTGAGGAACTGATCATCTATCAAGACTGAGGAACTGATCATCTATCAAGACTGAGGGACTGATCATCTATCAAGACTGAGGAACTGATCATCTATCAAGACTGAGGGACTGATCATCTATCAAGACTGAGGAACTGATCATCTATCAAGACTGAGGGACTGATCATCTATCAAGACTGAGGGACTGATCATCTATCAAGACTGAGGGACTGATCATCTATCAAGACTGAGGGACTATCATCTATCAAGACTGAGGAACTGATCATCTATCAAGACTGAGGAACTGATCATCTATCAAGACTGAGGAACTGATCATCTATCAAGACTGAGGGACTGATCATCTATCAAGACTGAGGAACTGATCATCTATCAAGACTGAGGGACTGATCATCTATCAAGACTGAGGAACTGATCATCTATCAAGACTGAGGGACTGATCATCTATCAAGACTGAGGGACTGATCATCTATCAAGACTGAGGAACTGATCATCTATCAAGACTGAGGACTGATCATCTATCAAGACTGAGGGACTGATCATCTATCAAGACTGAGGAACTGATCATCTATCAAGACTGAGGAACTGATCTATCTATCAAGACTGAGGTACTGATCATCTATCAGACTGAGGGACTGATCATCTATCAAGACTGAGGGACTGATCATCTATCAAGACTGAGGAACTGATCATCTATCAAAACTGAGGAACTGATCATCTATCAAGACTGAGGGACTGATCATCTATCAAGACTGAGGGACTGATCATCTATCAAGACTGAGGGACTGATCATCTATCAAGACTGAGGGACTGATCATCTATCAAGACTGAGGAACTGATCATCTATCAAGACTGAGGAACTGATCATCTATCAAGACTGAGGAACTGATCATCTATCAAGACTGACGGACTGATCATCTATCAAGACTGAGGGACTGATCATCTATCAAGACTGAGGAACTGATCATCTATCAAGACTGAGGGACTGATCATCTATCAAGACTGAGGGACTGATCATCTATCAAGACTGAGGAACTGATCATCTATCAAGACTGAGGGACTGATCATCTATCAAGACTGAGGGACTGATCATCTAAATTTCAAAGACTGAGGAAACTGATCATCTATCAAGACTGAGGGACTGATCATCTATCAAGACTGAGGGAACTGATCATCTATCAAGACTGAGGGAAAAACTGATTCATCTATCAAGACTGAGGGGACTGATCATCTATCAAGACTGAGGAACTGATCATCTATCAAGACTGAGGGACTGATCATCTATCAAGACTGAGGGACTGATCATCTATCAAGACTGAGGGACTGATCATCTATTAAGACTGAGGGACTGATCATCTATCAAGACTGAGGGACTGATCATCTATCAAGGCTGAGGAACTGATCATCTATCAAGACTGAGGAACTGATCATCTATTAAGACTGAGGGACTGATCATCTATCAAGACTGAGGAACTGATCATCTATCAAGACTGAGGGACTGATCATCTATCAAGACTGAGGGACTGATCATCTATCAAGGCTGAGGAACTGATCATCTATCAAGACTGAGGAACTGATCATCTATTAAGACTGAGGGACTGATCATCTATCAAGGCTGAGGGACTGATCATCTATCAAGACTGAGGAACTGATCATCTATCAAGGCTGAGGGACTGATCATCTATTAAGACTGAGGGACTGATCATCTATCAAGGACTGAGGAACTGATCATCTATCAGGACTGAGGGACTGATCATCTATCAGGACTGAGGAACTGATCATCTATCAGGACTGAGGGACTGATCATCTATCAAGACTGAGGAACTGATCATCTATCAAGACTGAGGGACTGATCATCTATCAAGACTTAGGAACTGATCATCTATCAAGACTTAGGAACTGATCATCTATCAAGACTGAGGAACTGATCTCTTGAAAATTACCTTTTCATTTCATTCACCGTCTCTGGTATATATATTCTCGGCATTAAATTGAAAAAAAAAGCACTGGAGGAATATCTCCATTATTACAGGTCTGCAGGTGTTACACATGTGTCTAATACAGGTGTGCAGGTGTTACACACGTGTCTAATACGGGTGTTGCAGGGTTACACGCGTCTCATGACTATAATATCAGGCTGAGGCAACTATTCACTGCGTCACATTAATACAGGTGTGCAGGTATTACACTTGCGTCACATTAATACAGGTGTGCAGGTATTACACTTGCGTCACATTAATACAGGTGTGCAGGTGTTACAAATGTGAATATCAATGTGTATGTATTATGTACAGTGAGAGTAATAATAGTGGCACGTGTTGCCAGTACTGGGACGTGTATCTACAGTATAAACTGATACTAAATACTGGGGCAAACTGTCTATGCTAATACAACTGCTGATATTACCACTGTACTAGGACGAATACTACTACCGCTGTCACCGCCGCCGCTGCTGCTGGTGCTGCTGCTGCTGAGGTGCTGCTGGTGCTTGCGGTGCTGGCTGCTGCTGCTGGGTGCTGTGCTGCTGCTGCTGCTACATTCAGCTGGGCTGTACTGCTGCTGGCTGCTGCTGATGCTGGTGCTGCTGCTGCTGATCGGCTGGGTGCTGCTGCTATGCTGCTGTGCTGCTATGCTGACTGCTGCTGTGCTGGGTGCTGTGTGCTGCTGTCTACTGCTGCTGCTGCTGGCTGGGGCTGCCTGCTGGTGCTGCGCTAGCTGCTGCTGATACTTGCGCTGCGCTGTTCTGGTGCTGCTGTCTGCTGCTACTGTTGCTGCTGCTGCTGTTGCGCTGCGCTGCTGCTGGTGACTGGCTGTGCTGCTACTGCGTGGTGCTGGTGTTGCTGTGCTGCATGCTGCTGCTTGCCTGCTGAATACTGCTGCTGCTGGTGTGGTGCGCGCTGCTGATGCTGCTACTGCTGCTGGTTGCTGCTGCTGCTGTGCTGCTGCTGCAGTGCGTATGTCAGCTGCTGCTGCTCGTTGCTGGTGGTGGTGGTCAAGTGGTGGTGTGTGTGCTTGCTGCGCTGTGGTGTTTGCTGCTGCTGTGGTTGCTGGTGCTGCTGCTGCTGTCTACTGCTGCTGCTGCTTCTACTGCTGCTGCACTGCTGCTGTGCTCTGCTGCTGCTGTACTGCTGCTGGTGCAGCTGCTGCGCAGCTGCTGCTGCTGTACTGCTGCTGCTGCTGCGCTGTTGCTGGTGGTGGTGTGGTGGTGCGTGCTGCTGCTGCTGCTGCTGCTGGTGCTGCTGCTGCTGCTGGTGCTGCTGCTGCTGCTGCTGCTGCTACTGCTGCTGCTGCTGCTGCTGCTGCTGCTGCTTGCTACTGCTGCTGCTGCTGCTGCTGCTGCTGCTGCTGCTGCTGCTACTGCTGCTGCTGCTGCTGCTGTTGCTGGTGGTGGTGGTGGTGGTGGTGGTGCTGCTGCTGCTGCTACTGCTGCTGCTGCTACTGCTGTTGCTGCTGCTGCTGCTGCTGCTGCTGCTGCTGCTGCTGCTACTGCTGCTGCTGCTACTGCTGCTGCTGCTGCTGCTGCTGCTGCTGCTGCTGCTGCTGCTGCTGCAGCTGCTGCTACTGCTGCTGCTGCTACTGCTGCTGCTGCTGCTGCTGCTGCTGCTGCTGCTGCTGCTGCTGCTGCTACTGCTGCTGCTGCTGCTACTGCTGCTGCTGCTGCTGCTGCTGCTGGTGCTACTGCTGCTACTGCTGCTGTTGCTGCTGCTGCTGCTGCTGGTGCTGGTGGTGCTGCTGCTGCTACTGCTGCTGCTGCTACTGCTGCTGCTGCTGCTGCTTCTGCTGCTGCAGCCGCTGCAGGTGCTACTGCTGCTGTTGTTGTTGCTGCTGCTGCTGCTGCTGCTGCTGCTGCTGCTGCTGCTGCTGCTGCTGCTGCTGCTACTGCTGCTACTACTGCTGCTGCTACTGCTGCTGGTGCTACTGCTGCTGGTGCTACTTCTGCTGCTGCTACTGCTGCTGGTGCTGCTGCTACTGCTGCTGATGTTGCTGTTACTGCTACTACTACTACCATTAATAATAATAATAATAAGAAGAAGAAGAAGAAGAAAAAATTTTTTCCATTGTTATTTATTTATCACTTAGCCGCTAAATACACAGGGGAGACTCGGCATGACAGAGCGGACAATATATACAGAGAGCGACAAAGATGTGAGCCAGGGAGTGTAACAGTTACCTTCAAGTTAAGTTAGGGCAACACTGAGCGAATGTAATCGACGTAACAGCCAATAGCTGCCCCATAAACTCAAAGCCCTAACTGATACACACATAACTAACAATACATTGCCCAATAGAACACCGCCACTCCAAAAAATAACTGCAGAAATTACCTTACTACTGTGTGTACAAGGAGATGAGGGGAGTATTTTTTTTAACGCACCGGTTGTCTACCACGGAGGTATGGTGACCCCTCCCCCCCCCCTTCAAAAAAAAAAAGAGGAAACATCCACCGTCATTCATTCAATCGCTTCTCCGTCAAAAAAAAAGGACTTTTACTCTGGATAACTCGACGTATCACAACCATTAGCATTCATGTACGTGATAATCCATGGAGGTGTACCGTCCAGGGAATGCCTTCATTGCGCGCCAAAAACAATCAGTGCGCGCGCCAAAAGAAGACGCAGACTGCTTTCTCATTGGTGGGTGTGACATAAACAAAGGCTTTTATTGGTTGGCAAAGCTCTTGCGTCATCAGCGACCCGAATGTCATTGGTCGGAAATTCTCAGCGTAACTGAAAATCTCTTGTTTTGATTATGATTGGTCAGTTTGTTTATCCCAGTCTGTCAGTTTGTTCGTGTTGTCAGAACGCAGACGACGTAATTGCTCTCAAACATGACAAGAAGCGATAGATGGCCAACGTCTACGTAGCAGTATGATCCATATCTGAAAATTACATCTGCTATGTAAACTTATTTACTCACATATATCACTGGATCCATTATTTATAAACATCATGCAGAATGTAGGTGTAAATCATTTACAGTAATAATGAAAAAAAAATAAAAGTTTGTAATGATGTATTTACTGCAAAAACAAAATTAGGAATGTTATAAATTTTGTTTACGAAACTAAATTCAAACACACACTCACACAGGCGGGGCCAGGAGCTGTGATTCAACCCCTGCAACCACATAGGTGAGTACACACACACAAACACACACACACACACACACACACACACACACACACACACACACACACACACACACATACATATATAATATATATATATATATATTATATATATATATATATATATATATAATATACATACATACATAAATATACAAAACCATGTACTACTTGTACTCCTATGTAATACCATGTACTCTCATGTTCTATCATGTATCATCATGTCTCTGTCGTTGCAGCTTCACTAACCATTTTGGTATTGTCATAGTTATTGTGCTTGGTCCAATAACGTTCAATAAAAGATCCATTTTCTCTCGTCTTGCGATAACTGGAATTTATGGAGCTGTTGTTTACGTCGGTAAGCGTTCACCGTTTTCCAATTGGCCAGAATCTTTCACCCTCGTTAATTGGCAGTGTGGCAACCGTGGGTGTTGGTGTTGAGTTATGGTGGGAGCACTTAACTGGCGTAATGTATAGGGTGATAATGGTGGCGGTAATAGCAGTTGTGGTGGTGGTAGAACTAGTAGTTGTTGTTGGTCTTGTTCTTATTGATTTAATTGATGTTATAGCAGTAGTGGTAGTAATAGCAGTTCCTGTAGGAGTGGTAGTCGATGTAGTGGCAGTGGATGTAGTGGCAGTGGATGTAGTGGTAGTTCTGTTAGTAGTGGCAGGTGTAGCAGTATCACTATCAGCAGTGACAGTAGCAGTTGTATTATTAATGACAGAATAACAATTTAAACAGTAGAAGTAGCAATATCATTATCAGCACTTATGTCATTATTTGCATTTTAACATCATCATTAACGCTTATAATATCATTAAAACTTATAATACCATTAGCAATACCACTAATAGTTATTAGTACTAGCAGCAACAATATTATATCACTGACTAGTATCATCTCAATACCATCGTTACCTCATGTCTCTTTCTCTCTCTCTCTCTCTCTCTCTCTCTCTCTCTCTCTCTCTCCTCTCTCTCTTCAGAGACACATGATACTCTGCGCCTCCTAGGATGATAAATGCCTCTCCATTTTGCAACATGAATTTAACATTGCGATCCTCGATAGATTTTGGCAGAGGAAATAACATGGTGTGTGGAAATAGACGATATTTGTAGCTAGGTTCAGATGGATGACACCGTGTGTGGTGTGGTGTGTGTGTGTGTGTGTGTGTGTGTGTGTGTGTGTGTTTGTGTGTGTGTGTGTGTGTGTGTGTGTGGTGTTTGTGTAGTGTGTGGTGTTGCGGTGGTGTAGTGTGCTCCTGCGTGTGTGTGTGTGTGTGTGTGTGTGTGTGTGTGTGTGTGTGTGTGTGTGTTGTTGTGTGTGTGAGTGGTGTGTGTTGTGTTGTGTGTGTGTGTGTTGTGTGTGCGTGTGTAGTCGCTGTGTGTGGTGTGTGTGCAGTGTGTGTGTGTGCGTGTGTGTGTGTGTGCTGTGTGCGTGTGTGTTGGTGTGTTGTGTGTGTTGTTGTGTGTGTCGTCGTCTTGTGTGTGTGTGTGTGTGATGTGTGTGAGTGTGTGTGTCGTAGTGTGTGTGTGTGTGTGTGGTGTGTGTGTAGTGTGTGTGTGAGTGTTGTTGTGCAGTGGTGTGTGTGTGTGTCGTGTGTGGTGTTTGTTGTGATTGTGTGTGTGATGAGTGTGCGTCGTGTAGGCTGTGTTGTGGACGTTGTGGTGTGAGTGTGTGTGTTGTGGGCGTTATGTGTGTGTGTCGTGTGTGATGTGTGGTGTGTGTGATGTGGTGTATCTAGTGCGGACGGTGTGAGTTTGTGTGTGGGATTGTGTGTAGGCGAGGTTATGTGTGTGAAGTTTGGTGTGTGTGTGTCTAAACCCCTGGTGAGTGCGGTGGTTACGAGTCCAACCTAGTCGAGGTTCGTGGTCTGAAATCAGAGCTGTTGTAGTTGGATTTTTGGTGTGATGTGTGTTGTGAGTGTGTGTGTAGAAGTGTGCGTGTGTGTGTGTGCGTGCGTGCGAAGTGTGTCACGACTGAGGAAAAGACAGTTTGCCCAAAAAATTTTATTGACAAGTTTCGCTCTGTGTAGAGCTTTAATTAATGATAATAAATTGCAATGTTGACACCTCTTCTTTCAAGGAATTCCACAACGTCCGCTAACATAATCACAATAAAACAAAAATATTGAATTTTATTTCTAGAGTGAGAGTATGAATCGTCAGGATCGTAAGATAGTACTGAGATGTCGTTCGGCCGACACTTAAGAGGCATGGAGAGATTCTGATCTTACAGACACTGGTGGACCTGTTGTACAGTTGGCAGGCAGAAAAATCTCTTTCTAGGAAATAATTTTGCACCCAGCAGCACGAGCTCATCATTTAAGGATTCGGCAATATCGCAGAAACATTCCGAGCTGATGCAAAAGATACTTGGGTTTCGTTAAAACTTATAGCTTTAAAATGTTTACACAAAGTTTAAATCCTTCTGCCTTGAATAGGGAACCAGTGTAAAATCATTACAAGTAGGACTGTGGGAAGTTCTGGAGGCGAGGAATTACTAGTTTAACTGCAGGATTCAGTACAGATAGAAGACTTTTCAGCGAGGAATTAGGCAAACCCACGAGGAAAGAAGCTCGTGGACAAGGACCAACATATTCTGAATAACGATAATAATGTCTGACTACACAGAGACTACGATATGAAAGTTGCAAGAATTAACAATTTGGTTAATGTTCTCAACAGCTGACAGTGAAGAATTCAGGCAGACATTCAGATTTTTCATGATCCACGGTTGCAAACTGACATTAACAGTCGAAGGCGTCAAAAATCTTCAATCTTTTCCCCCGGATTTTTTTTTCCTGATTATCAAAATCTCCGTCTTACCCCTCTTTTAGTCTCACTTTACCATTTATCTTCCAACTCCAAATATCCAGCAAAAAGATAAATACAACAAAATTTTTTGTCTTCCCCCTTTTATCTCGGGGTAAAAGTGTAAAACCCATGGGCGTCCACCAGTAAGGATGAGCCACTAACATAAGCAGTAAACAATACTGGTCCAAGACCAAAGCCCTGAGAAACGCCAGATTGTAAAGAAGTCTAAGCTTCAGAGTGAATGATTATTACATGGTATAACCGACTCGGAAGAAATTATTTAAGGAGAGACAATGTAGTTCCTTTATGACCATGGCTTAACACCCGTGATTAGTATTATTAAATCCAACTGAGGCCCAGTAAAATTAGCAGAGATGCATTTCTTAAAAAAGTATCACTATAAATTTTTCACAAATTTGTCTCAGTTGAAGAAAACGGTTTACATGCAGACTAAACACGCGGTAAAAGATGACTTCGATGCAGAAATAAGAACAAACGGTTTAGAACTGCACGTTCGATCAAATTAGAAAGAAACCTAAGATTTGAAACAGGATTATAGTTTGACATGTTTTACAAATCAATAGAAGTCTTCTTATGGAGCGGGCGAAGCAAAGACCTCTTTATTGACTGTGGAAAACGTCTGCTTTGAAAACAACTACTAATCAGCACAGTTTGCGTCTGCACTGCAAAGAGACAGTGCAGATGCATCCAGCTTGTCCAAAGCATCTCTCACCATCACGCTACCTTCATCCAGATCAACTTTTCTATAGTTACGAAAAGACAATACGGGCTCACAAGAAGGCGGTACCGAAATACCAGAGCGAAAATTGAGAACACCATGATCAGACACATCACCAAGAAGTATTATATCAACATCTGTAATGTTCTGAGAATTGGTAGTAGACAAAAACTAAATCAATATATGACCACCAGTGTGGACGAGTGGCAACACTTTATTCTCGAAGGTATTCAAATCTATTAGCTCGAGGAACTCGCATGAATAAGGCTTGCATTGTAGACCATCAGCCAAATAGTTAAAATCATCACACACAAGATGACTTTTTTTTTTTTTTTGCAAAGGATTCAATGAGAAATCCAAATTTATCAAGAAACAAGGAATCTGAGCCATTATTGCCAGGATGATACACAACCATCAGCCTAACACTCTGCCGATGACAATTCATTGTCGGTTCTATTACATCAAATGACACCACAGGTTGACCAATTGGTATATGGGGAAGGCTTGACAGAATGTGGTAAATCGAAAAGGACCAGGGGAGAGCAGCTACGATCACTGCTTTATCAGACTCCAACAGCCATACTTCTCTCAAGCATAAAATATCAAAAGAAAACTCATTTAGAGGTTCAATACTATGTATACATATATTTCTTATTGAATAGATGTTCAGTAATCCTGCCCCCGAGAGTCTTGAACAGTCTGAGGAGCGCTTTGCAAGTAATTTTTTTTTTTTTTTTTTTGAAGCTCTAAATTTTGTATCGTCCATTAATCTGTGGCTCTGCCACATCATCTCCTGACTGCGGGAACTAGATAGCAAGTGTTGAACTGCGCTCTGAGGAGCATCACTAAAGCAACAGTCTGTACAAGATCATTTGTTGTCACACCTTCTATACTCATGGTCACCAGCGCATAAAGCGCATCGTGGTGAGACTGTCTATATGAGGAAAAGATATAGTCTGACTAAAACTCTGGCAATGATAACACTGGGCCACCCAAAACCTGCCATAACCTTACATCTCGCCAAGTCAACTAATATATACCACCCGTTCTAAATGATGATGTTTCGGATGTCAGGAATTCCTTCAGCACAGCTGTCCTGCTACCGTCTTCGAGAAACAAACACTAAGAGCACAGCCTCTTCCAGATAGTTCCTTAATTTCTGGATTCTTGACAAGGATAACAGGAACAATTTCATCGTCTGTAGAAGAGCGGGAGGAGGGAGGGGAGAAGACTAATCACGGTTACCTTAAACATTATCATGTTTGCTTCGGAGACCTCAACACAAGTATCAACCGTCAGGAAACCATGGACACCCCAGCATAGGTCCCCAACGCATTTGGGGAACGAAGCATCGAAATATGATTTTTCTATCCCCCTTACCTTCTTTACGGGGACTGAACTTACTGAATCCCGGATTCAATCAGATACGAGGCCAGTAGCAGTATTGGGCACTGGAACAAGAGGTTTTGGCTTGACAATCAGATCCTATTGGTCGCGAACCAGAGTGCCCACCCCTTGTAGTTCATCCTGACGTGAGGCGTCTTCAAGGCGTGTATCTGGTCCCTCCATTTTGCTACCTGATTGCCTTTCCTAACAACGTCCCCAAAAGACTTAAGATATATTGAAAAAAGCCATTGGTTGGCTAAGCGTCTTCACCAGCAAAGATACCCAGGTGTTACACACGTGTATTGTTAACCTAATCACCTGCCAACCCTAATCATTAAGCCATCTAGTGTGTGATTCACATCTGCCAACGCTCCGCCTGCACCACAGTCGTAGCATGGAACAGACGTGACAACGCTCCAGCCTGCACCACAGTCGTAGCATGAAGCAGCCGTGACAACGCTCCAGCCTGCACCACAGTCGTAGCATGGAGCAGCCGTGAAACGCTCCAGCCTGCACCACAGTCATAGCATGAAGCAGCCGTGAAAACGCTCCAGCCTCCCACAGTCAAGCATAACAGCCGTGACAACCCCCAGCCTGCACCACAGCATACAGGAAACAGCGTGACAAGCTCCCCGCAAAAAGCATAGATGAAGCCCGTAAAAAAATTTCCCACCTGCCCACAGTAAGCATAAAAGGCAGGGGGACAAACGCTCCAGCCTGCACCACAGTCAAGCATAAAAGCACCCCGTGACAAGCCCAGCCTGCACCACAGCTTTTCATAAACCCGTGACAACGTCCCCGCCCACGTCATAGCAGAAGCAGCCGTGACACGCCCCAGCCTGCACCCAGCCCAAGCAGAAGCGCCGTGAAAACGCCCCGCCTCACCCAGTCATAGCATGAAGACCGTGACAAAGCTCCACCTGCCCACAGCAAGCATGAAGCAGCCGTGACAACGCTCCCCCTGCACCAAGTCATGCATGAAACAGCCGTGACAACGCTCCAGCCGCACCACAGCAGCATGAAGAGCCGTGACACGTTCCGCCGCACCACGTAAAGATGGCGCCATGACAACGCTCCAGCCGCCCCGCATGTACATAAGCGCCGTGACAACGCTCCACCCTTTCACCCAGCCCCTAGCATGAAGCAGCCGGACAACGCTCGGCCGCACACGTCATAGCATGAAGCAGCCGTACTACGCCCCCCTTTGCCCACGATAGCATAAGCAGCCCGGTTGACAAACGCTCCAGCCTGCACCACAGTCATGGCATGAAGCAGCAGTGTATACGCTCCAGCCTTGCACACAGTCAAGCATGAAGCAGCCGTGCAACGCTCCAGCGCCCACAGTCATAGCATGAACAGCCGTGTAAGCTCCACCTGCACCGCAGTCGTAGCTTGTAGCAGCCGTGACAACGTTCCAGCCTGCACCACAGTCATTAGCTGAAGCAGCGTGACAAGCTTCAGCCTAGCACCACAGTCTAGCATGAAGCAGCCGTTGACAACGCTCCAGACTGCACCACATCATAGCATGAATGCAGCCGTGACACGCTCCACCTGCACCACAGCCACAGCATGAAGCAGCGTGACAACGCTCCAGCATTGCACCACAGCCACAGCATGAAGCAGCCGTGACAATCGCTCAGCCTGCAACAGTCAAGTATGAAGCAGCGTGACAACGTTCCAGCTGCACCACAGTCGTAGCATGAAGCAGCGTGACAACGCTCCAGCCTGCGCCACAGTCTAGCATGAATCAGCCGTGACAACGTTCCAGCCTGCACCACAGTTCATGCATGGAAGCAGCCGTGACAACGCTCAGCCTGCACACAGTCATAGCATGAAGCAGCCGTGACAACGCTCCAGCCTGCACCGCAGTCGTAGCATGAAGCAGCCGTGACAACGTTCCAGCCTGCACCACAGTCATAGCATGAAGCAGCCGTGACAACGCTCCAGCCTGCACCACAGTCATAGCATGAAGCAGCCGTGACAACGCTCCAGCCTGCACCACAGTCATAGCATGAAGCAGCCGTGACAACGCTCCAGCCTGCACCACAGCCACAGCATGAAGCAGCCGTGACAACGCTCCAGCATGCACCACAGCCACAGCATGAAGCAGCCGTGACAACGCTCCAGCCTGCACAACAGCCACAGCATGAAGCAGCCGTGACAACGTTCCAGCCTGCACCACAGTCATAGCATGAAGCAGCTGTGACAACGCTCCAGCCTGCGCCACAGTCATAGCATGAATCAGCCGTGACAACGTTCCAGCCTGCACCACAGTCATAGCATGAAGCAGCCGTGACAACGCTCCAGCCTGCACCACAGTCATAGCATGAAGCAGCCGTGACAACGCTCCAGCCTGCACCGCAGTCGTAGCATGAGGCAGCCGTGACAACGTTCCAGTCTGCACCACAGTCATAGCATGAAGCAGCCGTGACAACGTTCCAGCCTGCACCACAGTCATAGCATGAAGCAGCCGTGGACAACGCTCCAGCCTGCACACAGTCGTAGCATGATGCAACCGTGACAAACGTTCCAGCCTGCACCACAGTCATAGCATGAAGCAGCCGTGACAACGCTCCAGCCTGCACCACAGTCATAGCATGAAGCAGCCGTGACAACGCTCCAGCCTGCACCACAGTCATAGCATGAAGCAGCCGTGACAACGCTCTTAACACCTGTCATGAATACAGTATATTTACCAGGCTGCCTTGAAGAAATAATCGGCGTCAGCCGCCCCGGACGAGCTTGCTACCTGTGTAATCCTCTACACTGTAGTCTCTTCACACCTCTTATCACGCACTCTTTGCGCTGCATAACCCTCTCGGATTTAGCGCTTAATTTCATTATTATTATTATTATTATTATTATTATTATTATTATTATTATTATTATTATTTTTCTGTTATTATTATTATTATTATTATTATTATTATTATTATTATTATTATTATATTATTATTATTATTATTATTATTTTGCTGTTATTATTATTATTATTATTATTATTATTATTATTATTATTATTATTATTATTATTATTATTATTATCATCATCATCATTATCATTATCATTATCATCACACATAAAACAAAACAAAAATTATTCAGATTTTAAATACTACGGCTGATATTTTCCTTATTTTTAGTACAAAAGTGAAAATTTTTATCCCCCCCCAAAAAAAAAAATTTACTTATTCATATACTGGGGAATACATGCTTCTGACTCATTACATATATATATATATATATATATATATATATATATATATATATATATATATATATATATATATATATATATATATATATATATATATATATATATATAATATGTAAGTGTGTATACAGCATATCATCATTTTAATGACAAAATTATAATTTCGTGCAGGTGTTAATTATATTCGCAGAGACAGAGGAACAAGAGAGGTGCCGGTGCTGCCTCTGTGTTCTCTCCTCACCTCCTCTCTCATCTTCCGGAATAAACACAGAATAATCTTGACTTAGGCAGCGCTTATAAACAAGCGTAATGTCGTTTGTGTCACCGTTTTTTGTTTCGCTTCAAGCTAGGAGAGAGAGAGAAGCCTGCCAGGTGTGCTAGGCTAGAGATTGCAAAGGAGTGCTAGGAGTGCTAGGAGTGCTAGGTGTATAACAGGTAACCTAGACGCCGCTGCTATCTGAAATGTATTAAATTATTTTTGCTTGCGTTTCTGGATTCCGCAAACACGATTTATTTACATCATGTATTATGCTAGAATACATACGTAATTTATTAGTATACGTACTTAATTTATTCCAGTGCATGCATAATTTGCTAGAATATATAACTAATTATTAGAAATCGCGTATAATTTATTAGAACACATGATTTACTACAATACGTACTTAATACAACATAACTCACTCCTACTGTATCAAACTAATTCATCAGAATAAATACACAATTCTACACAGGTTCTGTAGCAATGTATAATGTATTATTACCACAACCACAGCCAGGATACAGTACACTGAACATGTATCATCTGTGTGCCAACCACAGTTACGTTGCAACGCACCGACATTACCCATAAAATTAGCGACATTCATTTCAATCGGCATTAGTACGCTTGCAAATTACGCCCCCTTAATTACGCAGCTATCCATCATTAGTTATGTGTGCCTGACTAAGCACCTCCTCATCATTAAAGAATGTAAGTTCTTCAATTAAAGAGAGAGAGAGAGAGAGAGAGAGAGAGAGAGAGAGAGAGAGAGAGAGAGAGAGAGAGAGAGAGAGAGAGAGAGAGAGAGAGAGAGAGAGAGAGAGAGAGAGAGCTAATATTTATATTAATGCAGCACTCGGTTATAGAGATGATGAAAAGGGAGATAATATTTTTTTTGTGGTTTAATGCCCTTCAGATATCTCACAGGATGAGGAACTAATGTTGAATCAACGGAAGTATAAACACCTTCCAAGGAAGAATCTGATGGCGATAGTGTCTTCTGGTGGCCTCTAAGGAGTCCCTGTGTTGAAGAGGAGGCTTCGTACCTGGCTTTGGGTTAAGCTAGGTACTTGGCTTAGATGAAGCAAGGGACCTGACTCAGGGAAAGATATCTGCCTGACTTAGAGAAAGAACACGAACACTTTTAAAGGTGAAATGAGGACAAAGCCTAAGCCACGGGTTACGTTAGTAAAGGTTGTCTTAGTATTGTTGAGATTAGTGAAGGTTGTCTTAGTATTGTTGAGGTTAGTGAAGGTTGTCTTAGTATTGTTGAGATTAGTGAAGGTTGTCTTAGTATTGTTGAGGTTAGTGAAGGTTGTCTTAGTATTGTTGGGTTAGTGAAGGTTGTCTTAGTTTTTGTTGAGGTTAGTGAAGGTTTGTCTTAGTATTGTTGATGGTAGTGAAGGTTGTCTGTATTGTTGATGTTAGGAAGGTTGTCTTAGTATTGTTGAATAAATGAAGGTTGTCTTAGTATTGTTGAGGTTAGTGAAGGTTGTCTTAGTATTGTTGAGGTTAGTGAAGGTTGTCTTAGTATTGTTGAGGTTAGTGAAGGTTGTCTTAGTATTGTTGAGATTAGTGAAGGTTGTCTTAGTATTGTTGAGGTTAGCAAAGGTTGTTTAGTATTGTTGAGATTAGCGAAGGTTGTGTCTTAGTATTGTTGAGATTAGTAAAGGGTTTGTCTTAGTATTGTTGGGTTAGTGAAGGTTGTTTATATTGTTTGAGGTTAGTAAAGGTTGTCTTAGTATTGTTGAGGTTAGTAAAGGGTTGCCCTTAGTATTGTTGGGGTTTAGTGAAGGTTGTCTTAGTATTGTTGAGATTAGCAAAGGTTGTCTTAGTATTTTTGAGATAGTAAAGGTTGTCTTAGTATTGAGGTTGTAAAGGTTGTCTTAGTATTGTTGAGATTAGTGAAGGTTGTTTTAAAGTATTGTTGGGGTTAGTGAAGGTTGTCTTAGTATTGTTGAGATTATTGAAGGTTGTCTTAGTATTTGTTGAGGTTAGTGAAGGTTGTCTTAGTATTGTTGAGGTTAGCGAAGGTTGTCCTTAGTATTTTTGAGGTTAGTGAAGTTTGTTTAGTATTGTTAGGTTAGTGAAGGTTGTCTTAGTATTGTTGAGATTAGTGAAGGTTGTCTTAGTATTGTTGAGGTTAGTGAAGGTTGTCTTAGTATTGTTGAGGTTAGTGAAGGTTGTCTTAGTATTGTTGAAATTTAAATGAAGGTTGTCTTAGTATTGTTGAGGTTAGTGAAGGTTGTTTTTGTATTGTTGAGATTAGTGAAGGTTGTTTTAGTATTTTGAGGTTAGTGAAGGTTGTCTTAGTTTGTTGAGGTTAGTAAAGGGTTTGTCTTAGTATTGTTGAGGTTAGTGAAGGTTGTCTTAGTATTGTTGAGGTTAGCGAAGGTTGTCTTAGTATTGTTGAGGTTAGTGAAGGTTGTCTTAGTATTGTTGAGATTAGTGAAGGTTGTCTTAGTATTGTTGAGGTTAGTAAAGGGTTTTGTCTTAGTATTGTTGAGGTAGTAAAAGGTTGTCTTAGTTTTGGGTGAGTTAGCGAAGGTTGTCTTAGAAATTTTTGAGGTTAAGTGAAGGTTGTCTTAGTATTGTTGAGGTTAGTGAAGGTTGTCTTAGTATTGTTGAGGTTAGTGAAGGTTGTCTTAGTATTGTTGAGTTAGTGAAGGTTGTCTTAGTATTGTTGATGTTAGTGAAGGTTGTCTTAGTATTGTTGAGGTTAGTGAAGGTTGTCTTAGTATTTTTTGAGGTTAGCGAAGGTTGTCTTAGTATTGTTAGGTTAGTGAAGTTGTCTTAGTATTTTTGAGGTTAGTAAAGGGTTGTCTTAGTATTTTTTGAGGTTGTGAAGGGTTTGTCTTAGTATTGTTGATGTTAGTGAAGGTTGTCTTAGTATTGTTGAGGTTAGTGAAGGTTGTCTTAGTATTGTTGAGGTTAGCAATGGTTACTCTGAGATTCAGTAGTTTCGCTCATCAGTGTAAAACACAATTCACAATTAATAATGCCAGTCTTCCCCCCCCCTTTTTTTTAAGGGCGAAATGTCGTCTCGTTAAAAGTTTCGCTCTTCTACGTTTATTCTGCATTCCTAGTGTCACGCTGCTTGCCATCTTCTGGCAAAGACAGAAGACAGCTTACTGCTTAGGCGAAACGTTTTTCCTAAGCAGCAAGCTTCTTCAGCCGAATCCAGTTGCGACGTGTCACACTAGAGACAGTGGAAGAAGGTGAAGAGGCGCTTCTAAAAGGTGATAAGCGCCGTACTCCGTCCCTGGTATTCTCTCTCTCTGCCCCCACCCGCAGTGCACGGCCGCATTCTAATGGAACACCAGCAGTTATCTGTATGGCCATCCTTTCCCCCCCCCCCACAACCACCACCGCACCCTCCACGTACAATCTGAATCCCCTCCCTTGAGGCCGTCTCGATCCTCTCATTAGTATCACGTCGTATACACAAGCACGAAGGATTCGATCCCATCTAAAATAGCAGTGACCTTAATACTTATCCTTTGGCAACCCCACTCGTTATCTACGTCTGTTCTTGACACTTCCTCCACTGACATTATTACTATTGCCATTATTAGTGCAAGAAATTACTATAACAATATAAATAGTATAATACGAAAATAATTATTTAAAATTCTGATTATAAAATATTACAATAACTGGGAGAATTGTTTTAAATCTGAAATAATTACTGACTCTCAGTCTGTGTTTGCTGGGAAGAACATATTGAGTGTTTGATATGTTCACTGGGATAGTTATGTAGTAAAGATACTAGCTTTACTGCACTTGTCTCTAGATTATGCAGTGCATTATCTTCTGGACTGAGAGAGAGAGAGAGAGAATTTAAAAATGCATGTGTGCTTTATTTATTCATTGGAATAGTTAGTCAGCAAAGATACGAGTTTTATTGCACTTCTCTCCAGACTTTGTGGTGTATCATCCTCTGGACCGAGAGAGAGAGAGAGAGAGAGAGAGAGAGAGTGAGAGAGTGAGATTGTGAGAGAGAGAGAGAGATTTAAAAATCCACCTGAGTGTCGAGGAGTGGGAATAAGGAGAACAAGAGAGTGAGGGCGAGCAGGGGAGGATAAAGGGCAATTGGCCGGAGCGGCCCCGGACACTGCTTCAGAATGTGTGTTGCTGTGCATTTACAGGCGAACGACCCCCCTGGGAGTTTGGGTTGGGGCCTGAGCGGAACTGCCAGCCCTCGCACCTACCTCTATTTTACAGCTGCATTCGTATATTTCCTCTAAATATCGGCTTTTAGATATGCAGGTGGGGAATAGTCGCGACACCACCCCTCCCACCCCCACCTGAATATCTATAGACGCTGAAAACTGGCGAGTGTAAACAACGAGGCGGGAGACAAAAGGCAATCGGCCATTGGATGCTGCTCACCCCTCCATTTCCACGAAGTGTTACTGGAACCTATGAAACTCTATGGAACTGGCCACCCCTCGGCTCGTGACAATCTAACTGATTGTGCGTATCCCAGCTTGCTAAATAATTACCTTTCTCTGTTAAGCCCTCTTTATGCCCGGAAACGAACATTTATTTGATAATTGCAAGGACATTAAATTCTCCTCACGTTGAATTGGAATCCAGATATAAGCGTGGAGTTAGGGGATGGCAGGGAGGGAGACGCTACCAGGTACCAGTACTGATACATACTAGGAGATACCAGACGATACCAAACCTGGTAATACGCATAACAGACGATGGCATATATTTACCTAAAATACCAGGAACATAAGGGTATTATTTCCCGAGACGATATTTTATATTTATGGAGATTTCTATGACTACTCTCTCTGGTCAAGCAACGGGGACACTGGTGGTAAGCAACATTAGCACCATTGGTCAAGCAACGGGGACACTGATGGTCAAGCAACGGGGACACTGATGGTCAAGCAACGGGGACACTGATGGTCAAGCAACGGGAACACTGATGGTCAAGCAACGGGAACACTGATGGTCAAGCAACGGGAACACTGATGGTTAAGTAACGGGAACATTAATGGTCAAACAACGGGAACACCGATGGTCAAGCAACAGGTACACCGGTGCTCAAGCAACAGGGACACTGATGGTCAAGCAACAGGAACACCGTTTGTCAAGCAACAGTGCACTGATGGTCAAGAAACGGGAACATTGGTGGTCAAGCAACAGGTACACCGGTGGTCAAGCAACAGGAGCACTGATGGTCAAGCAACAGGTACACCGGTGGTCAAGCAATAGGAACACTGATGGTTAAAGAACAGGAACATTAATGTTCAAGCAACAGGTGCACCAGTGGTTAAGCAACGGGAACACTGATGGTCAAGCAACAGGAGCACTGGTGGTCAAGCAACAGGAGCACTGGTGGTCAAGCAACAGGAACACTGGTGGTCAAGCAACAGGAACACTTTTGATCAAGCAACAGGAGCACTGTTGGTCAAGCAACAGGATCACTGGTAGTCAAGCAACAGGTACACTGGTGGTCAAGCAACAGGAAAACTTGGTGGTCAAGCAACAGGAGCACTGGTGGTCAAGCAACAGGAGCACTGTTGGTCAAGCAACAGGAGCACTGGTTGTCAAGCAGCAGGAACACTGATGGTCAAGCAACAGGAACACTGATGGTCAAGCAACAGGAGCACCGGTGGTCAAGCAACAGGAGCACTGGTGGTCAAGCAACAGGAACACTGGTGGTCAAGCAACAGGAATCCTGTTAGCATGATTCTTAACAAAGCACGAAGAAGATTTCATGACATAGGTTCCAGGTTTTTCACTCTACTCATGGGAAGACATTTGTGACCCTCAGTTCCAGTACTGACGGAAAGGTTCCAGCTTCAAGCTTCAGCGTCCTCCCTCAAATGACATGCTTGAAGAACCAACTTTGAAACAACAGGTCGCTCTGTGTAAAAAGATTTCGCTCTGTGTTCAGCTTTATCCAGCCAATGATAAAGCTTGAATCGTGAGGGGAAAACGGACAGGAATACATTCATGTATGACATTTTTTTTTCCAGACGTTTCGGTCGTTGGACCTTAATCTCTTCAGGGGCACCATGGACCGAAACGTTATCAGCAAATGTCCTAAGCTATTAGATTTTGCCACCGAAGTGGCTAGTTTACTGTACACCACATAACCATCCTGTGGACGGTAGCGCAAGAGTTAATTGGATACACAAAAAGCCATGGATCTAGGTCTCAAACGGGTTAACAGGTGTACAATTGGATTTATATCTACAGTTCACATATCTGTTACAAGCAAATTTAGGAAATTTGCTTAGTATATTTGGTATCTTATTTTCATTAATAAGATATCTTGACATGTCACATAGGTTATTATACTGTCTGTCTCTGTATTCCTCAATAAGTGGACAATTAAGCATATAGTGTTCAGGACAGTGACCATATGCCTGGAGGTTACCTGGAGGTTATTCCGGGGATCAACACCCCCGCGGCCCGGTCCATGAGGGGGCGATGATCCCCGGAATAACCTCCAGGTAACCTCCAGGCATGCGGTCACTGTCCTGAACACTGTGTGCTTAATTGTCCACTTATTAAGGAATACAGAGACACAGTATAATAATAACCTATGTGACATGTCTAGATATCACATAATTTGCATTTAGTTTGATCATCTGTGTGTCTCCCAAACTGCCAGAAGTACTTGTAACCAAGCCTAAGTCTGGCCACTACAACATCAGTCAGTCTGTTCACAGTGCAAGGTGATATATAAACATACTTATCTACGGTCATGTTATCACAGCGGGTTATAGATCTACTCAGGCTTCTAATTGTGTTCCTATAACAAGTAAATGTCGTAAGTAAATGCATTCTTGTCCATTTCTCCCCCCCCCCCTTCCCCACTCACGGTGTGGGCAGTCATCTGCCTGCCTTACTACAAAGCTTAGTAAGCTTGATGAAGCTCCACATAGAGCGAAATGTTGCCAACATAAAAGCTTGCCTGCATCTATGCACTGTCTTCAATACTGCTGGCAGTAAAAAATAAAAAAAAAAAAAAAACACGGTACGGGTGGAGTTGAAACTCATGGCGCGTGAGTGGTAACACCCCAGGCCAGTGTGTAACCTACTGAGCCACCTGGCTACAATAAGATTCATCCAACTAGGTGCATTTATACACCAGAGAGAGGTTAGCATGGGCCACCACTGTGACCACAAATGTAAGTCTTTTCAGATGAATCCCCCGCCAGCGTGTCCGTGGCGACCTTATAGCTAGCTGGCCCAGTGGTTTGCGCACTGGCCCGAAGTTTTACGACCCACTTGCCGTGGGTTTCAACCCCATCCGTTCCCTGGTTTGTCTACAGTCGTGTTATTACGATTTCGTGAGTCTTGCTGGCAGTACTTCTCATCCTGCAGGGTTCTTCGCCATCCTTCTCACAAACCAGGATTCTTGCATCCTTCTCTTCCTGCAAGATTCTTGATCATTCTTCTCATCCAGAAGAATTCTTGCATCCTCATCCATAATTTAATATCAGTAAATATCAGTGCCAAATAACAAACAGTAATATCAGATAGTAATATCAGATAGTAATTTCAGAACGTAAAACAGAAAATAATAATCGAAGCTTGGTTATACACTACACAAACTTCATTACACAACCTGCACATATAATACACAAACTTCATTACACAACCTGCACATATAATACACAAACTTCATTACACAACCTGCACATATGATACACAAACTTCATTACACAACCTGCACATATGATACACAAACTTCATTACACAACCCGCACATATAAGACAAAAACTTCATGACACAACCTGCACATATAATACACAAACTTCATTACACAACCCGCACATATAATACAAAAACTTCATTACAACAACCCGCACATATGATACACAAACTTCATTACACAACCTGCACATATAATACACAAACTTTATTATACAACCCGCACATATAATACAGAAACTTCATTACACAACCCGCACATATAATACACAAACTTCATTACACAACCGCACATATAATACAAAAACTTCATTACACAACCCGCACACATAGTACACAAACTTCATTACACAACCTGCACATATACACAAAATTTATTACACAACCGCACATATAATACACAAATTTCAGTACACAACCTGCACATATCAAACAAACTTCATTACACAACCCACGCATATAATACACAAACTTCATTACACCAACCCGCACATATGATACACAAACTTCATTACACAACCTGCTCATATGATACACAAACTCATTACACAACCTGCACATATAATACACAAACTTCATTACACAACCTGCACATATATTACACAAACATCATTACACAACCTGCACATATAATATACAAACTCATTACACAACCCTCATATATAACACACAAACTTCATTACACAACCTGCACACATAATACACAAACTTCATTACACAACCCTCACATATAATACACAAACTTCATTACACAACCCTCACATATGATACACAAACTTCTTTACACAACCTACACATATGATACACAAACTTCATTATACAACCCTCACATATGATACACAAACTTCATTAGACAACCTGCACATATAATACTCAAACTTTATTACACAACCTTCACATATAATACACAAACTTCATTACACAACCCTCACATGTGATACACAAACTTTATTACACAACCTGCACATATGATACACAAACTTCATTACACAATCCTCACATATGATACACAAACTTCATTACACAACCCGCACATATGATACACAAACTTCATTACACGATCCTCACATATGATACACAAACTTCATTGCACAACCCTCACATATGATACACAAACTTCATTACACAACCTACACATATGATACACAAACTTCATTATACAACCCTCACATATGATACACAAACTTCATTACACAACCTGCACATATGATACACAAACTTCATTACACAACCTGCACATATAATACACAAACTTCATTACACAACCTGCATGTATGATACACAAACATCATTACACAACCCTCACATATGATACACAAATTTCATTTCCCAACCCTCACATATGATACACAAACTTTATTACACAACCCTCACGTATGATACACAAACTTCATTACACAACCTGTACATATGATACACAAACTTCATTACACAACCTGCACATATGATACACAATCTTCATTACACAACCTGCACACATAATACACAAACTTCATTAGACAACCTGCACATATATACACAAACTTCATTACACAACCTGCACATATAATACAACAAACTTCATTACACAACCTGCACATATGATACACAAACTTCATTACACAACCCTCACATGTGATACACAAACTTTATTGCACAACCTGCACATATGATACACAAACTTCATTACACAATCCTCACATATGATACACAAACTTCATTACACAACCCGCACATAGGATACACCAAATTCATTACACAACCCTCACATATGATACACAAACTTCATTACACGATCCTCACATATGATACACAAACTTCATTGCCACAAACCTCACATATGATACACAAACTTCATTACACAACCCTCACATATGATACACATACTTCATTACACAACCCTCACATATGATACACAAACTTCATTACACAACCCGCACATATAATACACAAACTTCATTACACAACCTGCACATATAATACACAAACTTCATTACACAACCCGCACATATAATACACAAACTTCATTGCACAACCCTCACATATGATACACAAACTTCATTACAGAACCTGCACATATAATTCACAAACTTCATTACACAACCTGCACATATAATACACAAACTTCATTGCACAACCTGCACATATAATACACAAACTTCATTACACAACCCGCACATATGATTGTTACGCGCCCCTACTTCACTCCATTATATACAAAAATAAAAGGCCTGGTTAAAATAAGTTCTGTAATAATATATCGCGAACCGCTTTATTACTAGCTAGATAAAGCAGGTTCGACTATATATTATTATCGGGTACGGTATGAATCAACAGTACTCTCATTGTATTATATTGTATTATATTATATCTTTCCCCCATGATTACTATAATTATAATATTATATTATATTATTATTAGGTTAGGTATTACGAATGTGTAACCACTACTGTAGTGACCAATTGGTGGTTCTAGAATTGACGCCACGCGTCGCCTTCTGGCCGAGCTGAAGTCATACTATGAAGTAGTTGAGTGAGTCAGTCAGCTCCTAGCTCTGACTCGGTACGGGTCTTCAACACAAAGCTCCTAGCTTAAACTAAAACTTTATACCAAGTCTATTGTCTTGCCTTTGCCATTAGTTTCCTGAAGTCTGGTAATTCATGTCACTTATGAAAGATAACTATTTCGTTACCCTAGACCTTTCCAAAAGAGTTTAATGGTGAGATTAGTAGATTATTAATTGAAATTATTGTATCATACTCTGTTAATGAGAATTTGAACGTAAGATTGGGTTTCTTGCTGTAAGCTGTATAGCCCTTGTGGCTTAGCGCTTCTTTTTGATTATAATAATAATTCTTGCTGTAAAGTATTTCATTTATAATTGCTTGTGGTTATTTTAATTCACTAACCAAATACCAATGAAACTAAATGATTGGTAATAAAATAAAACTAACAAAAAAAAATGGAGTTATTTGTGCCCCTATTGTTACGGTGAAGATTAAGTCGTAACAATGATACACAAACTTCATTACACAACCCTCACATATGATACACAAACTTCATTACACAACCCTCACATATAGATACACAAACTTCATTACACAACCCTCACATATGATACACAAACTTCATTACACAACCCTCACATATGATACACAAACTTCATTACACAACCCTCACATATGATACACAAACATCGTTACACAACCTGCACATATGATACACAAACTTCATTACACAACCTGCACATATAATACACAAACTTCATTAGACAACCTGCACATATGATACACAAACTTCATTACACAACCTGCACATATAATACACAAACTTCATTAGACAACCTGCACATATGATACACAAACTTCATTACACAACCTGCACATATAATACACAAGCTTCATTACACAACCTGCACTCATGATACACAAACTTCATTACACAACCTGCACATATGATACACAAACTTCATTACACAACCTGCACACATGATACACAAACTTCATTACACAACCTGCACATATGATACACAAACTTCATTACACAACCTGCACATATCATACATAAACTTCATTACACAACCTGCACATAGGATACACAAACTTCTTTACACAACCTGCACATATCATACATGAACTTCATTACACAACCTGCACATAGGATACACAAACTTCATTACACAACCCTCACATATGATACACAAACTTCATTACACGACCCTCACATATGATACACAAACTTCATTGCAAAAACCCTCACATATGATACACAAACTTCATTACACAACCTCACATATGATACACATACTTCATTACACAACCCGCACATAAGATACACAAGCATCATTACACAACCTGCACATAGGATACACAAGCATCATTACACAACCCGCACATAGGATACACAAGCATCATTACACAACCCGCACATAGGATACACAAGCATCATTACACAACCCGCTCATAGGATACGCAAGCATCATTACACAACCCGCACATAAGATACACAAGCATCATTACACAACCTGCACATAGGATACACAAGCATCATTACACAACCCGCACATAAGATACACAAGCATCATTACACAACCTGCACATAGGATACACAAGCATCATTACACAACCTGCACATAGGATACGCAAGCATCATTACACAACCCGCACATAAGATACACAAGCATCATTAGACAACCTGCACATAGGATACACAAGCATCATTACACAACCCGTACATAGGATACACAAGTATCATTACACAATCCGCGCACATAGGATACACAAGCATCATTACACAACCCGCACATAGGATACACAAGCATCATTACACAACCCGTACATAGGATACAGAAGCATCATTACACAACCCGCACATAGGATACACAAGCATCATTACACAACCCGCACATAGGATTACAGAAGCATCATTACACAACCGCACATAGGATACACAAGCATCATTACACAACCCGCACATAGGATACACAAGCATCATTACACAACCCGTACAAGGATACACAAGCATCATTACATAACCCGCACATAGGATACACAAGCATCATTACACAACCCGCACATAGGATACACAAGCATCATTAACACAACCCGCACATAGGATACAGAAGCATACATTACACAACCCGCACATAGGACACACAAGCATCATTACACAACCCGCACATAGGATACACAAGCATCATTACACAACCCGCACATAGGATACAGAAGCATCATTACACAATCCGCACATAGGATACACAAGCTTATAACGACGTTTCGCTCCGACCTGCGCCTTTGACACCGTTTAATTACATCCAGACATCTGCCGGGACTGTAGGAGTGTGTGTGTGTGTGTGTGTGTGTGTGTGTGTGTGTGTGTGTGTGTGTGTCTGTCTGTCCTGTCTGTCTGTCTGTCTGTCTGTGTGATAGGTAGATAAATAGAGAGAGAGAGAAGAAGAGAGAGAGAGAGAGAGAGAGAGAGAGAGAGAGAGAGAGAGAGAGAGAAAGAGAGAGGGAGAGAGAGAAAGAGAGAGAGAGACAGAGAGAGACAGAGAGAGACAGACAGACAGATAGAGAAATTTATAGTTACAAGAGGGGGGACTATGCCTCTTCAGGATTTATTTTTTAAGCTATATGTATTGTTTTCCAATTGTTTGTAGCACAAGTTACATCTAGCTAATAATTTTCTACAAGTCAATTGCTCATTTTAAATGTAGCATGTACGTAGCATGCACGTAGCATGCACGTAGCATGCACGTAGCATGCACGTCGCACACATTTCCACGTGACTTTGGAATTCTTTCAACGCAACTTCCAAATACGTATAATAAAAACAAATGCAGCTACCAAGGCGTAAAGGAACTCAGCCAAGCGCATCTGGATGAATGAAGGATCATGAGGGATGTGTTTATGACGCAGAGGATACTCAAGGTGGCCATGGACTGACTGGCAGAGAGAAAGGAAAGAGACCAACGAGGCAGAGATCGGAAGCTGAACACCCGTAGGAGACACACACAGTCTTCGTATCTTCGAAGCTGGCGGTTCGAAACCCCCGCAAGTATATCTAGACATTTACAATAAGGAGAACACACACACACACACACACACACACACACACACACACACACACACACACACACACACACACACACACACGGAAGGACGCTCACAAAGTGACTTCAAAAACGTTTTTGCGTTGTATCTAAAAAGGATATAACATTACGTGGTCAAGAAACCAGATTTGGTACCATAACATCCACGGAGGACAGACCACTGGTGTGTGATACCAGGGGTAGACCACTGGTGTGTGATACCAGGGGTAGCCCACTGATGTGTGGTACCAGTGGTAGATCACTAATGTGTGGTACCAGTGGTAGATCACTAGTGTGTGGTACCAGTGGTAGATCACTGGTGTGTGGTACCAGTGGTAGATCACTAGTGTGTGGTACCAGTGGTAGACCACTAGTGTGTGGTACCAGTGCTAGATCACTAGTGTGTGGTACCAGTGGTAGATCACTAATGTGTGGTACCAGTGATAGATCACTAGTGTGTGGTACCAGTGGTAGATCACTAATGTGTGGTACCAGTGGTAGATCACTTATGTGTGATACCAGTGGTAGATCACTGGTGTGTGGTACCAGTGGTAGATCACTAGTGTGTGGTACCAGTGCTAGATCACTAGTATGTGGTACCAGTGGTAGATCACTAATGTGTGGTACCAGTGGTAGATCACTAATGTGTGGTACCAGTGGTAGATCACTAGTGTGTGGTACCAGTGGTAGATCACTGGTGTGTGGTACCAGTGGTAGATCACTAGTGTGTGGTACCAGTGGTAGATCACTAGTGTGTGGTACCAGTTCTAGATCACTAGTGTGTGGTACCAGTGGTAGATCACTAATGTGTGGTACCAGTGTTAGATCACTAGTGTGTGATACCAGTGGTAGATCACTAATGTGTGGTACCAGTGGTAGATCACTAGTGTGTGGTACCAGTGGTAGATCACTAATGTGTGGTACCAGTGGTAGATCGCTAGTGTGTGGTACCAGTGGTAGATCACTAGTGTGTGGTACCAGTGGTAGATCACTAGTGTGTGGTACCAGTGGCAGATCACTAATGTGTGGTACCAGTGGTAGATCACTAGTGTGTGGTACCAGTGGTAGATCACTAATGTGTGGTACCAGTGGTAGATCACTAGTGTGTGGTACAAGTGGTAGATCATTAGTGTATGGTACCAGTGGTAGATCACTAGTGTGTGGTACCAGTGGTAGATCATTAGTGTGTGGTACCAGTGGTAGATCACTAGTGTGTGGTACCAGTGGTAGACCACTAGTGTGTGGTACCAGTGGTAGATCACTAGTGTGTGGTACCAGTGGTAGATTATTAGTGTGTGGTACCAGTGGTAGACCACTAGTGTGTGGTGGTAGATCACTACCAGAGGTAGAACACATACATTCCACGAAGGTTCCTTCTCTGTAACAACGTCATCTCACTCACCATAACGCCACAAGCTTCACAAAGGATCTTTGTAGTGGTCAGCGACGCTGCTCACTCTGGCCACTGATACACTTTCATCGTTATTTTGCATTCCAAATCATGCTTGAGGCGATTTTTTCAGAAGGAATGTACACACACACATACACACACACACACACAACACACACACACACACACACACACACACACACAACACAACAACACACACACACACACACACATGTGCTAGGGCCAAATGGTAACTAACACACACACACACACACATACACACACAAACACACACCACCCCATAGATTTTAGTAAGGCATTTGATAGAGTTCCGCACCAAAGACTGTTGAAGAAAGTAGAGCTCATGGCATTGGGGGAAGGGTGCTCTCGTGCATCGAATCATGGCTCACAGACAGAAGCAGAGTGTCCATAAATGGGGTTAAATCCGATGGGGATCAGTAACAAGTGGCTTTCCACAGGGGTCAGTCTTGGGGGCCCCTTGTTGTTTATAATATATATTCAATGATCTTGATGAAGGAATTAAATAGTGATACGAGCAAATTCGCCGATGACACGAAGAAGGGAGGATAATTGATTCAAACGTAGATGTTAGGGAACTTCAGGAGGATTTAGACAAACTCTACTCTTGGTCAGAAAAGTTTTTAGATGCAGTTTTAATGTAGATAAATGCAAGGGTTCTGAAGCTCGGAGTGTCCATAACCCTTGCACTTATAAGTTAAATAATGTAGAACTTACCCCATACAGATTGCGAAAAGGACTTGGGGGTTATGGTAAGCAGCAACCTTAAACCAAGCCAGCAATGCCTAAGCGTACGTAATAAGGCAAATAGATTACTGGGATTTATATCAAGAAGTGTAAGCAACAGAAGTCCAGGGGTCATACTGCGCTTTATACATCATTAGTAAGGCCTCACCTAGATTATGCAGCTCAATTCTGGTCTCCATATTACAGAATGGACATAAATTCGTTAGAAAACATTCAGCGTGGGATGACTAAATTGATACATAGCTTTAGAAATCTTCCTTATGAAGAAAGATTAAAGACTTTTTAAGTTTACATTCACTTGTTAGACAAAGAATAAGGGAGACCTGATCGAAGTGTATAAGTGGAAGATAGGTATTAATAAAGGGGATATTAAAAAGGGGTCTTGAGGATATCTCTCCAAGAGAGAACCCGCAGTAATGGATTTAAGTTGGATAAGTTAGATTTAGAAAGGACATAGGAAAGTATTGGTTTGGAAATAGGGTAGTTGATGAGTGGAACAGTCTACCTAGTTGGGTTATTGAGGCTAGGACTTTGGGTAGTTTCAAATTTAGGTTGGATAAGTACATGAGTGGGAGGGGTTGGATTTGAGTGGGACTTGCACATCAGAGCTTTTTCTTGGGTAGCATTGAAAATTGGGTAGGGCAAATGTTTTGTTAGTGGGATGAATTGTAAAGGACCTGCCTAGTATGGGCCAACAGGCCTGCTGCAGTGTTCCTCCTTTCTTATGTTCTTATGTTCTTATACACACACACACGCACATACACACACACATACACAACACACACACACACACACACACACACACACACACACACACTCACACACACACACACACACACACACACACACACACACACACACACACAAACTAACACACACACACTGACAAACACACACACACACACACACACTGACAAACACACACACACACACACACACACACACACACAAAATATATATATATGTCGTGCCGAATAGGCAGAATTTGCGATCTTGGCTTAAATAGCAACGCTCATCTTGCCATATAGGACAAGTGAAAATTTGTGTATGCAATAATTTCGCCAAAATCATTCTGAACCTAACGAAAAAAATATATTTCACTGTGTTTGTTTAGTATTAAATTACTGTAAACAAATCTAAAATATATTTAGTTGGGGTAGGCTAAAATAAATTGCGCTTGTTATAATAAGTTTTAGGTAAGTTTTCTAAGTTCGTTTTGGTGGCAAAATTAAAAATTTTACATCAACATTAATGAAAAAAATATATCTTTAAACGTATAAGAGAAAATTTTAGAAAGGACTTAATTTTAAATGAGTTCTTGCTAATTGACCAATTTTACATATTCGGCACGACATATATATATATATATATATATATATTAATATATATATATATATATATATATATATATATATATATATATAACTGTTGTACATGATGGTAAGATTGCTGGTGTCTCTTTCTGTCTCATAAACACGCTACTTCTACTTACATTTAGATCACACTACACAGACACGCACATACATATATATACATTCACACATCTACGTTTTTCTTCTTTTTTCTAAATAGCTCTTGTTCTTCTTTATTTCCTCTGTTGTCCATAGGGAAATGGAAAAGAATCTTTCCTCCGTAAGCCATGTGTTTCGTATGAGGCGACTAAAATGCCGGGAGCAATGAGCTAGTAACCCCTTCTCCTGTACACATTTACTAAAAAAAAAAAAAAAAAAAAAAAAAAACTGGGATGCTTGAATGTGCGTGGATGTAGTGCAGATGATAAGAAAGAAATGACTGCTAATGTTATGAATGAAAAGAAGTTGGATGTCCTGGCCCTAAGTGAAACAAAGCTGAAAAGGGTAGGTGAGTTTCGGTGGGGAGAAATAAATTGGATTAAGTCAGGAGTAGCTGAGAAAGTTTGAGCAAAGGAAGGGGTAGCAATAATGTTGAAGGATCAGTTATGGAAGGAGAAGAGGGAATGTAAATGTGTAAATTCAAGGATTATGTGGATTAAAATAAGGGTTGGATGGGAAAAGCAGGTCATAATAAGCGTGTATACACCACGAGAAGATAGGAGTGTAGAGGAGAGAGAGATTTTGGGAGATGTTAAGCAAATGTATAGGAACCTTTGAACCAAGTGAGAGAGTAATTGTGGTAGGGGACCTAAATGCTAAAGTAGGAGAAACATTTAGAGAGGGTGTGGTAGGTAAGTTTGGGGTGCCAGGTGTAAATGATAATGGGAGCCCTTTGATTGAACTTTGTATAGGAAGGAGTTTAGTTATAGGTAATACATATTTTAAGAAAAAGAGGATAAATAAGTATATAAGATATGATTTAGTGCGCAATGACAGTAGTTTGTTGGACTACGTATTGGTAGATAAAAGATTGTTGAGTAGACTTCAGGATGTACATGTTTATAGACGGCCACATATATATCAGATCACTTTTTAGTCCTAGCTACAGTGAGAGTAAAAGATAGATGGGATACAAGGAAAATAGAAGAAGCAAGTAAGAGAGAGGTGAAGGTTTATAAACTAAAAGAGGAGGGACTTAGGGTAAGATATAAACAACAATTGGAGAATAGATGGGCTAGTGAGAGTATAGGCAATGGGATCGAAGATGTATGGGGTAGGTTTAAAAATGTAGTGTTAGAGTGTTCAGCAGAAGTTTGTGGTTACAGGAAAGTGGGTGCGGGAGGGAAGAAGAGTGATTGATGATGTAAAGAGAAAAAGTTAGCATATCAGAGATTTTCACAAAATAGAATGATGCAAGGAGGGAAGAGTATATGGAGAGAAAAAGAGAGGTTAAGAGAGTGGTGAAACAATGAAAAAAGATTGTAATAAAGTTGGTAGAATTACCGACAATATGTAAAGTAAAAGGACACAAGTGCAACTAATGTGACATTTATTGTGGCAACGTTTCGCTCTCCAGGAGCTTTATCAAGCCATTACAAACAATACATGGACACAGAGGGTATATAAAGGCTCAGAGTGAGGTGAATACTAGTGAGGTACCATTTCGATGTTCACTAGTGGTAGTAGTAGTAGTAGTAGTAGTGGTAGTGACAAAAGCAATTAATTCGTACATGAGTAAAAGGATATAAAAGCTAATACTTGGGTAACATAAAAATAGGTTGGACAAATATAAACTGGAATGAGGCAGGTTGTTTCAGTGTTCACTCTCTGTGCTTTGTGTGGAAAAAGACACTTATGTACAGTTCAGGACACCTACCAAAGGAAACGCCTCGCCACGAGTGGCTTCTTCAGTCCTAATACTATTAGGACTGAAGAAGCCACTCGCGGCGAAACGTTTCCCCTAACAAATGTCCTGAACTGTACATAAGTGTCTTTTTCCACATCTTGTCGGTATCACCATACCATTTCCTCTCTGTGCTTTGTGTAGTATAACAGGAGAGACTATGTGATGGCAGGGTTTACTGTTTTCAGGAGGATTCTTGCTAAGACTTCGGAGATGGTGAAGCTGCCGTTGTTTTGTTTAATTGTATTCGAAACAGCGATCAGAAGATCACACTCAACCGCAAACTTCAGTACCTCTGCACTAACAGTCGGTGGAAGGAAATGGGACGCGAATCCCTGATAAACAACTTATCGTCACGCACCTTAACCGACTACGAGAAACAAGCACTGAGTCTGGGACTCAAATTTACCACCAACATACGCAAACCTAACTATCAACTCAATCTTGTTACCAGGAACCATAGACACAGTGACAGCAACTTCCAGAAGGGTTATATACAGGGCCTTCTCACTGCAGCTTTATGTGAACCTTCTTCTTCTAATCTTCCTAGAAGATACATCACTGCCCTTAAGGACCTCGCCAACGACCCCAACATTATCGTCAACCACCGCCGACAAAGGAGGTGGAGTCGTCATACTCAACACCAGTGACTACAACACTAAAATGATGGACCTTTTGAATGATCAATCTACATACGAACCTATCAGCACTCAACAGTGGGAGACGCTCACCAAAGACTTTCTATACAAAAGCAGACAAATACTCAAACGCACTAGAGAAGGGAAGAAACTTCTGTACTTGTTACCAAGCAACCCTAAACCAGCACACATGTATGGTTTACCCAAGACCCATAAACACAATATTCCTCTCAGACCAATCACGTCAGGAATAGGCAGTGCTCCACACAAACTAGCCGGAGTTCTTGCCAAACATCTTTCCTGCCTTCTGGGGACCATCAGCCCCGCCATCTTAAACACTCAGGCGACCTTCTCAACCGCATCCGTAACCTCTCCATCCGTAAACAAGAAACTAAGCAGTTTGGATGTGACTTCCCTCTTCACAAAAGTACCTACCAAAAAAGCCATCGAGGTTCTACGACTAAAGTCAACCAGGACCTTAATCTTCCTTTACCTCCCGGAGATTTTGTTGACTTGATTGAACTCTCTGTTAACTTCAACTGTTTTTTCCTTCAATAACAAGCTCTACAAACAAACCTACGGCATGGGAATGGGGTCCCCAATAAGTGCCGTCCTAGCCAACTTATACATGGAACACCTAGAGTCCGAACACTTCGCCAACATCATCCTTCAAGCGTCACTTGGTTACGTTACGTGGACGATGTCCTCGTAATAACTCCAAAACGTTTTTGATGTACGGGATCTTCAGGCAAGGCTCAACGCAGTTGAACCAGCGATTCAGTTTAACACTAGAAGAAGAGTCCAATGACAAGCTACCTTTCCTCGACGTCCTCATTCACAAAGTAGACAACAACCTAAGATTTCAAGTTTATCGGAAACCCACCAATAAAAATGATCTCACACACTTCTATTCCAGTCAAGATACCAAGACCAAAAGAGGCATCATCATCGGGTTTTTCCTAAGAGCATACCGAATTTGTAGTCCTGAGTTTCTTGACGAGGAATGTACTTACATTCACCAAACATTCACTGAGTTACAATTTCCTTCTTTTTTCATCAAAGACTGCAAGAAAAGAGCTCTTCAGATCATCAATTCTCCACGCATCAACACCGCTCCCAACAAAGTATAATTCTTCCCAACAGCCAGGTTGCACTAAAACGTCTCAAAAGTACTTTCACAAGCTAAACACCAGAGTCGCCATCGCTTCTACCACTTCAATAAAGGATCTAACCAGGACAAAACCCAAGCACCACGAACCAGTCAATGCAGGAGTTTACACTATACCCTGTGGAGGCTGTGACAAGATCTACGTAGGTGAAACAGCAAGAAACCTCGACACCCGCCTCAATGAACACATATACGCATGTAGGAACGACAACTTAAACAACGCCTGTGTACAACACCGAAATTCCACCAATCATCTTATGAAATTCAGAGACGCCCAATTAGTGATAAAAGAAACTAATTTCCGCACACGCAAGTGCCTTGAATCAGCACTGATCGCTGTTTCGAATACAATTAAACAAAACAACGGCAGCTTCACCATCTCCGAAGTCTTAGCAAGAATCCTCCTGAAAACAGTAAACCCTGCCATCACATAGTCTCTCCTGTTATACTACACAAAGCACAGAGAGGAAATGGTATGGTGATACCGACAAGATGTGGAAAAAGACACTTATGTACAGTTCAGGACATTTGTTAGGGGAAACGTTTCGCCGCGAGTGGCTTCTTCAGTCCTAATAGTATTAGGACTGAAGAAGCCACTCGTGGCGAGGCGTTTCCTTTGGTAGGTGTCCTGAACTGTACATAAGTGTCTTTTTCCCACACAAAGCACAGAGAGTGAACACTGAAACAACCTGCCTCATTCCAGTTTATATTTGTCCAACCTATTTTTATGTTACCCAAGTATTAGCTTTTATATCCTTTTACTCATGTACGAATTAATTGCTTTTGTCACTACCACTACTACTACTACTACTACTACCACTAGTGAACATCGAAATGGTACCTCACTAGTATTCACCTCACTCTGAGCCTTTATATACCCTCTGTGTCCATGTATTGTTTGTAATGGCTTGATAAAGCTCCTGGAGAGCGAAACGTTGCCACAATAAATGTCACATTAGTTGCACTTGTGTCCTTTTACTTTACAATGAAAAAAGAGAGCAAATGAGAGAATGGGTGAGATGTTATCAACAAATTTTGTTGAAAATAAGAAAAAGTTTTGGAGTGAGATTAACAAGTTGAGGAAGCCTAGGGAACAATTGGATGTGTCACTTAAAAATAGGAGAGGAGAGTTATTAAATGGAGAGTTAAAGGTATCGGGAAGATGGAGGGAATATTTTGAGTAATTGTTAAATGTTGAGGAAGATAGGGAAGCTGTGACTTCGTATATAGGGCAAGGAGGAATAACATCTTGTAGGAGTGAGGAAGAGCCAGTTGTGAGTGTGGGGAAAGTTCGTGAGGTAGTGAGTAGAGTGAAAGGGAGTAAGGCAGCTGGGATAGATGGGATGAACATAGAAATGTTAAAAGCAGGTGGGGATATAGTTTTGGAGTGGTTGGTGCTATTATTTAATAAATGTATGGAAGAGGGTAAGGTACCTAGGGACTGGCAGAGAGCGTGCATGGTTCCTTTGTATAAAGGCAAAGGGGACAAAAGAGAGTGCAAAAATTATAGGGGAATAAGTCTGTTGAGTATACCCGGTAAAGTGTATGGTAGAGTTGTTATTGAAAGAATTAAGAATAAGACGGAGAGTAGGATAACAGGTGAACAAGGAGGCTTTAGGAAAGGTAGGGGGTGTGTGGACCAAGTGTTTACAGCGAAACATATAGGTGAACAGTATTTAGATAAGGCTAAAGAGGTTTTAGTGGCATTTATGGATTTTGGTAAAGGCATATGACAGGGTGGCAATGTGGCAGATGTTGCAGGTGTATGGTATAGGAGGTAGGTTACTGAAAGCAGTGAAGAGTTTTTACGAGGATAGTGAGGCTCAGGTTAGAGTATGTAGGAAAGAGGGAGATTATTTCCCAGTAAAAGTAGGCCTTAAACAAGGATGTGTGATGTCACCGTGGTTGTTCAATATATTTATAGATGGGGTTGTAAGTGAAATAAATGCGAGGGTCTTAGCAAGAGGTGTGGAGTTGGGAGTTGTCACAGTTGCGTTTTGCTGATGACATTGTGCTTTTGGGAGATTCTGAAGAGAAGTTACAGAGGTTGGTGGATGAATTTGGTAGGGTATGTAAAAGAAGGAAATTAAAAGTGAATACAGGAAAGAGTAAGGTTATGAGGATAACAAAAACATTAGGTGACGAAAGATTGGATATCAGACTGGAGGGAGAGAGTATGGAGGAGGTGAATGTATTCAGATATTTGGGAGTGGACGTGTCAGCAGATGGGTCGATGAAAGATGAGGCGAATCATAGAATTCATGAGGGGAAAAGGGTGAGCGGTGCACTTAGGAGTCTGTGGAGACAAAGAACTTTGTCCTTGGAAGCAAAGAGGGGAAAGTATGAGAGTATAGTTTTACCGACGCTTTTATATGGGTATGAATCATGGGTGATGAATGTTGCAATGAGGAGAAGGCTGGAGGCAGTGATGTCATGTCTGAGGGCAATGTGTGGTGTGAATATAATGCAGAGAATTCGTAGTTTGGAAGTTAGGAGGAGGTGCGGGATTGCCAAAACTGTTCTCCAGAGAGCTGAGAAATGGTTGTTGAGGTGGTTCAGACAAGTAGAGAGAATGGAATGAAACAGAATGACTTCGAGAGTGTATAAATCTGTAGTGGAGGGAAGGCGGGGTAGAGGTCAGCCTAGGAAAGGTTGGAGGGAGAGGGTAAAGGAGGTTTTGTGTGCGAGGGGCTTGGACTTACACCAAGCATACGTGAGCGTATTTGATAGGAGTGAATGGAGACAGATGGTTTTTAATACTTGACGTGCTGTTGGAGTGTGAGCAGAGTAACATTTATGAAGGGATTCAGGGAAACCGGCAGGCCGGACTTGAGTCCTGGAGATGGGAAGTACAGTGTCTGCACTCTGAAGGAGGGGTGTTAATGTTGCAGTTTTATAACTGCAACATTAGCACCCCTCTGGGAGGACACTGATGGAGTGAATGATCAAAGTTTTTTTTCGAGCCACCCTGCCTTGGTGGGAATCGGCCGATGTATTAATAAAAAAATATATGCAATAAGATCACAGTAAACAGGTGATTTCATATTATGCAAAACAACCACTGTGAAAGAAAAATGAAATTCCAAGCGCTTTCTTGACTACTCACATTATCAAGGAATAATGTTCTTTGATAATGTGAGTAGCCACGAATGCGCTTGGAATTTAATTATTCTTTCACAGTGGTTGTTTTGCAAATATATATACACTATATATATATATCAATAATATAATATATGATATATATATATATATATATATCATATATATATATTATATATAATATATATATATATATCAATAACAAACTGCGGCTAGCCGGGGGATCGAACCAGTGTTGTTTTAGCCCGCCTCATGGGAAGAGAGCGAAAATTCAGCGTCATTGCGAGTGCATATTTACATCTGGTGTGACCAATGTTCCAGGGGCGAAACGTTTCCTTTGATCGTGTTCTGAAATGATTGCATTTTGTACCTTTTACCATATATGAACTTCTGTTAACCCTTATGGAGCCTAGTTCCTTGATCTTTTGTGTATCCATGTGCGCTACCATGCACGGGGTGGATGTAGGGTACACAATAAACTAGCCACTAGCCTCCACGGGGTGGATATAGGGTACACAATAAACTAGCCACTAACCTCCACGGGGTGGATATAAGGTACACAATAAACCAGCCACTACCCTCCACGGGGTGGATATAGGGTACACAATAAAACTAGCCACTACCCTCCACGGGGTGGATATAGGGTACACAATTAATAATCTAAGGCCATACTACCCTCCCACGGGTGGATATAGGGTACACAATAAACTAGCCACTAACCTCCACGGGGTGGATATAAGGTACACAATAAACTAGCCACTAACCTCCACGGGGTGGATATAGGGTACACAATAAACTAGCCACTAGCCTCCACGGGGTGGATATAGGGTACACAATAAACTAGCCACTAACCTCCACGGGGTGGATATAGGGTACACAATAAACTGCCACTAGCCTCCACGGGTGGATATAGGGCACACAATAAACTAGCCACTAACCTCCACGGGGTGGATATAGGGTACACAATAAACTAGCCACTAACCTCCACGGGGTGGATATAGGGTACACAATAAACCAGCCACTACCTCCACGGGTGGATATAGGGCACACAATAAACTAGCCACTAACCTCCACGGGGTGGATATAGGGTACACAATAAACTAGCCACTAACCTCCACGGGGTGGATATAGGGCACACAATAAACTAGCCACTAACCTCCACGGGGTGGATATAGGGTACACAATAAACTAGCCACTAACCTCCACGGGGTGGATATAGGGTACACAATAACTAGCCACTAACCTCACGGGGTGGATATAGGGTACACAATAAACTAGCCACTACCCTCCACGGGGTGGATATAGGGTACACAATAAACTAGCCACTAACCTCCACGGGGTGGATATAGGGTACACAATAAACTAGCCACTAACCTCCACGGGGTGGATATAGGGTACACAATAAACTAGCCACTAACCTCCACGGGGTGGATATAGGGTACACAATAAACTAGCCACTACCCTCCACGGGGTGGATATAGGGTACACAATAAACTAGCCACTAACCTCCACGGGGTGGATATAGGGTACACAATAAACTAGCCACTACCCTCCACAGGGTGGATATAGGGTACACAATAAACTAGCCATTACCCTCCACGGGGTGGATATAGGGTACACAATAAACTAGCCACTACCCTCCATGGGGTGGATATAGGGTACACAATAAACTAGCCACTACCTTCCACGGGGTGGATATAGGGTACACAATAAACCAGCCACTAACCTCCACGGGGTGGATATAGAGTACACAATAAACTAGCCACTACCCTCCACGGGGTGGATATAAGGAACACAATAAACCAGCCACTAACCTCCACGGGGTGGATATAGGGTACACAATAAACTAGCCGCTACCCTCCACAGGGTGGATATAGGGTACACAATAAACTAGCCACTACCTCCACGGGGTGGATATAAGGTACACAATAAACCAGCCACTACCCTCCACGGGGTGGATATAGGGTACACAATAAACTAGCCACTAACCTCCACGGGGTGGATATAGGGTACACACATAACTAGCCACTAACCTCCACGGGGTGGATATAGGGTACACAATAAACTAGCCACTAACCTCCACGGGGTGGATATAGGGTACACAATAAACTAGCCACTAACCTCCACGGGGTGGATATAGGGTACACAATAAACTAGCCACTACCCTCCACGGGGTGGATATAGGGTACACAATAAACTAGCCACTAACCTCCACGGGGTGGATATAGGGTACACAATAAACTAGCCACTACCTCCACAGGGTGGATATAGGGTACACAATAAACTAGCCATTACCCTCCACGGGGTGGATATAGGGTACACAATAAACTAGCCACTACCCTCCATGGGGTGGATATAGGGTACACAATAAACTAGCCACTACCTTCCACGGGGTGGATATAGGGTACACAATAAACCAGCCACTAACCTCCACGGGGTGGATATAGAGTACACAATAAACTAGCCACTACCCTCCACGGGGTGGATATAAGGAACACAATAAACCAGCCACTAACCTCCACGGGGTGGATATAGGGTACACAATAAACTAGCCGCTACCCTCCACAGGGTGGATATAGGGTACACAATAAACTAGCCACTACCCTCCACTGGGTGGATATAAGGTACACAATAAACCAGCCACTACCCTCCACGGGGTGGATATAGGGTACACAATAAACTAGCCACTAACCTCCACGGGGTGGATATAGGGTACACAATAAACTAGCCACTAACCTCCACGGGGTGGATATAGGGTACACAATAAACTAGCCACTACCCTCCACAGGGTGGATATAGGGTACACAATAAACTAGCCACTACCCTCCACGGGGTGGATATAAGGTACACAATAAACCAGCCACTACCCTCCACGGGGTGGATATAGGGTACACAATAAACTAGCCACTAACCTCCACGGGGTGGATATAGGGTACACAATAAACTAGCCACTAACCTCCACGGGGTGGATATAGGGTACACAATAAACTAGCCACTAACCTCCACAGGGTGGATGTAAGGTGCACAATAACGCAGCCGTTTCGATGATACAACAACAAAAACTTACCTTAACTTTACATTCAGTTTTTTCCCACTGAGCCAGAGTGTTTACCAGAGATCTCTGCGTAGGAAAACTGAACTGCTCTGTCCACTTCTTTCTTCAAGCTGGTGTTTTGATGCCGGTGAAAGGCTAAACTTCTCCTTTTGTGTGCATTGTGGTAGACACTGCTGGGTTTGAAGGCTACGGGGATACCCTTCTGAGATGGCGCAGCCAGCGAAACGCCTAGTTTTAATAAGAATGATGTGTGGGTGGTTACAACTGGGACTCCAGCCACTAGAGTATGTGTGTGTGTGTGTGTGTGTGTAAAGATTCCAACACCACACACAAACCGTAAAAAGGGAATCGCCTCCCGCGGCTCATCGCGGCGGAAGAGGTTCGCCTTAAACTCTCGTAACTCAGGTGAGCTGAGCCAATTATGAAGATTTGACACCTGCCGGCCGAGGTTCCCAACGCATGCCCTCAACCCTATTTTTTTTTTTATTCCTTTCTTCCCTTCGGTGAGAGTGTCCTTCCCTTGTAGTGTCTTACAGAACCGTCGCTACGACCAGGCTACTACACTCCCCAGTCTCCTCTCATTCTTGTAGAACCATAGCTACGACCAGGGTGCAACACTCCCCAGTCTCGTCTCAGTCTTATAGAAGCGTCGCTACGACCAGGGTGCTACATTCCCCAGTCTCGTCTCCACCTTAAAGGGCCTCGTTTACCTCGGTGTCAACAAGCTAATTTGACTAATCGAAAACCATTGATGCTATCACTGCCCCTCAACAGCGGCCATTTACGACTTAACTTTTCCTCCTTTACTCCAAGCCTCATGCATAAAAAACCCATCTGGTCGCTAAGAAGCTGTGACAGGTCCCTTTTGCTTCCCTTCCCCCCTCTTTTTCTTCATTGTTTTCCCGAAGAGAAAAGGGAAAAGGGGGTAAGGGGAGAGGGAATGGGGAAGCAAAAGGGATAATTATAGATACTGATGATATTCGCTTAATTTTTCCTCAAAGGGTCTGAAGGAGATTGTGTGGGAGGGTTAGTGAAGGTATCAAGGCGGTGCCTTGACGCTTAGTAGCTGACTTATCATACAAGCGGTTGTAAGTACCTTCCAGTTCCTCCAGTCAAATCTTCCTTTCTCTAGCTGCTCTGTGACCACTAACGGATTTCGCCTTTCTTTAAGATTATATGCTACTGCTACTACTGCTAATACTGCTATTATTACTACTATTACTACTTCCACTACTACTACTGCTACTAGTACTACTTCTACTAGTAGTATTGTTACTACTACTGCTACTAGTATTGTTACTGCTACTACTACTACTACTACTACACACACACACACACACACACACACACACAGGATGGTAGTAAAACACAAGTCAACACCAGGCGGCCAGCACACACACAATACCCTTTCTTTAAGCACCAAACAAATTCCCCAAACATCTTTGGCCCTCCATGTTAAACCAGCACCAAATCTTCGAATAAACCAGGAGGGTGAAAGAGAAAAACCAGAGCATAAGAGGCGAGGAATAAACCGTACGGTCTAACCACAATGTTCCTTTAACGAGGTCCTTACTGAAGAGAAGCAGGAGCCGGGGAGAGGGTGGTTTCCCCGACACCCCGTGCACCAGCTGGGGGAGTCTTGACACCCTGTGCACCAGCTGGGGGAGTCCTGACACCCTGTGCACCAGCTGGGGGAGTCCCGACACTCTGTACACCAGCTGCGGGAGTCCCGATACTTCGTGCACCAGCTGCGGGAGTCCTGACACCATGTGCACCAGCTGGGGGAGTCCCGCCACTCGTGCATCACCCAGATGGTTCTTCTATTGTTTGACATAACCTCTATCGCTGCTTACACCTTAACCCCTCGATGCTGCACTTCGAGGTTCAACACTCTGGAGGTCGACGTGTGCACTTCGAGGTTCAGCACTCTGGAACTTGAGGTCCTGGTCTTCAAAGTTTAAATTACATTAAATTGTCGTGCTAGACATCGAAGCCTAAATCTCTGGAACTTGAGGTGCTTCAGCTGCCCAAGTTCAAGTCTCCGGAACTTTAGGTGTTGGACTTCAGAGTTCAACTCTCCTTTTTTTTTTACCCTCCCGAAGTTCTGGGTTGTTCAACTTTGTGACTCAACCTTCTGGAGGTCGGAATGCTGGACTCTGAACTTCCATTTTCCCCCTCCTTTATCCTCCGGAGGTCTGAGTGAGGGTTCCTGAGGTAGAGGTGAGGTTATAGTCTCTAAGATGAGGTTGAGGGGTTGCCAGGAGGCGGGGATTAGCGAATCTTTCGCGTCGAGAGGAAAGTGTGTTGAAGGGAATTACGATTAGAGTAGGCGAGACACTGACAGTAATTTTGAAATTTTGTGTACCACCCCACCCCCTCTCTCTCTCTCTCTCTCTCTCTCTCTCTCTCTCTCTCTCTCTCCGCCCTCCCGCCCGCCTCAACAGCACTTTTCCTAGTCTTTTATTCTTTACCACGCCATTGTTATACCTTAAATCGTCAGTGTTTTGCAACTGTTTGTCCAGTGGCTCTCTCTCTCTCTCTCTCTCTCTCTCTCTCTCTCTCTCTCTTCTCTCAAGATCACTAGTGTGTCCTTACGTGAAATAATGAGTCAAACTTGATATAAGTCATCCGTTTCATCCACACACTGTTTACAAAACGGTACACTGTACCATACAGTGTTCCTGATAAATTATACATTGGACCATACAGTGTTCCTGATAAACGGTACACTGTACCATACAGTGTTCCTGATAAATTATACATTGGACCATACAGTGTTCCTGATAAATTATACATTGGACCATACAGTGTTCCTGATAAACGGTACATTGTACTAGATTATTAATTATTTATAAGTTCAAAACACTAAGATTGTTGTTAATTACCTTAGTGCCAATATACTACTACTACTACTACTACTAATAATAATAATAATAATAATAATAATTATAATAATAATAATAATGATAATAATAAAATTATAATAATAAAATAAATGTAATAATAATAATATAATAAAATTAATAATAACAATAATAATAATAATAATAATAATAATAATAATAATAATAATAATAATGACTGTGGTACTGCTGAGACTGTTGCTAATAGTTATGGCACCACTAAAACAATAATTTCTTAATGATGCACCACTGAGACAATCACTTCTTAATAGTGCACCACTGAGACAATCACTTCTTAATAGTGCACCACTGAGACAATCACTTCTTAATAGTGCACCACTGAGACAATCACTTCATAATAGTGCACCACTGAGACATCACTTCTTAATAGTGCACCACTGAGACAATCACTTCTTAATAGTGCACCACTGAGACAATCACTTCTTAATAGTGCACCACTGAGACAATCACTTCTTAATAGTGCACCACTGAGACAATCACTTCTTAATAGTGCACCACTGAGACAATCACTTCTTAATAGTGCACCACTGAGACAATCACTTCTTAATGGTGCACCACTGAGACAATGACTTCTTAATAGTGCACCACTGAGACAATCACTTCTTAATAGTGCACCACTGAGACAATCACTTCTTAATAGTGCACCACTGAGACAATCACTTCTTAATAGTGCACCACTGAGACAATCACTTCTTAATAGTGCACCACTGAGACAATCACTTCTTAATGGTGCACCACTGAGACAATGACTTCTTAATGGTGCACCACTGAGACAATCACTTCTTAATGGTGCACCACTGAGACAATCACTTCTTAATGGTGCACCACTGAGACAATCACTTCTTAATGGTGCACCACTGAGACAATCACTTCTTAATGGTGCACCACTGAGACAATCATTTCTTAATGGTGCACCACTGAGACAATCACTTCTTTATGATGCACCACTGAGACAATCACTTCTTAATGGTGCACCACTGAAACAATCACTTCTTAATGGTGCACCACTGAGACAATCACTTCTTAATGGTGCACCACTGAGACAATCACTTCTTAATGGTGCACCACTGAGACAATCACTTCTTAATGGTGCACCACTGAGACAATCAGTGAATAACAAAATCATCGGAAGCTGCGTAGCCGCTCTGGTGAGTCGCTCTGGTGAGTCGCTCTGGTGAGTCGCTCTGGTTGAGTCGCTCTGGTGAGTCGCTCTGGTGAGTCGCTCTGGTGAGTCGCTCTGGTGAGTCGCTCTGGTGAGTCGCTCTGGTGAGTCGCTCTGGTGAGTCGCTCTGTTTCGCTATGGTGATCGCTCTGGTGATCGCTCTGGTGAGAGTCGCTCTGGTGACCGCTCTGGTTGAGTCGCCTCTGAGTGAGCCGCTCTGGTGACCCTGAGTCCTCTAGTGAGTCCGCACTGGTAGTCGCTCTGGTGAGTCGCCCTGGTGAGTCGCTCTGGTGAGTCGCTCTGGTGAGTCGCTCTGGTGAGTCGCTCTGGTGAGTCGCTCTGGTGAGTCGCTCTGGTGAGTCGCTCTGGTGAGTCGCCTGGTGAGTCGCTCTGGTGAGTCGCTCTGGTGAGTCGCTCTGGTGAGACGCTCTGGTGAGTCGCTCTGGTGAGTCGCTCTGGTGAGCCGCTCTGGTGAGTCGCTCTGGTGAGTCGCTCTGGTGAGTCGCTCTGGTGAGTCGCTCTGGTGAGTCGCCCTGGTGAGTCGCTCTGTGAGTCGCCCTGGTGAGTCCCCTGGTAGTCGCTCTGGTGAGTCGCCTGGTAGAGTTGCCTGTGGAGCCCTGGAGTCACTCTATGGTGGCACCACTGGTGAATCGCTCTTGAATGGTGACCACTGTAAGTCATTTCTTGTATTGGTGATCCACTGGGACTCAATGATCGCTCTGGTGAGTGCACCTATGAGACCAATCGCTTTTTGGTGACCTCTGAGAGTCGCTTCTATGGTCGCTCTATGAGAATCACTTCTTTGGTGCACCTCTGAGACCTCTAGTGAGTCGCTCTGAAATCGATCGGTAGTCGCTGTAGCGCTCTGGTGAGTCGCTCTGGTGAGTCGCTCTGGTGAGTCGCTCTGGTGAGTCGCCCTGGTGAGTCGCTCTGGTGAGTCGCTCTGGTGAGTCGCTCTGGTGAGTCGCTCTGGTGAGTCGCTCTGGTGAGTCGCTCTGGTGAGTCGCTCTGGTGAGTCGCTCTGGTGAGTCGCTCTGGTGAGGGGGTCGCTCTGGTGAGTCGCTCTGGTGAGTCGCTCTGGTGAGTCGCTCTGGTGAGTCGCCTGGTGAGTCGCTCTGGTGAGTCGCTCTGGTGAGTCGCTTTTGTGAGTCGCCTGGTGAGTCGCTCTGGTGAGTCGCTCTGGTGAGTCCGACCCTGGTGAGTCGCTCTGGTGAGTCGCTCTGGTGAGTCGCTCTGGTGAGTCGCTCTGGTGAGTCGCTCTGGTGAGTCGCCCTGGTGAGTCGCCCTGGTGAGTCGCTCTGGTGAGTCGCTCTGGTGAGTCGCTCTGGTGAGTCGCTCTGGTGAGTCGCTCTGGTGAGTCGCTCTGGTGAGTCGCTCTGGTGAGCCGCTCTGGTGAGTCGCTCTGGTGAGTCGCTCTGGTGAGTCGCTCTGGTGAGTCGCTCTGGTGAGTCGCTCTGGTGAGTCGCTCTGGTGAGCGCTCTGGTGAGTCCGCCCTGGTGAGTCGCCTGGTGAGTCGCTCTGGTGAGTCGCCCTGGTGAGTCGCTCTGGTGAGTCGCTCTGGTGAGTCGCTCTGGTGAGTCGCTCTGGTGAATCGCTCTGGTGAGTCGCCTGGTGAGTCGCTCTGGTGAGTCGCTCTGGTGAGTCGCTCTGGTGAGTCGCCTGGTGAGTCGCTCTGGTGAGTCGCCTGGTGAGTCGCCCTGGTGAGCCGCTCTGGTGAGTCGCCTCTGGTGAGTCGCCCTGGTGAGTCGCTCTGGTGAGTCCCCTGGTGAGTCGCTCTGGTGAGTCGCTCTGGTGAGTCGCTCTGGTGAGTCGCTCTGGTGAGTCGCTCTGGTGAGTCCGCTCTGGTGAGTCGCTCTAGTGAGTCGCCCTGGTGAGTCGCTCTGGTGAGTCGCCTGGGTGAGTCGCTCTGGTGAGTCGCTCTGGTGAGTCCTCTGGTGAGTCGCTCTGGTGAGTCCTCGGGTGAGTCGCTCTTAGTGGGAGTCGCTCTGGTGAGTCGCTCTGTGAGTCGCTCTGGTGAGTCGCTCTGGTGAGTCGCTCTGGTGAGTCGCTCTGGTGAGTCGCTCTGTGAGTCGCTCTAGTGAGTCGCTCTGGTGAGTCGCTCTGGTGAGTCGCTCTGGTGAGTCGCTCTAGTGAGTCGCTCTGGTGAGTCGCTCTGGTGAGTCGCTCTGGTGAGTCGCTCTGGTGAGTCGCTCTGGTGAGTCGCTCTGTGAGTCGCTCTGGTGAGTCGCCTGTGAGTCGCTCTGGTGAGTCGCTCTGGTGAGTCGCTCTGGTGAGTCGCTCTGTGAGTCGCTCTGTGAGTCGCTCTGGTGAGTCGCTCTGGTGAGTCGCTCTGGCTGAGTCGCTCTGGTGAGTCGCTCTGGTGAGTCGCTCTGGTGAGTCGCTCTGGTGAGTCGCTCTGGTGAGTCGCTCTGGTGAGTCGCTCTGGTGAGTCGCTCTGGTGAGTCGCTCTGGTGAGTCGCTCTGGTGAGTCGCTCTGGTGAGTCGCTCTAGTGAGTCGCTCTGGTGAGTCGCTCTGGTGAGTCGCTCTGGTGAGTCGCTCTGATGAGTCGCTCTGGCGAGTCGCTCTGGTGAGTCGCTCTGGTGAGTCGCTCTGGTGAGTCGCTCTGGTGAGTCGCTCTGGTGAGCCGCTCTGGTGAGTCGCTCTGGTGAGTCGCCCTGGTGAGTCGCTCTGGTGAGTCGCCTCTGGTGATCGCTCTGGTGAGTCGAGCCCTCTGGTGAGCCCGCTCTGGTGAGTCGCTCTGCTGAGTCGCTCTGTGAGTCGCTCTGGTGAGTCGCCCGGGTGAGTCGCTCTGCTGAGTCGCTCTGGTGAGTCGCTCTGGTGAGTCGCTCTGGTGAGTCGCTCTGGTGAGTCGCCCTGGTGAGTCGCTCTGGTGAGTCGCTCTGGTGAGTCGCTCTGGTGAGTCGCTCTGGTGAGTCGCTCTGGTGAGTCGCTCTGGTGAGCCGCTCTGGTGAGTCGCTCTGGTGAGTCGCCCTGGTGAGTCGCTCTGGTGAGTCGCCCTGGTGAGTCGCTCTGGTGAGTCGCCTGGTGATCGCTCTGGTGAGTCGCTCTGGTGAGTCGCTCTGGTGAGTCGCTCTGGTGAGTCGCTCTGGTGAGTCGCTCTGGTCCGTAGTCGCTCTGGTGAGTCCGCTCTGCTGAGTCGCTCTGGTGAGCCCGCTCTGGTGAGTCGCTCTGGTGAGTCGCTCTGGTGAGTCGCTCTGGTGAGTCGCTCTGGTGAGTCGCTCTGGTGAGCCGCTCTGGTGAGTCGCTCTGGTGAGTCGCTCTGGTGAGTCGCTCTGGTGAGTCGCTCTGGTGAGTCGCTCTGGTGAGTCGCTCTGGTGAGCCGCTCTGGTGAGTCGCTCTGGTGAGTCGCTCTGGTGAGTCGCTCTGGTGAGCCACTCTGGTGAGTCGCTCTGGTGAGTCGCCCTGGTGAGTCGCTCTGGTGAGTCGTCCTAGCGAGTTGCTCCCGTTTGTTGCCGTCAATACACAGGGACGACTTGAAGCTGGTTGCTGTGTATAAATACATAGGAATGCATGGAAAGTGCATGGTAGTACATCGAAGTACATGGGAGTGCGTGGAAGTACATGGGATTGCATGGTATTACATGGGAAAGATGGCATGGAAGTCCACTCCCGAGGCTGTGTGCTGACAAGAACTATCTACTTCTCTCTGGTATAAAGACTATCGTGCATTATCTAAAGCGTACGAGTCGAGGAATAGATTCTTGTCTATTGTTTTCTGGGATGCTCGTGATATAAAGCCCTCACAATAGAATACCCTTTTATTTGTAAAGACTATGTAAATGGAGAGCATCACATTGTTTACTAGTACAGTACTCTGGAATTGCTCCTGCTGCAGTAGAACCCGGTGCAGCAGCACCCGCTACAACAGCGCCCGCTACAGCAGCAGGAGCCAGCAGTGGAACGTGAGGAGGGACGGCGATTGGCTCTGTAGACCTCGCCCTACGATCCCCGTTGGGGAGGGGAATCTCTATCCTTACTTTACTCTTTCACGATGCTTACTCATCGTGTCAAGATTAAGCCGTTCAGTGAGTTATCAATGACTCTACCAAACTTGCCCTTGCTGCCGCTGTAAAGACCTGCTTGCAGGTAAAATTTACGGCTATCCACTCTTTGTCAAACGGTTGGACAAGATCAGCACTTCCCTATCAACTGCTGACCTGAAAACCTTTATCGAGGAACAAAACACTTGGGCCTTGATTGACAACATCACCAAAATTCCAGACGCCTCTTCAATGGTCAAACTCACCTTCTCCAACATCGATATGGCTACCAAAGCGCTATCTGATGACCTAGCCATTTACTACTACCATATTCATCCGCGACACATCGAACCAGAACGTTTTGCCCATGTCTCACCCTGCTGAAATTGTTATTCTTACCGCCACTCAACGACTGACTGTCCCATTAAAAATAAGAAATTCTGTACCAACGCGGAAAGGACAGTCATGATTTCAAAGCTTGTTCTACCACCAATGCCACTCCAACCTGCCTCAACTGCAAGGGTACTCATCATACCCTTGCAGCCAAATGCCCACTACGGAAGGAAGTGCTCTCTAAGAAGATCAAAGAAGAATCTAAGAAGAGCAGCCCCAAATCGCCGACATATGAGCCATAACAAAACTGCAGTCTGATACCAAGAAAATTCTTCAAGTCACACAACAGTCATCTCTACCCAGCACCTCCCTGTCTCCACTGCCGGACGCGGCTCCCTCCAAGGTGCTGTATTGCATGGTGTATGCGCACCTTGCGGATGCAGCCAACCCAGGCACGTTCAACACCACTATTAATGAACTATTCCGACTAAACATGCCAGCCTTTGTCTTCCCAGACTCCACACCTTCAGCTGACGTCCCCCGGAATCTTCCTAACGTCGTTAACTTCACTACTCCTGCTGGCCTGTCTTCTTTTACCCAAGCAACTGCTCCTGTACCTTCCAAAACCACCGACACCACCGCTCCTGCTGCTTCGACCACCGCCACCCACCCTCCAGAACCCACCAATGAGAGAACTCCGGTTATTCCCACCAATGAGAAGCCACCACCGACTTCCACCACCACTTCTACTACTGACGAATCAGATCCATCACCTCAACTACAACCACCAAAAGCCAAGACAGCCAAGACACAACTACCTGAAACTTCACCTCAAGATACACCAATACCTGAAGAAATGGAAGAAGAAACAAAATTTTGAATAACTGAATCTATCACTTTATACACAAGTAATCCGCTCAGCCATTCGTTGCATGAAACTCAAAAAAATATATAATATGCACCATGGAACTATCAAGTACACTGTTGCACCTGGTTGCGAACATCATACTGAAATCGCTCAAATTGAAGGCCTAGAAGCCGATTTCAATCCCCGGGAAGGGCTTCCCCCGGGGCCCCTTTTTCCCCCCCCTTTTGCCCCAAATTTTCCACCCCCCCCTTTCTTTCCCCCCCCCTTCCTTCCCCTGGTCCTGCCCTCCCTGTACTTGCTTCCCGTAGCTTCTCCGGGGCCGGGGGTCTGCCCGGGTCACCTTCATGGTTCCTTCCATTAAGCGTCTTCTCCTTCTGAGCCTCCCATTAGCTGGTCTCCCAGAGCTTCCTCTCCCTTCTTTCCTCCCATTGTGCTCCCCGTGCTGCTCTGCTCCACTTCCTCCATTATCCGCCTCCTGTAGCTTCCCTGTGCCCTGCCTCCTTCATGTTCCAAAGGCTCATTTCCCATTACACTTCTCCCGTCCACTCGCTACCTTCCCTCCTTCACCTCCAAAAGGTTCACCGTCGCCCCTTTCTCCCTCTCAGTCAACACGTCTCCCGTTTCCTACTCCCTCTCTGGTTCAAGACGGTTTCACCGCTCCTTTTTCCCTTCCTCCTCCCTTGGTCAAAACGGTTCTCACCTGCTCCTTCCTTCCTACCCTTCCATCTTGCAAACGGTCTCTCCATCCTCTCTCCTCTCTTCCCTTTCCTCCCCCTCTTCTTTCCCGTTCTCTCCCGCGTCTCTCTGCTTCTTTCTCCCCTCCCTCTCCGTCTTCAACGGTCTTCTTTTTTCCCCTCTCTTGCTTCCTTCCTTCCCACCTTTCTTCACCGCTCCCTCTTGTTCCTTCACCTCTCCTCTGTTCAAACGGTTCTCCCCCTCTCTTGCTTTTCCTTCCCTCCCTCGAACGGCTCTCTCCTCTTCCCTCACTTCTCCTCCCCTGCCTTCTTCCCCTCTCTCTCTGTCTCCTCCTCATCCTGCAAACGTTCTCACGCGTCTCTCGCTTCCTCTACCCTCGGTCAAGACGGTTCTCCCGGTCCTGCTTTCCTCCCGTACTCCTCTCTCCCTGTCCCTTCCTCCCCCGTCTTCCCCTTCTCCTCCCTCTCCTCCTTCTCAAACGGTTCCAACGCGCCCGTTCTCTTGCTTCTTCTCCTTCCTCTCCTTGTCCAAAACGTTCCATCCCTCTCTTTTCTTCCTTCTACCCTCTCCTTCTGCCAAACGGTCTCAAAGCCTGCTCGCTTCTCTCCTTCACTTTCCTAACGGTTTTCTCACCTCCTTTCTCTTCTTCCACGCCTCCCCTGGTCCCCTTGCACCGTTCTCCGCCAACACTCCTCTCCACCTCTCTCGCTGTCCCTCTTCCCCCCGCCAAAGTTTTTACCTATCTCTTTCTTCCTCTTTGTCAAGGACTATACAGAGAGATAACGATTCATCCTTGCAAGTGGAAGTGTGCGTTGCAATGTTGGGAGCTGGAAGAGAGAGAGAGAGAGAGGAGGTGACTCTTGCTGTACTTGTACTCTCGTACTGAAGAGAAGAGCAATGTTTCGACTCTCTGGTGCAGGAAAGAAGCGTGTGTTGTCACTCTGGTAGGAGAACATAGTGTTTGTACTTTCTGGCACGCAAGACGAAATGTATTGTCTCGGTACGGGAAAGAAGCATGATGTTTGAACTCTCTGGTACAGGAGAGAAAAATAGTGTTCGTACTCTCTGGCACGAGAACGAAGCCTAGTGTTTGTACTCAGATACAGGAAAGAAGAGTAGTGTTTGAACTCTCTGCTATAAAAGAGTTGCGTTTGTACTTTGGTACAGGAGAGAAGAGTAGTGTTTGTACTCTCTGGTTTGTAGTTTCTGCCTGTTTACCCGGAGATAGTTTCAGGGGTCAACGTCCCCCTTAGACCAGGCCTACTGATGGACGGAGTGATCAGACACGCTGTTAGTGCTAGTGTTTGTAGTTTAGGGTACGGGTAAGAAACTATGTTGTTTGTGGTTAAACCATTCTACGGACGGGGTTAGAACCCGCAATCAGTCTCAAAACTCCAGGCCGTCGCGTTAGCCACTGGGCCAGCTAGCCACAATAAGATTCATCCAACTAGGTATATTTATACACAATAGGAAGGCTAGCATGGGCACCACTGTGACCACAAATGCAAGTTTTTACAGACGAATCTGCAGGTAGCGAGGCCGTGACGAACTCTTGCTCAAGTCCCCTCAAAGCCGTCAACATGACTAAAAAAAAAACTTGCATTTGTGGTCACAGAGGTGCCTATGCTAACCTTCCTATGGTATATAAATATACCTAGTTGGATTAATCTTATTGTGGCTAGCTGGCCAGTGGCTAACGCGACGGTCTTGAGTTTTGAGACTCTCTGATCGCGGTTCTACCCCCGCTCGTGGTATGGTTTATTTGCAATCGTGTCTTTACGATTTCTTGAGTCTTGTTTGTGATTCCCAGTACGTGAGAGAAACGTCATCATGGCGTTGTGTGACGCAATAACGATCATCATGGCGTTGTGTGACGCAATAGCAGTCATCATGGTCTTGTGTGACGTCATAACAATCATTCGATATCTGAAACAATTAATTATCGCACGGCCAGATAATTACCTGGTTATCCAGGATATCAGATAATTCCCTGGTCCATCCCACGATCAGATAATTCTTTGGTCCACCAGGCAATCAGATAATTCCCTGGTACACCAGGCTATTTGTAAACAATCATTGAGTCCTAACAATCCTTGATTGTATCTCACTTTCTCATTAAATAAAAAACTCAGACAATTTGTTGAGAATTTTGCCACACGGTGTTTAAAGTTCTCTCTTCTGCCGCTAGGTGGCTAGGAGGACGGAGTGTAGAGCCTCCGCTAGCACTAGGTGGCTAGGAGGACGGAGTGTAGAGCCTCCGCTAGCACTAGGTGGCTAGGAGGACGGAGTGTAGAGCCTCCGCTAGCACTAGGTGGCTAGGAGGACGGAGTGTAGAGCCTCCTCTAGCACTAGGTGGCTAGGAGGACAGAGTGTGGAGCCTCCGCTAGCACTAGGTACCTAGGAGGACGGACTGTGGAGCCTCCACTAGCACTAGGTGGCTAGGAGGACGAAGTGTGGAGCCTCCGCTAGCACTAGGTGACTAGGGGGACGGAGTGGGGACCCTCCACTAGCACTAGGCGGCTAGGAGGACAGAGTGTGGAGCCTCCGCTAGCACTAGGTGGCTTAGGGGACAGAGTGTGGAGCCTCCGCTAGCACTAGGTGGCTAGGATGACAGATTGTGGAGCCTCCACTAGCACTAGGTGGCTAGGAGGACAAACTGTGGAGCCTCCACTAGCACTAGGTGGCTTAGAGGACGGAGTGTGGAGCTTCAGCTAACAATAGGTGGATAGGAGGACAGAGTGTGGAGCCTCCGCTAGCACTAGGTGGCTAGGACAGAGTGTGGAGCCTCCTCTAGCACTATGTGGCTAGGAGGACGGAGTGTGGAGCCATCACTAGCACTAGGTGGCCAGAAGGACGGAGCGTGGAGACTCCGCTAGCACTAGGTGGCAAGGAGGACGGAGTGTGGAGTCTCCACTAGCACTAGGTGGCTAGGAGGACGGAGCGTGGAGCTTCAACTAGCACTAGGTGGCTAGGAGGACGGAGTGTGGAGCCTCCACTAGCACTAGGTGGCTAGGAGGACGGAGCGTGGAGCCTCCACTAGCACTAGGTGGCAAGGAGGACGGAGTGTGGAGCCTCCGCTAGCACTAGGTGGCTAGGAGGACGGAGTGTGGACCCTCCGCTAGCACTAGTGGCCTAGAGAGAAGTGTGCAGCCTCCACAGCACTAGGTGGCTAGAGGACGGAGTGTGGAGCCTCCACTAGCACTAGGTGGCTAGGAAGGCGAAGTGTGCAGCCTCCGCTAGCACTAGGTGGCTAGGAGGACGGAGTGTGGAGCCTCCGCTAGCACTAGGTGGCTAGGAGGACGGAGTGTGGAGCCTCCGCTAAAATAGGTGGCTAGGAGCGGAAAGTGTGGAGCCTTCCCCTAGCATTAGGTGGCTAGGGGGAAACGGAGTGTGGAGCCTCCGCAAACACTAGGTGGCTAGGAGGACGAAGTGTGGAGCCTCCGCTAGCACTAGGTGGCTAGGAGGACGGAGTGTGGAGCCTTCGCTAGCATTAGGTGGCTAGGAGGACGGAGTGTTGAGCCTCCACTGGCACTAGTGGCTAGGAGGACGGAGTGTGGAGCCTCTGCTAGCACTAGGTGGCTAGGAGGAAGGAGTGTGAGCCTCCGCTAGCACTAGTTGGCTAGGGGGATGGAGCGTGAAGCCTCCGCTAGCACTAGGTGGCTAGTAGGACGGAGTGTGGAGCCTCCGCTAGCACTAGGTGGCTAGGAGGACAGAGTGTGGAGCCTCCGCTAGCACTAGGTGGCTAGGAGGACGAAGTGTGGAGCCTACACTAGCACTAGGTGGCTAGGAGGACGAAGTTGGAGCCCCACAGCACTAGGTGGCTAGGAGGACGGAGTGTGGAGCCTCCACTAGCACTAGGTGGCTAGGAGGACGAAGTTCTGGAGCCTCCGCAAGCACTAGGTGCTAGAGGACAGAGTGTGGAGCCCCCACTAGCACTAGGTGGCTAGGAGGACGGAGTGTGGAGCCTCCACTAGCACTAGGTGGCTAGGAGGACGAAGTGTGGAGCCTCCGCTAGCACTAGGTGGCTAGGAGGACGGAGTGTGGAGCCTCCGCTAGCACTAGGTGGCTAGGAGGACGGAGTGTGGAGCCTCCGCTACCACTAGGTGGCTAGGAGGACGGAGTGCGGAGCCTCCGCTACCACTAGGTGGCTAGGAGGACGGAGTGTGGAGCCTCCGCTGGCACTAGGTGGCTAGGCAAACGGAGTGTGGAGCCTCCGCTACCACTAGGTGGCTAGGAGGACGGAGTGTGGAGCCTCCGCTAGCAGTAGGTGGCTAGGAGGACAGAGTGTGGAGCCTCCGCTGGCACTAGGTGGCTAGGAGGAACGAGTGTGGAGCCTCCGCTAGCACTAGGTGGCTAGGAGGACGGAGTGTGGAGCCTCCGCTAGCACTAGGTGGCTAGGAGGACGGAGTGTTAAGCCTCCGCTAGCACTAGGTACCTAGGAGGACGGAGTGTGGAGCCTCCACTAGCACTAGGTGGCTAGGAGGACGAAGTGTGGAGCCTCCGCTAGCACTAGGTGACTAGGGGGACGGAGTGGGGACCCTCCACTAGCACTAGGCGGCTAGGAGACAGAATGTGGAGCCTCCGCTGCACTAGGTGGCTAGCAAACGGAAGTGTGGAGCCTCCGCTAGCACTAGGTGGCTAGGGAGACGGAAATGTAGGAGCCTCCGCTAGCACTAGGTGGCTTGGAGGACGAAGTGTGGAGCCTCCGCTAGCACTAGGTGGCTAGGAGGACGGAGTATGGAGCCTCCGCTAGCAGTAGGTGGCTAGGAGGACAGAGTGTGGAGCCTCCGCTGGCACTAGGTGGCTAGGAGGACGGAGTGTGGAGCCTCCGCTAGCACTAGGTGGCTAGGAAGACGGAGTGTGGAGCCTCCGCTAGCACTAGGTACCTAGGAGGACGGAGTGTGGAGCCTCCATTAGCACTAGGTGGCTAGGAGGACGAAGTGTGGAGCCTCCGCTAGCACTAGGTGACTAGGGGGACGGAGTGTGGAGCCTCCGCTAGCACTAGGTGCCTTAGAGGACGGAGTGTGGAGCCTCCGCTAGCACTAGGTGGCTAGGATGACAGACCTGTGGAGCCTCCACTAGCACTAGGCGGCTAGAGGACAGAGTGTGGAGCCTCCGCTAGCACTAGGTGCCTTAAAGGACGGAGTGTGGAGCCTCCGCTAGCATTGGTGGCTAGGATGACAGACTGTGGAGCCTCCACTAGCACTAGGTGGCTAGGAGGACAAAGTGTGGAACCTCCACTGGGCACTAGGTGGCTTAGAGGACGGAGGTGAACCCTTCAGCTAACAATAGGTGGATAGGAGGACAGAGTAAGGAGCCTCCTCTACCACTATGTGGCTAGGAGGACGGAGTGTGGCGCCATCACTAGCACTAGGTGGCTAGGAGGACGGAGCGTGGAGACTCCGCTAGCACTAGGTGGCTAGGAGGACGGAGTGTGGAGCCTCCACTAGCACTAGGTGGCTAGGAGGACGGAGCGTGGAGCTTCAACTAGCACTAGGTGGCTAGGAGGACGGAGTGTGGAGCCTCCACTAGCACTAGGTGGCTAGGAGGACGGAGCGTGGAGCCTCCGCTAGCACTAGGTGGCTAGGAGAACGGAGTGTGGAGCCTCCGCTAGCACTAGGTGGCTAGGAGGACGGAGTGTGGAGCCTTCACTAGCATTAGGTGGCTAGGAGGACGGAGTGTGGAGCCTCCGCTAGCACTAGGTGGCTAGGAGGACGGAGTGTGGAGCCTCCGCTAGCACTAGGTGGCTAGGAGGACGGAGTGTGGAGCCTTCACTAGCATTAGGTGGCTAGGAGGACGGAGTGTGGAGCCTCCGCAAACACTAGGTGGCTAGGAGGACGAAGTGTGGAGCCTCCGCTAGCACTAGGTGGCTAGGAGGACGGAGTGTGGAGCCTTCACTAGCATTAGGTGGCTAGGAGGACGGAGTGTGGAGCCTCCGCTGGCACTAGGTGGCTAGGAGGACGGAGTGTGGAGCCTCCACTAGCACTAGGTGGCTAGGAAGGAGAAGTGTGCAGCCTCCGCTAGCACTAGGTGGCTAGGAGGACGGAGTGTGGAGCCTCCGCTAGCACTAGGTGGCTAGGAGGACGGAGTGTGGAGCCTCCGCTAGCACTAGGTACCTAGGAGGACGGAGTGTGGAGCCTCCACTAACACTAGGTGGCTAGAAGGACGAAGTGTGGAGCCTCCGCTAGCACTAGGTGACTAGGGGGACGGAGTGGGGACCCTCCACTAGCACTAGGCGGCTAGGAGGACAGAGTGTGGAGCCTCCGCTGGCACTAGGTGGCTAGGCAAACGGAGTGTGGAGCCTCCGCTAGCACTAGGTGGCTAGGAGGACGGAATGTGGAGCCTCCGCTAGCACTAGGTGGCTTGGAGGACGAAGTGTGGAGCCTCCGCTAGCAGTAGGTGGCTAGGAGGACAGAGTGTGGAGCCTCCGCTGGCACTAGGTGGCTAGGAGGAACGAGTGTGGAGCCTCCGCTAGCACTAGGTGGCTAGGAGGACGGAGTGTGGAGCCTCCGCTAGCACTAGGTGCTGGGAGGACGGAGTTTGGGAGCCTCCGCTAGCACTAGGTACCTAGGAGGACGGAGTGTGGAGCCTCCACTAGCACTAGGTGGCTAGGAGGACGAAGTGTGGAGCCTCCGCTAGCACTAGGTGACTAGGGGGACGGAGTGGGGACCCTCCACTAGCACTAGGCGGCTAGGAGGACAGAGTGTGGAGCCTCCGCTTGCACTAGGTGGCTAGGCAAACGGAGTGTGGAGCCTCCGCTAGCACTAGGTGGCTAGGAGGACGGAATGTGGAGCCTCCGCTAGCACTAGGTGGCTTGGAGGACGAAGTGTGGAGCCTCCGCTAGCACTAGGTGGCTAGGAGGACGGAGTATGGAGCCTCCGCTAGCATAGGTGGCTAGGAGGACAGAGTGTGGAGCCTCCGCTGGCACTAGGTGGCTAGGAGGACGGAGTGTGGAGCCTCCGCTAGCACTAGGTGGCTAGGAAGACGGAGTGTGGAGCCTCCGCTAGCACTAGGTACCTAGGAGGACGGAGTGTGGAGCCTCCATTAGCACTAGGTGGCTAGGAGGACGAAGTGTGGAGCCTCCGCTAGCACTAGGTGACTAGGGGGACGGAGTGTGGATCCTCCGCTAGCACTAGGTGCCTTAGAGGACGGAGTGTGGAGCCTCCGCTAGCACTAGGTGGCTAGGATGACAGACTGTGGAGCCTCCACTAGCACTAGGCGGCTAGGAGGACAGAGTGTGGAGCCTCCGCTAGCACTAGGTGCCTTAAAGGACGGAGTGTGGAGCCTCCGCTAGCATTGGTGGCTAGGATGACAGACTGTGGAGCCTCCACTAGCACTAGGTGGCTAGGAGGACAAAGTGTGGAACCTCCACTGGCACTAGGTGGCTTAGAGGACGGAGTGTGATGCTTCAGCTAACAATAGGTGGATAGGAGGACAGAGTAAGGAGCCTCCTCTACCACTATGTGGCTAGGAGGACGGAGTGTGGCGCCATCACTAGCACTAGGTGGCTAGGAGGATGGAGCGTGGAGACTCCGCTAGCACTAGGTGGCTAGGAGGACGGAGTGTGGAGCCTCCACTAGCACTAGGTGGCTAGGAGGACGGAGCGTGGAGCTTCAACTAGCACTAGGTGGCTAGGAGGACGGAGTGTGGAGCCTCCACTAGCACTAGGTGGCTAGGAGGACGGAGCGTGGAGCCTCCCGCTACACTAGGTGGCTAGGAGAACGGAGTGTGGAGCCTCCGCTAGCACTAGGTGGCTAGGAGGACGGAGTGTGGAGCCTTCACTAGCATTAGGTGGCTAGGAGGACGGAGTGTGGAGCCTCCGCTAGCACTAGGTGGCTAGGAGGACGGAGTGTGGAGCCTCCGCTAGCACTAGGTGGCTAGGAGGACGGAGTGTGGAGCCTTCACTAGCATTAGGTGGCTAGGAGGACGGAGTGTGGAGCCTCCGCAAACACTAGGTGGCTAGGAGGACGAAGTGTGGAGCCTCCGCTAGCACTAGGTGGCTAGGAGGACGGAGTGTGGAGCCTTCACTAGCATTAGGTGGCTAGGAGGACGGAGTGTGGAGCCTCCGCTGGCACTAGGTGGCTAGGAGGACGGAGTGTGGAGCCTCCACTAGCACTAGGTGGCTAGGAAGGAGAAGTGTGCAGCCTCCGCTAGCACTAGGTGGCTAGGAGGACGGAGTGTGGAGCCTCCGCTAGCACTAGGTGGCTAGGAGGACGGAGTGTGGAGCCTCCGCCTGCACTAGGTACCTAGGAGGACGGAGTGTGGAGCCTCCACTAACACTAGGTGGCTAGAAGGACGAAGTGTGGAGCCTCCGCTAGCACTAGGTGACTAGGGGGACGGAGTGGGGACCCTCCACTAGCACTAGGCGGCTAGGAGGACAGAGTGTGGAGCCTCCGCTGGCACTAGGTGGCTAGGCAAACGGAGTGTGGAGCCTCCGCTAGCACTAGGTGGCTAGGAGGACGGAATGTGGAGCCTCCGCTAGCACTAGGTGGCTTGGAGGACGAAGTGTGGAGCCTCCGCTAGCACTAGGTGGCTAGGAGGACGGAGTATGGAGCCTCCGCTAGCAGTAGGTGGCTAGGAGGACAGAGTGTGGAGCCTCCGCTGGCACTAGGTGGCTAGGAGGACAGAGTGTGGAGCCTCCGCTAGCACTAGGTGGCTAGGAGGACGAAGTGTCGAGCCTCCACTAGCACTAAGTGGCTAGGAGGGCGGAGTGTGGAGCCTCCACTAGCACTTGGTGGCTAGGAGCACGAAGTCTGAAGCCTCCGCTAGCACTAGGTGGCTAGGAGGACAGAGTGTGGAGCCTCCGCTAGCACTAGGTGGCTAGGAGGATGAAGTGTGGAGGCCTCCACTAGCACTAGTTGCTAAGAGGAACGGATGTGGAGCCTCCACTAGCACTAGGTGGCTAGGAGGACGAAGTGTGGAGCCTCCACTAGCACTAGGTGGCTAGGAGGACAGTGTGGAGCCTCCGCTAGCACTAGGTGGCTAGGAGGACGAAGTGTGGAGCCTCCACTAGCACTAGGTGGTAGGAGGACGGAGTGTGGAGCCTCCACTAGCACTAGTGGCTAGGAGAAGAAGTGTGGAGCCTCCGCTAGCACTAGGTGGTTAGGAGGACGGAGTGTGGAGCCTCCGCTAGCACTAGTGGCTAGGAGGACGGAGTGTGGAGCCTCCGCTAGCACTAGGTGGCTAGGAGGACGGAGTGTGGAGCCTCCGCTAGCAGTAGGTGGCTAGGAGGACGGAGTGTGGAGCCTCCGCTAGCACTAGGTGGCTAGGAGGACAGAGTGTGGAGCCTTCACTAGCATAGTGGCTAGGAGGACGGATGTGGAAGCCTCCGCAAAACATAGGTGGCTAGGAGGACGAAGTGTGGAGCCTCCGCTAGCACTAGGTGGCTAGGAGGACGGAGTGTGGAGCCTCGCTAGCACTAGGTGGCTAGGAGGAGGGAAAGTGTGGAGCCTTCGCTAGCATTAGGTGGCTAGGAGGACGGAGTGTGGAGCCTCCGCTAGCACTAGGTGGCTAGGAGGACGGAGTGTGGAGCCTTCGCTAGCATTAGGTGGCTAGGAGGACGGAGTGTGGAGCCTCCGCAGCACTAGGTGGCTAGGAGGACGGAGTGTGGAGCCTCCGCTAGAACTAGTTGGCTAGGAGGATGGAGCGTGAAGCCTCCGCTAGCACTAGGTGGCTAGGAGGACGGAGTGTGGAGCCTCCGCTAGCACTAGGTGGCTAGGAGGACAGAGTATGGAGCCTCCGCTAGCAGTAGGTGGCTAGGAGGACGGAGTGTGGAGCCTCCGCTAGCACTAGGTGGCTAGGAGGACGGAGTGTGGAGCCTCCGCTAGCACTAGGTGGCTAGGAGGACGGAGTGTGGAGCCTTCACTAGCATTAGGTGGCTAGGAGGACGGAGTGTGGAGCCTCCGCAAACACTAGGTGGCTAGGAGGACGAAGTGTGGAGCCTCCGCTAGCACTAGGTGGCTAGGAGAACGGAGTGTGGAGCCTTCGCTAGCACTAGGTGGCTAGGAGGACGGAGTGTGGAGCCTTCGCTAGCATTAGGTGGCTAGGAGGACGGAGTGTGGAGCCTCCGCTAGCATTAGGTGGCTAGGAGGACGGAGTGTGGAGCCTCCGCTAGCACTAGTTGGCTAGGAGGATGGAGCGTGAAGCCTCCGCTAGCACTAGGTGGCTAGGAGGACGGAGTGTGGAGCCTCCGCTAGCACTAGGTGGCTAGGAGGACAGAGTGTGGAGCCTCCGCTAGCACTAGGTGGCTAGGAGGACGAAGTGTGGAGCCTCCACTAGCACTAGGTGGCTAGGAGGGCGGAGTGTGGAGCCTCCACTAGCACTTGGTGGCTAGGAGCACGAAGTCTGGAGCCTCCGCTAGCACTAGGTGGCTAGGAGGACAGAGTGTGGAGCCTCCGCTAGCACTAGGTGGCTAGGAGGATGAAGTGTGGAGCCTCCACTAGCACTAGTTGGCTAAGAGGACGGAGTGTGGAGCCTCCACTAGCACTAGGTGGCTAGGAGGACGAAGTGTGGAGCCTCCACTAGCACTAGGTGGCTAGGAGGACAGAGTGTGGAGCCTCCGCTAGCACTAGGTGGCTAGGAGGACGAAGTGTGGAGCCTCCACTAGCACTAGGTGGCTAGGAGGACGGAGTGTGGAGCCTCCACTAGCACTAGGTGGCTAGGAGGAAGAAGTGTGGAGCCTCCGCTAGCACTAGGTGGTTAGGAGGACGGAGTGTGGAGCCTCCGCTAGCACTAGGTGGCTAGGAGGACGGAGTGTGGAGCCTCCGCTAGCACTAGGTGGCTAGGAGGACGGAGTGTGGAGCCTCCGCTAGCACTAGGTGGCTAGGAGGACAGAGTGTGGAGCCTTCACTAGCATTAGGTGGCTAGGAGGACGGAGTGTGGAGCCTCCGCAAACACTATGTGGCTAGGAGGACGAAGTGTGGAGCCTCCGCTAGCACTAGGTGGCTAGGAGGACGGAGTGTGGAGCCTTCGCTAGCACTAGGTGGCTAGGAGGACGGAGTGTGGAGCCTTCGCTAGCATTAGGTGGCTAGGAGGACGGAGTGTGGAGCCTCCGCTAGCACTAGGTGGCTAGGAGGACGGAGTGTGGAGCCTTCGCTAGCATTAGGTGGCTAGGAGGACGGAGTGTGGAGCCTCCGCTAGCACTAGGTGGCTAGGAGGACGGAGTGTGGAGCCTCCGCTAGCACTAGTTGGCTAGGAGGATGGAGCGTGAAGCCTCCGCTAGCACTAGGTGGCTAGGAGGACGGAGTGTGGAGCCTCCGCTAGCACTAGGTGGCTAGGAGGACAGAGTGTGGAGCCTCCGCTAGCACTAGGTGGCTAGAAGGACGAAGTGTGGAGCCTCCACTAGCACTAGGTGGCTAGGAGGACGGAGTGTGGAGCCTCCGCTAGCACTAGGTGGCTAGGAGGACGGAGTGTGGAGCCTCCGCTAGCACTAGGTGGCTAGGAGGACGGAGTGCGGAGCCTCCGCTACCACTAGGTGGCTAGGAGGACGGAGTGTGGAGCCTCCGCTGGCACTAGGTGGCTAGGCAAACGGAGTATGGAGCCTCCGCTAGCACTAGGTGGCTAGGAGGATGAAGTGTGGAGCCTCCACTAGCACTAGCTGGGTAGGAGGACGGAGTGTGGAGCCTCCACTAGCACTAGGTGGCTAGGAGGACGAAGTGTGGAGCCTCCACTAGCACTAGGTGGCTAGGAGGACAGAGTGTGGAGCCTCCGCTAGCACTAGGTGGCTAGGAGGACGAAGTGTGGAGCCTCCACTAGCACTAGGTGGCTAGGAGGACGGAGTGTGGAGCCTCCACTAGCAATAGGTGGCTAGGAGGAAGAAGTGTGGAGCCTCCACTAGCACTAGGTTGATAGGAGGACGGAGTGTGGAGCCTCCGCTAGCACTAGGTGGCTAGGAGGACGGAGTGTGGAGCCTCCGCTAGCACTAGGTGGCTAGGAGGACGGACTGCGGAGCCTCCGCTACCACTAGGTGGCTAGGAGGACGGAGTGTGGAGCCTCCGCTGGCACTAGTTGGCTAGGCAAACGGAGTGTGGAGCCTCCGCTAGCACTAGGTGGCTAGGAGGACGGAATGTGGAGCCAACGCTAGCACTAGGTGGCTTGGAGGACGAAGTGTGGAGCCTCCGCTAGCACATAGGTGGCTAAGGAGGACGGAGTTGTGGAGCCTCCGCTAGCATAGGTGGCTAGGGACAGAGTGTGGAGCCTCCGCTTGCACTAGGTGGCTAGGAGGACGGAGTGTGGAGCCTCCGCTAGCACTAGGTGGCTAGGAGGACGGAGTGTGGAGCCTCCGCTAGCACTGGTGCTAGGAGGACGGAGTGTGGAGCATCCGCTAGCACTAGGTGGCTAGGAGGACGGAGTGTGGAGCCTCCACTAGCACTAGGTGGCTAGGAGGACGGAGCGTGGAGCCTCCACTAGCACTAGGCGGCTAGCAGGACGGAGTGTGGAGCCTCCGTTTGCATTAGGTGGCTAGGAGGACGGAGCGTGGAGCCTCCGCTAGCACTAGTTGGCTAGGATGACGGAGTGTGGAGCCTCCACTAGCACTAGGTGGCTAGGAGGACGGAGTGTGGAGCCTCCACTAGCACTAGGTGGCTAGGAGGACGAAGTGTGGAGCCTCCACTAGCACTAGGTGGCTAGGAGGACAGAGTGTGGAGCCTCCGCTAGCACTAGGGGCTAGGAGGACGAAGTGTGGACCCCTCCACTAGCACTAGGTGGCTAGGGGGAAACGAGTGTGGAGCCTCCACTAGCAATAGGTGGCTAGGAGAAGAAGTGTGGAGCCCCCACTAGCACTAGTTGCTAGGAGGACGGAGTGTGGAGCCTCGCTAGCACTAGGTGGCTAGGGGGGACGGAGTGTGGAGCCTCCGCTAGCACTAGGTGGCTAGAGGAACGGACTGCGGAGCCTCCGCTACCACTAGGTGGCTAGGAGGACGGAGTGTGGAGCCTCCGCTGGCACTAGTTGGCTAGGCAAACGGAGTGTGGAGCCTCCGCTAGCACTAGGTGGCTAGGAGGACGGAATGTGGAGCCAACGCTAGCACTAGGTGGCTTGGAGGACGAAGTGTGGAGCCTCCGCTAGCACTAGGTGGCTAGGAGGACGGAGTGTGGAGCCTCCGCTAGCAGTAGGTGGCTAGGAGGACAGAGTGTGGAGCCTCCGCTGGCACTAGGTGGCTAGGAGGACGGAGTGTGGAGCCTCCGCTAGCACTAGGTGGCTAGGAGGACGGAGTGTGGAGCCTCCGCTAGCACTAGGTGGCTAGGAGGACGGAGTGTGGAGCATCCGCTAGCACTAGGTGGCTAGGAGGACGGAGTGTGGAGCCTCCACTAGCACTAGGTGGCTAGGAGGACGGAGCGTGGAGCCTCCACTAGCACTAGGCGGCTAGCAGGACGGAGTGTGGAGCCTCCGTTTGCATTAGGTGGCTAGGAGGACGGAGCGTGGAGCCTCCGCTAGCACTAGTTGGCTAGGATGACGGAGTGTGGAGCCTCCACTAGCACTAGGTGGCTTGGAGGACGGAGTGTGGAGCCTCCGCTGGCACTAGGTGGCTAGGAGGACGGAGTGTGGAGCCTCCGCTAGCACTAGGTGGCTAGTAGGACGGAGTGTGGAGCCTTCACTAGCATTAGGTGGCTAGGAGGACGGAGTGTGGAGCCTTCACTAGCACTAGGTGGCTAGGAGGACGGAGTGTGGAGCCTCCACTAGCACTAGGTGGCTAGGAGGACGGAGTGTGGAGCCTTCACTAGCATTAGGTGGCTAGGAGGACGGAGTGTGGAGCCTTCACTAGCACTAGGTGGCTAGTAGGACGGAGTTGTGGAGCCTTCACTAGCACTAGGTGGCTAGGAGGACGGAGTGTGGAGCCTCCGTGAATCCTTGCGGTGATTGTTCTCATTTATTTAGAGTTTTATGTAATAATAATAATAATAATAATAATAATAATAATAATAATAATAATAATAATAATAATAATAATAATAATAATAATAATAATAATAATAATAATATTGTGACATGCGAAGAGTAACTTACAATTTAATTGATGTTTGTTACACGCGAATGTAAGCATCTCCTCCCCATGTAGGCATCTCCTCCCCATGTAGGCATCTCCTCCCCATGTAGGCTTGTCCTCCCCATGTAGGCTTGTCCTCCCCATGTAGGCTTGTCCTCCCCATGTAGGCTTGTCCTCCCCATGTAGGCTTGTCCTCCCCATGTAGGCTTGTCCTCCCCATGTAGGCTTGTCCTCCCCATGTAGGCTTGTCCTCCCATGTAGGCTTGTCCCCCATGTAGGCTTGTCCTCCCCATGTAGGCTTGTCCTCCCCATGTAGGCTTGTCCTCCCCATGTAGGTTTATCCTCCCATGTAGGCTTGTCCTCCCCATGTAGGCTTGTCCTCCCCATGTAGGCTTGTCCTCCCCAATGTAGGTCTTGTCCTCCCCATGTAGGTTTGTCCTCCCCATGTAGGCTTGTCCTCCCCATGTAGGCTTGTCCTCCCCATGTAGGCTTGTCATCCCCATGTAGGCTTGTCCTCCCCATGTAAGGTTTGTCCTCCCCATGTAGGTTTGTCCTCCCCATGTAGGTTTGTCCTCCCCATGTAGGCTTGTCCTCCCCATGTAGGCTTGTCCTCCCCATGTAGGCTTGTCCTCCCCATGTAGGCTTGTCCTCCCCATGTAGGCTTGTCCTCCCCATGTAGGCTTGTCCTCCCCATGTAGGCTTGTCCTCCCCATGTAGGCTTGTCCTCCCCATGTAGGCTTGTCCTCCCCATGTAGGCTTGTCCTCCCCATGTAGGCTTGTCCTCCCCATGTAGGCTTGTCCTCCCCATGTAGGTTTGTCCTCCTTATGTAGGCTTGTCCTCCCCATGTAGGCATGTCCTCCCCATGTAGGCATGTCCTCCCCATGTAGGCATGAACTCCCCATTTATGCAATTCTTCCCCAGGTAGGCATGCCCTCCCCAGGTAGGCATGCCCTCCCCATGTAGGCATGCCCTCCCCATGTAAGCATGCCCTCCCCAGGTAGGCATGCCCTCCTCATGTAGGCATGTCCTCCAAATGTAGGCATGTCCTCCTGACCAGTGAACCAGCAGTTAAGAGTATAGCAGCCGGGGGTCCCACTACTACGCTAATTGCCGTTTCATCAGTCAGTCACTAGAAAAAGCCGAGTATTCCGTGAAGCGACGCCTTCAACTCTTGGAGCAGACGAGACGGCAGGCTTCCTTCCTACCCTCTCCTCTGGTTCAAGACGGTTCTCACCGCGTCTCTTGCTTCTTTCCTTCCCTCTCCTCTGGTTGAAGACGGTTCTCACTGCTTCTCTTGCTTCCTTCCTTCCCTCTCCTATGGTTCAAGACGGTTCTTCCCGCGTCTCTTGCTTCCTTCCTACCCTCTCATCTGGTCCAAAACGGTTCTCACCGCGTCTCTTTCTTCCTTTCTACCCTCTCCTCTGGTTCAAGACGGTTCTCACCGCGTCTCTTGCTTCTTTCCTTCCCTCTCCTCTGGTTGAAGACGGTTCTCACTGCTTCTCTTGCTTCCTTCCTTCCCTCTCCCCTGGTTCAAGAGGGTTCTTCCCGCGTCCTTGTTTCCCTTTTCCTACCCTCTCATCTGGTCCAAAACGGTTCTCACCGCGTCTCTTGCTTCCTTCCTACCCTCTCCTCTGGTCCAAAACGGTTCTCTCCTGTCTCTTGCTTCCTTTCTACCCTCTCCTCTGGTCCAAAACGGTTCTCACCGCGTCTCTTGCTTCCTTCCTACCCTCTCCTCTGGATCAAGACGGTTCTCACCGCGTCTCTTGCTTCCTTCCTTCCCTCTCCTCTGGTTCAAAACGGTTCTCACCGCGTCTCTTGCTTCCTTCCTACCCTCTCCTATTGTCCAAGACGGTTCTCATCGCGTCTCTTGCTTCCTTCCTTCCCTCTCCTCTGGTTCAAAACGGTTCTCACCGCGTCTCTTGCTTTCTTCCTACCCTCTCCTCTGGTTCAAAACGGTTCTCACCTCGTCTTTTGCTTCCTTCCTACCCTCTCCTCTGGTCCAAGACGGTTCTCACCGCGTCTCTTGCTTCCTTCCTACCCTCTCCTCTGGTTCAAGACGGTTCTCACCGCGTCTCTTGCTTTCTTCCTACCCTCTCCTCTTGTCCAAGACGGTTCTCACCGCGTCTCTTACTTCCTTCCTACCCTCTCGTCTGGTCCAAGACGGTTCTCACCGTGTCTCTTGCTTCCTTCCTACCCTCTCCTCTGGTTCAAGACGGTTTCTCCACCGTGTCCCTTCTTGCTTCCTTCCTACCCTCTCCTCTTGTCCAAAACGGTTCTCCACCGCGTCTCTTGCTTCCTTCCTACCCTCTCCTCTGGTCCAAGACGGTTCTCACCGCGTCTCTTGCTTCCTTCCTACCCTCTCCTCTGGTCCAAGACGGTTCTCACCGCGTCTCTTGCTTCCTTCCTACCCTCTCCTCTGGTCCAAGACGGTTCTCACCGCGTCTCTTGCTTCCTTCCTACCCTCTCCTCTGGTCCAAGACGGTTCTCACCGCGTCTCTTGCTTGCTGATACCATCTTGTAAATATTCTCTCCTCATAGTGTAATTATCCGTGTATTATTTAGTGAAGATTAATAAATGATCTCTGATGTGTTTTGCTGTCGCCTTCCACTGACTGTTTACTGTCTTAGTTACAAGTTGGTGAAACACCACCACCAGAAATCACCTGTGTTTGTAATAAATAATAATAAAATTAATAATAATAAAAAAATTAATAAATAATAATAATAATAATAATAATAATAAAATAAATAAATAAATGATAATAATAATAATAATGAAAATAATAATAATAAAAAGAAGAAGAAGAAGAAAAAGAAGAAAAAGAAGAAGAGCAATAATAATAATACAATTAATAATAAAATTAATAATAATTATAATCATAATAAAAAATAGTAATCTTATATATTCTCAATAAATGGATGTTTCTAACGTGGCTCTTCAAGTGAGGTGAATTTATGCTGGGGAGGCCTCTTTATCCAAGGAAGTGGAGCCATACTTCCCCTCTTTCCTTGGATCAAACCTAATTACCTTCTATTCTCCCCTAGGAGCTGTAGGACCCTTACGGGTGTGGCGCTTCTCCCCGATATGAATAATTTTGCATTATAATTATTATTAGTAGTAGTAGTAGTAGTAGTAATAGTAGTAGTACAAGAAATGGTAGTAAAAGTGGTACTAGTAGTAGTAGTAGTACCACTAGTGGTAGTAATACCAGTGGCAGTATTAATATTAATAATGTATCTTAATTTACTACAAGTACATGTACAAGGTCCATGTACAGTCCCAGCTGACATCAGTCACATGCTACTATATAGAAACCCACTTGTTATGCTGAGCATTTCGGTCGCATCCTGGGTCAATTTTGTCCCAGGATGCGACCCACACCAGTCGACTAACAGCCAGGTAACCATTTTACTGATGGGTGAACATGGACAACCGGTGTAAGGAAACACGCCCAATATTCCCTTGCCGGGAATCGAACTTAGGTTCTCAGCGTGTGAAGCAAGAGCTTTGCCACCAGGCCAAGGGCTACCGTAGCAGCAGCAGCAGCAGCTAGTAGTAAATATTATTATAATTATTATTATTATTATTATTATTATTATTATTATTATTATTATTATTATTATTATTATTATTGTGTATCTTCCGGGTCAGGGCACAACACATGAGGGACTACCCTGACTACAAGTACCGCCCTCGTAGGAAGCCCAAGACCCTGAAGAAGGATGGCTACCCCTACAGCTTCCCCTACCTGCCCACTGCTCTCGACCCCCTCAGGTGAGTTCCCCTACTGATGCTCCTAGCGCCCCTTCACCTACGTAATTTCCATCTTTCTAGTTACCTGTTGCCGAGACCTGCTCGGCGTGAGTCTTTATCTTCCGTTCCCTTGTTCGTAGCTTGTACCTTCCACTCCCTTGTTCGTAGCTTGTATCTTCCACTCCCTTGTTCGTAGCTTGTATCTTCCACTCCCTTGTTCGTAGTTTGTATCTTCCATTCCCTTGTTCGTAGCTTGTATCTTCCACTCCCTTGTTCGTAGCTTGTATCTTCCACTCCCTGTTCGTAGCTTGTATCTTCCACTCCCTTGTTCGTAGCTTGTATCTCTTCCGTCCTTGTTCGTAGCTTGTATCTTCCACTCCCTTGTTCGTAGCTTGTACTTCCGTTCCCTTGTTCGTAGCTTGTATCTTTCCACTCCCTTGTTTCGTAGCTTGTATCTTCCATCCCTTGTTCTTTAGCTTGTATCCTTCCACTCCCTTGTTCGTAGCTTGTATCTTCCACTCCCCTTGTTCGTAGCTTGTATCTTCCACTCCCTTGTTCGAAGCTGTATCTTCCACTCCCTTGTTCGTAGCTTGTATCTTCCATCTCCCTTGTTCGTAGCTTGTATCTTCCATTTCCCTCTGTTCGTAGCTGTATCTTCCCTCCCTTGTTCGTAGCTTGTATCTTCCACTCCCTTGTTCGTAGCTTGTATCTTCCACTCCCTTGTTCGTAGCTTGTATCTTCCACTCCCTTGTTCGTAGCTTGTATCTTCCACTCCCTTGTTCGTAGCTTGTATCTTCCACTCCCTTGTTCGTAGCTTGTATCTTCCACTCCCTTGTTCGTAGCTTGACTATCTCCACTCCCTTGTTCGTAGCTTGTATCTTCCACTCCCTTGTTCGTAGCTTGTATCTTCCACTCCCTTGTTCGTAGCTTGTATCTTCCATCCCTGTTCGTAGCTTGTACATTTCCACTCCCTTGTTCGTACTTGTATCTTCCACTCCCTGTTCGTAGCTTGTATTTTCCACTCCCTGTTCGTAGCTTGTATCCTCCACTCCCTTCTCGTAGCTTTATCTTCCCTCCCTTTTCGTAGCTTCTATCTCCTACTCCTTGTTCGTACTCTATCTTCCACTCCTTCGTGTCGTCTCTTACCTCCCTCACCTCCACTCCTCTCACTCCTTGTTCGTCAGCGTCATCTCTCACACTCCCTCGCCTCGCCTTCCATCTCTCACTCCCTCGCCCTCAGCTCTCCATCTCTCACTTCCCTCGCCCTCAGCCTCCATCTCTCACTCCCTCGCCACTCAGCCTCCATCTCTCACTTCCTCACCCTCAGCCTCCATCTTTCACTTCCCTCCCGTCAGCCCCATCTCTCACTTCCTCCCCTCAGCCTCCATCTCTCACTCCCTCGCCCTCAGCTCCATCTCTCACTCCCTCACCCTCAGCCTCCATCTCTCACTCCCTCACCCTCAGCCTCCTCTCTCTTACTCCCTCACCCTCAGCCTCCATCTCTCACTCCCTCCCCTCAGCCTCCATCTCTCACTCCCTCACCCCTCAGCCTCCATCTCTCCACTCCCCTCACCCTCAGCCTCCATCTCTCACTCCCTCACCCTCAGCCTCCATCCTTCTCCCTCAGTCTACTCAGCCTCCATCTCTCACTCCCTCACCCTCAGTCCTCCATCTCTCCACTCCCTCGGCCCTCAGCCTCCATCTCTCACTCCCTCGCCCTCACCTCCATCTCTCACTCCTCCGCCCCTCACCTCCATCTCTCACTCCCTCACCCTCAGCCTCCATCTCTCACTCCCTCACCCTCAGCCTCCATCTCTCACTCCCTCGCCGCTCAGCCTCCATCTCTCACTCCCTCACCCTCAGCCTCCATCTCTCACTCCCTCACCCTCAGCCTCCATCTCTCACTACCCTCACCCTCAGCCTCCATCTCTCACTCCCTCACCCTCAGCCTCCATCTCTCACTCCCTCACCCTCAGCCTCCATCTCTCACTCCCTCACCCTCAGCCTCCATCTCTCACTCCCTCACCCTCAGCCTCCATCTCTCACTCCCTCACCCTCAGCCTCCATCTCTCACTCCCTCACCCTCAGCCTCCATCTCTCACTCCCTCGCCCTCAGCCTCCATCTCTCACTCCCTCACCCTCAGCCTCCATCTCTCACTCCCTCACCCTCAGCCTCCATCTCTCACTCCCTCGCCCTCAGCCTCCATCTCTCACTCCCTCACCCTCAGCCTCCATCTCTCACTCCCTCACCCTCAGCCTCCATCTCTCACTCCCTCACCCTCAGCTCCCTCCTCTCACTTACCCCTCACCCTCAGCCTCCATCTCTCACTCCCTCACCCTCAGCCTCCCCATCCTCTCACTCTCCCCCCTCACCCTCAGCCTCCATCTCTCACTCCCTCACCCTCAGCCTCCATCTCTCACTCCCTCACCCTCAGCCTCCATCTCTCACTCCCTCACCCTCAGCCTCCATCTCTCACTCCCTCGCCCTCAGCCTCCATCTCTTCCCACCTCCCTCACCCCCCCCCCCTCAGCCTCCATCTCTCACTCCCTCCCCCTCCATCCTCCATCTCTCCCCCTCCCTCCACCCTCACCTCCCTCACCTCCATCTCTCACTCCCTCCCCTCAGCCTCCACTCTCTCACCCCTCACCCTCAGCCTCCCTCTCTCACTCCCTCGCCCTCAGCCTCCATCTCTACTCCCTCACCCTCAGCCTCCATCTCTCACTCCCTCGCCCTCAGCCTCCATCTCTCACTCCCTCCCCTCAGCCTCCATCTCTCACTCCCTCACCCTCAGCCTCCATCTCTTACTCCTCACCCTCAGCCTCCATCTCTCACTCCCTCACCCTCAGCCTCCATCTCTCACTCCCTCACCCTCACCTCCATCTCTCACTCCCTCACCCTCAGCCTCCATCTCTTCACTCCCTCGCCCTCAGCCTCCATCTCTCACTCCCTCACCCTCAGCCTCCATCTCTCACTCCCTCACCCTCAGCCTCCATCTCTCACTCCCTCACCCCCTCACCTCCACCTCACTCCCCTCACCCTCAGCCCCATCTCTCACTCCCTCGCCCTCAGCCTCCATCTCTCACTCCCTCACCCTCAGCCTCCATCCCCTCACTCCCCCACCCTCAGCCTCCATCTCCTCACTCCCTCACCCTCAGCCTCCATCTCTCACTCCCTCCCCTCAGCCTCCATCTCTCACTCCCTCACCCTCAGCCTCCATCTCTCACTCCCTCGCCCTCAGCCTCCATCTCTACTCCCGCCCTCAGCCTCCATCTCTCACTCCCTCACCCTCAGCCTCCATCTCTCACTCCCTCACCCTCACCTCCATCTCTCCTCCCTCACCCTCAGCCTCCATCTCTCACCTCCCTCGCCCTCAGCCTCCATCTCTCACTCCCTCACCCTCAGCCTCCATCTCATCTACTCCCCTCACGCCCTCAGCCTCCATCTCTCATCCCTCCCCTCACCCTCAGCCTCCATCTCTCACTCCCTCCCCTCAGCCTCCATCTCTCACTCCCTCACCTCAGCCTCCATTCTCTCACTCCCTCACCCTCAGCCTCCATCTCTCACCTCCCTCACCCTCAGCCTCCATCTCTCACTCCCTCACCCTCAGCCTCCATCTCTCACTCCCTCACCCTCAGCCTCCATCTCTCACTCCCTCACCCTCAGCCTCCATCTCTCACTCCCTCACCCTCAGCCTCCATCCTCCTCCCCCTCAGCCTCCACCTACTCCCTCACCTCAGCCTCCATCTCTCCCTCCTCGCCCCTCAGCCTCCATCTCTCACTCCCTCACCCTCAGCCTCCATCTCTCACTCCCCTCACCCCTCAGCCTCCATCTCTCACTCCCTCACCCTCAGCCTCCATCTCTCACCTCCCCCTCAGCCCCACCTCCATCTCCTCACCCCTCCCTCACTCCTCACCTTCAGCCTCCATCTCTCACTTCCCTCACCCAGCCTCCATCTCTCACTCCCTCACCCTCAGCCTCCATCTCTCACTCCCTCGCCCTCAGCCTCCATCTCTCACTCCCTCCCCTCAGCCTCCATCTCTCCCCTCCCCATCTCCCCTCAGCCCAGCCTCCATCTCTCACTCCCCACCCTCAGCCTCCATCTCTCACTCCCTCCCCTCAGCCTCCATCTCTCCTCCCTCGCCCTCAGCCCCCTCCACTCTCACTTCCCTCCCCTCAGCCCTCACCTCCATCTCTCCCTCCCTCGCCCTCAGCCTCCATCTCTCCCTCCCTCGCCCTCAGCCTCCTTCTCTCACTCCCTCACCCTCAGCCCTCCATCTCTCACTCCCTCGCCCTCAGCCTCCATCTCTCCCTCCCTCGCCCTCAGCCTCCATCTCTCTCCCTCCCTCATCCCCCTCAGCCCCCATCCTCTCACTCCCTCGCCCTCAGCCTCCATCTCTCACTCCCTCACCCTCAGCCTCCATCTCTCACTCCCCTCCCCTCAGCCTCCATCTCTCCCTCCTCGCCCTCAGCCTCCATCTCTCCTCCCTCCCTCGCTCATCTCCTCCCCTCACCTCACTCCATCTCTCACTCCCTCCCCTCAGCCTCCATCTCTCCCTCCCTCACGCCTCAGCCTCCATCTCTCACTCCCTCCACCTCAGCCTCCATCTCTCCTCCCTCGCCCTCAGCCTCCATCTCTCACTCCCTCGCCCTCAGCCTCCATCTCTCCTCCTCACCCTCAGCGCCCTCTCTCACCCCGCCTAGCCTCCATTCTCCTCCTCCCCTCAGCCTCATCTCTCCTCCTCGCCCTCAGCCTCCATCTCTCACTCCCTCGCCCTCAGCCTCCATCTCTCACTCCCTCGCCCTCAGCCTCCCTCTCCCCCTCGCCCTCAGCCTCCATCTCTCCCTCCCTCGCCCTCAGCCTCCATCTCTCACTCCCTCGCCCTCAGCTCCATTCTCCTCCCTCGCCTCAGCTCCATCTCTCACTCCCTCGCCCTCAGCCTCCATCTCTCACTCCCTCGCCCTCAGCCTCCATCTCTCCCTCCCTCGCCCTCAGCCTCCATCTCTCCCTCCCTCGCCCTCAGCCACTTGTCAACCCTGGATGAGCACTGGGGCACACACCTCAGCAGTTATTCTACGTCGTCTCAACAGTACTGGTCTCTCAGGTGAGTGCTGAGGACCATCCGTTCGTTCACCTTAACCTATCTGACCCAACACCTCTTCTCCAGGTGAGTGAGAAAGCCTTAATAATCTTCTCCAGGTGAGTGAGAAAGCCTTAAATAATCTTCTCCAGGTGAGTGAGAAAGCCTTAAACAGGCTCTTCCCCTCAACCGTGCTTACTCGCGTTCCCCTCTGGGAGTTTTTAAGGTGAGGGAGGAAAAGTGGATCGTTTTGGATAGTGTTGTTACCTCTCTGACACTTCAAGTCTCACTTCTCTGACACTTCAGGTCTCACTTCTCTGACACCTCACATGTCACTTCTCTTACACTTCTCTTCCACCAGAAGTACTGCCTCGTCAGCTAATACCACCCTCTTCCTCCTTTCACCGGCACCACCATTCCTTCACACCACCACCACCACCACCACCACCAACGACAACAACAACAACAACAACAGCAATGCTTACCAACTGCTACCACCATCACCACTACCAGTACTTGCCACCCAACACCACTACCATAATTAATACCTGCCACCTACCACCAACAACCACTACTACAACCACTTTGGCCTCACCTAGAGTTTGCCTGGAGGTTATTCCGGAGATCAATGCCCCCGCGGCCCGGTCCACGACTTGGCCTCCCGGTGCATCAGGGCCTGATCAACCAGGTTGTTACTGCTGGCCGCACCTAGTCCAACGTACGAACCACAGCCCGGCTGATCTGGCACCGACTTTAAGTATCTGTCCGGCTCCCTCTTGAAGGCAACCAGGGTCCTATTGGTAATTCCCCTTATGTATGTTGGGAGACTGTTGAACAGTCTTGGACCCAGGACACTTACAGTGTTTTCTCTTAGTGTACCAATGGCGCCCCTACTTTTTATTGGGGGTATTTTGCACCACCTGCCCAGTCTTTTACTTTCGTAGGGAGTGATTTCTGTGTGGAGATTCGGGACCATTCCTTATAGGATTATCCAAGTGTTAATTATGATATATCTCTCTCTCGCCTGCTTTCCAGCGAGTACAAGTCAAGTGCTTCCAAGCGTTCCCAGTAGTTGAGGTGTTTGATGGAACTTATATATGCAGTATAGGTTCTCTGTACACTCTTTAGATATGCAATTTCGCCTGCTTTGAACGGAGATGTTAATGTACAACAATATTCCAGCCTAGAGAGAACAAGTGATCTGAAAACGATTATCACTGGCTTGGCATCTCTTGTTTTGAACGTTCTCATTTTCCAGCCTGTCGTTTTCTTTGTAGTTGTGATCGTGGCACTGTTGTGATTCTTGAAAGTGAGATCCTCAAACATTACCACTCCCAGATCCCTCACATTTTTCTGCTCTATTGTATGATCAGAGTTTGTAGTATACTCTGTTTTAATTATTATCTCCTCCAGTTTTCCATAACGGAGTAATTGGAATTTGTCTTCATTGAACATCATATTGTTTTCCGTTGCCCATTGGAAAACTTGGTTTATATCTTCTTGGAGGTTTGCCGTGTCCTCAATAGATGACAGTCTTATGCAGATCCTAGTATCGTCTGAAAAGGATTATACTATACTATGCTGTGGATTACATCTCTGTCTATGTCTGATATGAGGATGAGGAACAGGATGGGGGCGAGTACTGTGTCTTGTGGAAGAGAGCTTTTCACTATGGCAGATTCCGATTTTAACTCTGTTTACCACTACTCTTTGTGTTCATTTGGTTAGGAAGTTGAAGATCCATCTTTCCACTTTGCCAGTTATTCCTGTAGCACGTATTTTGTGCGCTATTACGTCATGATCATACTTGCCAAAAGCTTATGCATTCTGTTTTTCTTCCAGTGCATCCAAGACCATATCATAGCGATCCAGTAGTTGCGAGTGGCAGGAGCGACCTGCTCTGAACCCATGTTGCCCTGGAGTGTGCAGTTCTGGTGAATCCAAGTGGTTTGCAATCGTGCTTCTTAACACTCTTGCGAAGATTTTTATGATGTTGTGGGACATTAGAACTACAGTTCTAACTCTGGTCACGACCCGATTAGGTCGTGACCCGAACCTTATTTCCCCATTGGATTGTATGTAAATACGATTAATCCTTTCCAAACCCCTACGAACTGTATGTAAATACTGATTTTTTAAGATTTTTAAGTATAAAAATAGTTAATTAAACCACAGAATGCACAGTTTAATAGTAAACTAAATGTATAAACCTTGAATAATACTGAAAAAACCTTGAACAGTAGAGAAAACTAACATTGCACGAGTCCTAAGAGCTTTAAGGGACGTCTAATGGCTGAGCAGCGAACTCCGTTATTTATCGTCCGATTTCTTTCATTTTTGGTGTACGTTGAGAAGCAGCTTTCCATCATATATTGCCCAAGTTTCAATAAAATAGCCCGAAAAACAACTGATAAAAAAAATATTTACCAAAAATCATACATGGCAAACTATCCGTGTACTGTCACTGCGAGAAGCTGTTTTGGCACTACCTGCTGATAAAACTTTGCTTATCCGAATTTATCACGGTCGTAATTACAGGAAGTTGGGAAAATTGGTGCGTGTGAAAAAAATGGCGCAGAATATGAAAACTGGCGTGGTTGTGTTTGTTCGGCACCCTATTATGTGTTCGTGGCCAGATGCAAAAAATTGGCGAAGTTTTTTGGTCGTGAACCGATTTGTTCGTGGAGTTTGGCTATATCCGTTGTTGTTAGTGACTGGAATTTCATCCATGTCTAAACTCCTTCTCCACAATATACCTAGGGCACATGAAAGGGGTTTCTTGCAGTCCTTAATGAACACAAAATTCCATGAGACTGGGCCTAGGGCTGAATGAATGGGCATATTGTCAATGGCTTTCTCAAAGTCTATCGGTGTTAGGGTAATGTCGGAAATCTGGCATACATTGATGAAGTTTTGAGACTCATTCATGATAAAATTATTTGGATTGTCGATCTTTAGACTGATTAGTGGCTCGCTAAACATAGAATCCTATTGGGAATTCAGTATCTCACTCATTTCTTTGTTGACATCCTTGTGAGTCCCATCTTGTCTGAGCAAGGGCCCAATACTAGATGTGATATTTGCCTCTTTTTGATATATGAAAAGAAATATTTCGGTTTCTTTCAATTTCCCTAATCGCTTTTAGTTCCTCCTGTCTCTCCTGGGTTCTGTAACTTAAGTTCGACACTTTCCACTTCCCTGGTCAGCACTTCCTTCTGTGAACCAGATAATTTAGCATTCTTGAGGAGCTCAGTGATTCTTCGTTGTCTTCTGTAGAGAGAGCGTCTTTCTCTCTCCAGTTTACTTCTTCTCTTCTTCTTTCTTAGGGGAATATACCTTGAACATACTTCAGCTGCCAGGAAGTTGATCCTTTCAAGGCGCTGGTTTGGATCCATGTTATTTAACATATCTTCCCAACATGTTTCATTTAGGACATGGTTTACCTGGTCCCAGTTGTTGTTCTTGTTGTTAAAGTTGTATTTGCTGAAGACACCTTCACAGCTACGTGCATTTTGCTGATCAGGACCCTTGTGCATGTAAGTCTGAACTTCGATTAGATTTTAATCAGTATTAGTTGTTTTATATATTGTTATGTGTCTTAACAGTTCCTCGTCATTTGTGAAGATAAGGTCAAGTGTGTTTTCCAGTCTTGTTGGCTCCACTATCTGCTGACTTAGGGTGTGTTTATCGCAGAAATTTAGTAGCGCATGTGTGTGTGTGTGACGTTTCATCTGGCTCCCTCCAGGGATTGTTACTGCTGTAACATTATTTTCTACATTCTTCCATTTTGTATGATTTAGGTCGAAATCACCAAGCAATAAGATGTTTAAGGATGGAGCTGGAAGACTTTCCAGACAGTAATCAATTTTCAGTAGCTGTTCCTTGAACTGATGGGAAGTTGTATCTGGTGGCTTATATACAACCACGATGACTAGTTTGTTTTGATTTCGATCTTATGTTAGAACTTCAATACATCATTTGTGGTCACATCTCCGAGATGACGACTCTTGACATACAGCCAAACCACATCCCCCATTGTTGTCTGTTCTTTTGTTCATCTAAAAAAGTTTCCCCAATTATCCACATCGTTGTAAAGTGATCTTTTGTAGGACTCGGGTGAGGCTGCAAACATTGCATTAGACTCCTCTGGAAGCCTACTGATAAAAGGCATTTTGTTGTTGGTGGATGGCTTAAGGCCTGTATATTAGCAAATATAAAGGAGGTTGTATTCTATGTTTGTGGGGAGGGGGGGATTTTGTTATTGGCATCAGTTGTTGTAGTCCTGGAAGGCCATGCGGGCCTCTGGTTATGCCTCCAGTCCAACAGGGCTTCTAAGTGGTGGACTATTTTTATTTCCTACCATTTTCTTCTTCGGTTCCTGCCACTAAAAAATCACTTGGAGTGAGGTTGTCGTAACCACTATTGTCTTGTGAGGTCTGTACCTCCTGGTCCCTTTCAGATGGCATGCAGGGCAGCTGGTGTTGTAGCACTGTTTTTGGAGGACCGAAGAGTGGCACATTTCTAGGTGAAAGAATTTACAGGAGGGAGAGCGACATACTCCTTCAGACAGGAGGTCACGACATTTTTTGAAGATGCTCAAAGTTGCATGTCCCAATTGTTTTTCCTGTTATTCCATGCTTACAGATGCCCCAAACATAGAATTTGCACAATTTCGCTTTTGGTTGGGTAGAATTTTTGGTAGGTGTGTTCTCAGTTTGTGCAGTTTCTAGGACTGCGCTATAATCCTCAGTGTCCAAGCCAGGGCCGCCCCGTCCTGCTTCCGGAGAACTACTTTCCCCAAAAGACTCCTCCACTACATCTGTAAATGTGGGATATGGTCTTGTGCAATGATGGCTGTATATTTAAGGTTTTATGGTGACTCTGGTAGTCCCTAGCAGAGTCTGGACTGGCACTAAGGCAGGGGGCTGAATCTGAGTCAGCACTGGGGCTGGCGGCTGAGCCTGGGCCAGCACCAGCGCTGTGGACAGTAGCACTAGGACTGGGGTCTGGGTCTGGGTGAGCATTTTGTGTGGGGGGGGTTGAGTTAACTGACGTTTTTCTTTCCTGTGTTTTTTTATTCAGTTTCCCACCAACACTGGACTTAGCCTGAGTCCTTGGCACTACCAATATTTTGTTTGATTTCCACTTAAAGAATACAAGGATCACAGTCGACAGATTAGCCATTCACGGCATTAATGATTCTTTTCCACCTTTTTTTCCTTTTAGGGACCACCACTAACGCGTAAAGGAAACTGAGCCCACGCACACACATGCGTGTCCTGCTCCGCGCTCAGGCGTCAGGAGATACCTGGATTATAAACGCCCGGGCCCGTCATGATTCATATGGATTCATAATCAATAGTTTAATGCATCTATCCAAGTAGATAATGTGCTCTGGCATTTAGTTTGTCCCTCATAATTATGCTATTTCTTCCACATTCCTCAAAAAAAAAAGTTTGAAAGTATTTGCTCCCAGGGAGCAAGAGAATTTGTTGTGGCATTTGATTGCAGTACTTTGTTAGTGACTTTTTGCAATATACATCTTCAAAATTCCAAGACAGGTACTCTGTACCCATTAGTGCCATAACATGATACAGTGCATCTTACCATAACATGAGGTACTGTTGTCATCTGTGCCATAAACTATGTACTGTGTCAATCTGTGTCCATACCAGAAGGTACATGTTGTCATCTGTACCATATAATGAGGTTTCTGATTCATCTGTAGTCTACAGGTACTGTGTCATCTGTGCCATAGCATGAGGTACTGTGTCATCTGTGCCATAACATGAGGTACTGTGTCATCTGTGTCATAACATGAGGTACTGTGTCATCTGTGCCATAACATGAGGTACAGTGTCATCTGTACCATAACATGAGGTACTGTGTCATCTGTGCCATAACATGAGGTACTGTGTCATCTGTGCCATAACATGAGGTACTGTGTCATCTGTGCCATAACATGAGGTACTGTGTCATCTGTGTCCATAACATGAGGTACGTGTCATCTGTGCCATAACATGAGGTACTGTGTCATCTGTGCCATAACATGAGGTACTGTGTCATCTGTGCCATAACATGAGGTACAGTGTCATCTGTACCATAACATGAGGTACTGTGTCATCTGTGCCATAACATGAGGTACAGTGTCATCTGTACCATAACATGAGGTACTGTGTCATCTGTGCCATAACATGAGGTACTGTGTCATCTGTGCCATAACATGAGGTACTGTGTCAACTGTGCCATAACATGAGGTACTGTGTCAACTGTGCCATAACATGAGATACTGTGTCAACTGTGCCAACTGTGCCATAACATGAGGTACTGTGTCAACTGTGCCATAACATGAGGTACTGTGTCAACTGTGCCATAACATGGGGGGGTGAAATCGAGCAGTGAAACCTACTCGTCACTGTTAATAACAACTAAAGCTCTGGCCACAGTAACGACAGTGACAGGAAACTGACAGGAGACAGGGATGTCCAGGAGCTATCTCCTCGTCTGCTGACCATCTAGCCAGCATCTTCACCTATCTTCCCCCCCTCCCCCTGCCGGCCCCTAGAGGCGGCCCTGATGGATGGACTGACGGCCGGATGGCCAGATAACAGAGCTGGCTGGCCCAATGACTGACTGAGTAATTTAAATCAGCGTGGTGATAACATTGTGGTGGGGGGGTGACAGTATTGACCAGGTAGGGGAGGGGAGGGGAGGGGAGGGGGGGCTAGTGGACAGACGACAGCCACCACCACCACCTCCTTCACTGTCTAGTTCTCTCTCCACCACCCTCTCCCACTGTCTTCCTCTACACTCTTACTGTAAATATCTCTCTCTCTCTCTCTCTCTCTCTCTCTCTCTAGCAGGTGTGAATTATCTGAGACCAGCAGACACAGTTGAGAGTCGCTCTATATAGAGCTTTATCAAGGCATGGCTTGGTAAAGCTATACACAGAAAGTACCAACGTCTGTAAACAAGCCGAGAGGCTGAGGCAAGGAAACGCCTCCTATCAAGACTTGAGAACCGAACACTTTTTATTAAGACTTACGGACTGAACGCCTTTTATCAAGACTTAGGGGACTGAACACCTGTTATCAAGGCTGGGGGACTGATCACCTCAAAATTATCTCTCCGCTTCGACCGTCTCTAGTAGTATTTATTTTCAGTATTGGGTTGAAAAGCATCACTGATGAGCAAAACGTCTCCATGAGTATTTTAATACCCAGGTAATTGCATATTAGAGATAATCAGCTAATGGAAGTAATCAGGTTCGATCCAAGGAATGGGAAAAGGTAGCTTCCATTTATTGGATCATGAACCTTCAGCAGCATGAAAGTATCCCTGTGTTTGTACACCAGCGAGAGCTGGACAGAGTACAAACAACGGAAGAAGAAAATACTGAGTGAACTAGACACCTGGAAGTCCATGCCACCATATAACAACTCCTTTTCGTGAGTTTTCAGAGAGGGAGCAGAGGAACTGTGTGAACCACTAGCAGTGATCTTCAGCAAATCGATGGAAACAGGGCAACTGCCAGAGGCCTGGAAAAACGCGAATACAGTCACAATATTTTAAAAAGTGAACAGACAGGAATCACTGAACTACAGACCAGTGTCACTAACAGGCACAGCATGTAAGGTTATGGAGAACATTATCAGGAGAAAAGAGATGGAGCACCTGGAAAAGAGTGGATTCATAAACAACAGCCAGCAAGGTTTCCGAGATGGTAAATTCTGTCTCACAAATCTGCAAGAGTTTTATGACACGGTAACGAAAGTTAAGGAGAGAAAGGGATGGGTAGACTGAATATTTCTGGACCGCAAGAAAGCGCTCGAGACAGTACCACACAAGAGACTGGCATAGAAATTAAAGGAACAGATAGGAATTACAGGAAAAGCGCTACAGTGGATCAAGGAATACTTAATGGGAAGGAAGTAACGAGCTACTCTCAGGAAGGAGGTGACGGAATGTGTATGACGAGTGGGTTTCCACTAGGGTTAATGCTTGGATCAGTATTGTTCCTTGTGTTTGTAAACGACACGACAGAGGAATTCGAGTCAGAGGTGTCACTGTTCGCAGGTGATGTGAAATTAATGAGGAGAATACAAACAGGAACAGTCCAGGAAAAATGAATCTAGACAAGCTGCAGGATTGGTCTAAGTTACAATTGGAATTTAATTAAAAAAAAAAAGAAAATTTATGAAAATTGGAGAAGGCCAAAGGCATCCAGAAACAGTATACAGTCTCGGGGGACAAGAGCTGCAGACCTCCCTGATGTCTACCCGACAGACACAACACAATAACCGCTGCAGTAAACGTGAGATTGGCAAATTTAAGAGTAACTTTCAGAAACCTCAACAAGGAGGCATTAACGACCTAATGTCCAGCATATGTCAGGTCCGTCTTAGAGTATGCAGTGCCAGTATGAAACTTATATCTGATAAGCATATAAAGCTGGGAAAAGTGCAAAGGTTTGCAACGAAACTAGTCCCAGAGCTGAGGATATGAACTGTGAGGAGAGACTAGAGGAGTTAAACCTGACGACACTAGAGGACAGAAGGACCAGAGGTGACATAATTACGACGTACAAAATAATGACAAGAAATAAGAGGGTGGACAGGTAGAGTCTGTTTGAGAGGTGGTCTCAGGTAAACGAGGTCACGGCTGAAAGGTAAAAGCACAGGTGAGTCACAGGAATGTTAGGAAATACTTCTTTAGCTTTAGAGAGCAAGGAAGTGGAGCGATCAAGACAGTGACATGGTAGAGGCAGAATCTGTGCATAGTTTTAAGAATCGGTATGATAAAGCTCGTGCAGCCAGGAGATGAAACTAGTAATTGCCAGCAGAAAGGCGGGACCAAGAGCTGAGAATTGACTCCTGCAATCACAATTAGGTACCTTTGATATACTTTTGATGAGTCTCGTGAGTTTCTTTTACTCCCAGAGCCCGGCGATGGGCCAGGCTCGCCTGGTGCCTACTTGGTTAACCAGGCTGTTGCTGCTGGTGGCCCTCTGCCCCACATCCATCACAACCTGGTTGATCTTGCACCTGGTGGAGATACTTATCTAGTTTCCTCTTCAAGAATTCTGCACTTGTTCCGGCAGTGTTTCTCACGTCTTCTGGCAAGATGAATATTCTGGGGCCACCGACGTACACACACACACACACACACACACACACACACACACACACACACACACACACACACATGTGGTTGGTTTGATGAGGGCTCTTGATCCAAGAATAATACCTATCCTCCTTTTCCTTGGATCGAACCTGACTGTCTACCATTTCTCTGGCGTTATGTGACTTATTGTTTACCACTTCCTTTAATAATAATAATAATAATAATAATAATAATAATAATAGCATGACCTGAAGTATTGACTGCTACATGATGAAAGAGGCAGCGGTTCCACAACTGCATGAAAGCAGACACAAAACATTGTAAACCTTTTTTTAAAGGAACGTTTCGCTCAAGTGTGATCAGTAGTAGCAAGGCCACAACAGTGTGCCATACATCCCTGTGGCGCCACAACACACGGTCATTGTGACCTCCCCTGATAGCATGCATGCAAGCATCGGTTCCAAATGCATGCGTAAGGAACTAACAATGGCAGCATTACTGGCATCAATGAGTTGATGACAGAGGCGTGCCTCTCTTTCTCTCATTTCCCCCCCTTCTCACCCCGCTCACCCCCCCCCCCTGCCTCTTCCACTACATCATTTCGATTCCCAGCGTCCTCTTCCCTCCCCCTCTTCCCTAACCATCACCATTTCGTTATCAAAATTCACTTCTAAAACCTCGGTGTCAGTCACTACAAATGAGACCTGTTCTCGAGTATAACATCCGCTAGCACCTCGCCCTAGCTGGCTTTGTGAAATTATTGAAGCCGTGAGAGGAAATCAATACTAGAAGCCTGGAGACACCAGTCTACTGAAGGTCGCCGTGACATCAGTGTCTGTTGAGCTGAGAAGCAGCAAGCGAAGCCTTTCCAGTCATTATTTACTAACACGAGTGAGGTGACAAACCCACTCGGCGCTGTCATTTCCGGCTGTCTATTCATGTCAAGGATGCCACAGTCCGTCGCTTGTCGAGTGGAGTTTTGCGGTGGCCATTGATGGCCTTTGTTTGTTGACTGCTGCTGTCGTTGTTCCCCCTCTTTTTTTTCAGACGATTCCTTGTCGACATGTTGGCTCTACGTCGACAGTTCCGCGGGTCAGAGGTGTGTGCGGAATAACAGTGTATCAACAATGTCATGCACATTTTCTCCCTAAGCAATAATTACCAACATTTGCTGTTGTGAATGCCCCACTCACCTACGGGAAGCGCAGAGTTTGTTAAATTATCTCCTGCTATGTGAAAGCCGTGTTATGTATACCACAGTATGCGAACGTAACAAGTGCCGGGAAGACCCGCCAACACCTAGTGTTCGCTGCTCCTCCTACAATATATAGTAATCTGCTCTCCTTGTTTTGACGATGCTATTAAAAGCTCCTGTTAAAAAAAAAACATAATCCACACAATAAAATCGACAAACTGAAGATGAATGGAATGGTTATCATTGCGAGTATTTATGGTTACAGAAGCAGAATTGAGAGTGAGGATCAGATAACAGGTGCAGAGACAGGTGGTTAAGAAGTAATTTACTCAAGGGATAACGTGATATCAGGGGGATCTGCGTTGTAACTGAAGTGGTCGAGGATATTACTGGAGCTGCCATTTTCCGCTTCTAAGTTATCGGGGCTGTGAATTCTGTAGACTCTCGGAAAAGTAAGTCAGAACTCCCATTTAGTTTTCTTATCGTGATGTGAGAAGAAGAATATTAGGTCGTGTTTAGTAAGTGAGCTGGCTGTAAGCTAAACGTTAAGCTGGTAGTCTGATTTAATAAGCTGAAAGTCGAGAAATCGAAGAGTATTGCCTTGATAATAATCGGCTGTCAACTGGATTGAGGGTTCCACTGTGTTTAAGGTATTGCTGAAGCTGTTCAAAGCTGAGATGTCAGGGCGTGGTAGAGAGGTCGTGCTTGTGTGGTAGCTAGGTGATGTTCAAGGCCATGCAGGTGTGGTAGGTGATGGTTCAAGATCGTGCAGGTGTGGTAGCTAGGGGATGACGAAGTTTCGGTCCATTCTGGACCATTTGCCAGTCGAATTGTGAATCATTCCATCCAGGGTATTGTGACTATTATTCTCCGTGTACATTAATACAAAGTACAGTAAGGTGTACGGGAGGTTGGCAGGGTAGGAGTTCCATATCTAGTCTTACGTCCCGTCGTGACTTGGTCTGTGGTATCCCTGGTGAAGAGTGGTGTGACATCAAGGCTGGCTAATCGTGACTTGGTAGATGGGGATCCTGGTGAGAGGTGTGACATCAAGGCTGGTTAGCTTCCATTCTTCATGTTGACGTTTTTGACTGTTTTGAGTAATTCTCCTGAGGTAAATAAGCGCTTTACTGTAAGAGTTTCTATAGTAAAACATTTTTTTATGGCAGCGAGCAGCATCTCTGCTCTACGTGGTGTCATCGACGCAACTCTCCGAAATTGCTGAACAACAAAAGGACAAAGACGATTGTTTTGAAATGTTGCCATTGTATCTATACAGTTTTTTAACATACCGAACACGGAATTGAGGCTCCAAGGGGCGCAGCCATTGTCACGTTATCCACTGCACATAAAACAATGAGGGAGCCTTAGATCTAACATGGTAAACATGGCTTCAGAAATAGAAAACCTGTACAGGAGAAAATACTGTAATATATATCAAATACATGCGCAAAAACAAACAGAAAAATACAGATTTTAGCATCGTCTCGTAATTTGCATGAACGTATTTATTTCCAAGCATTACCTTAAATTTTCAATACAGAAGTGTGGGCGCTACACGATTATGCCCATTTATTTACACTGTAAATTCTGTTGCTCTAACAGGGGCACAACGACTGTTTCAATGTCTATAATCCAAACAGCATTTTTCCATTATGAGCGGCCAAAGAGAATTACCGCTGGAATGGTGTACACTCCGGTTAAAAATGTTACAAACACGCGTTGCAATGCTATTTTAATGAGCTTTTATATGATGATTGGCAAATCAACGAATGGGAGGCACAACAACCAGAGTTTTATATTCCATATAGTAAATTGAAGCTCTTTTGAAATCCAATTGGACCCGGGGAATTACATCAAAGTATTACCTCTGTTTCGCTGGATATTAATGCACACGGGACAGTTAGTTCTGTGTCAAGGCTAAATATTTTATTTTACCACAGCTAAGTCAAAAGCTAAATTTGAGGGGTGTTTGTTCAGTGTTTAATGTGTCATGTGGAGCTTAATTCATCACACAGTGATTTATTCATTCACCAGTGATTAATTCATCACACACACACACACACACACACACACACACACACAACACACATACACACGGAGGTGAGTACACACATACACCGCGCGCGCCCGAGAAAACGGGAAGCAAACCAGGAGAGCCAGAAACAAATACGCACCGGTAAGCAGGAAGGATGAACAACAGTTTTAGAATAACAACATCGGAAGTCAAATCTGAACTAATGTTGTTATACAGAAGAGCAGACAGGAATAACAGGGAGGGCACTACAGTGGATCAAGGAATATTTATCCGGAAGGAAACAACGAGTGATTGTCCGGAAGGAGATGTCAGAATGAGCAAGTGTGACGAATGGGGTTCCACAAGGATCAGTACTAGGGCCAGTTCTATCTCTTGTTGACGTGAGCGATAAGGCAGAAGAAACAGAAGTGTCCCTGTTCGCAAATGACGTGAAACTAATGAGAAAAATACGAACAGGAAAGGATCAGGAAAGACTTTCAACCAACCTGGAGGATTGGTCTAACAAGTGGCTATTGGAATTTAACCCTTCCGATGCAAAGTTGTGATAATTGGGGACAGACACAGAAGATCAGAAATAGGGTACAGACTCTGGGTACAAATGATGCAAATCTCTCCTAGAAGGACCTCGAATGAAGACAGTACCAAGCATGTCGCCCGAGGCGCACGTCAGCCCGAAGCAGGCAAATGTAAGATTAGCTTTCATGACCCTCAACAAGGAGTCATTTACGACCCTATATATAAAATATGTCAGATTCACCTTGGAATATGCAGCACCAGTGTGGAATCCACACCTGATCAAACATGTCAAGAAACTGAAAATGTACAGACGTTAGAGGTTTGCAAGATTAGTTCTGCAGCTCTTAGGTATGAACTAAGAGGAGAGATTAAAGGCGGTAACCTGGTGACAGAGGAAAGGAAGACCTTGGGTGATATGATAACAGTGTACAAAATACTGATAGGAAGTGATAGGGTAGACAGGAACAAATTGTTCGAGAGGCGGGACACAGGAACAGGAGGGCACAGCTGGAAGTTGAAAAATACCCCTGATACCCCTGTGAAAACACAGGGTGTTAGGAATTATTTTTTTCAGCATCAGAGTAGTCAGAGGACAGGGACTGGTGGAGGTAGGATCATACATAACTTTAAGAAGAGGAATGAAAGAGTTCAAGAAGCCAGGAGGGAACCGAGCAGCGGCCAGCGGAAAAGTGGACCAAGGAGCTGTGACTCGACTCCTGCAACCATATATAGGTGGTTGCAGGGGTCGAGTCACTCATACACACACAGACACACACACACACACATCATGAACTGCTTTCAGTGGGAGGTAGGTACCTTGATGAAGATGAAGGGCTCCTGATCCAAGGAATTCGAGATATTCTTCCCATCCTTAAATCAAAATCTACTTATCTCCCATTCTCAGGCACTCGATAAGCTTTTCAAAATAATAATAAATAATAATAATAATAATAACTAATAATAATAATATTAATGAAATTAATAACAATAATACTAATGAAATATAATAATAATAATAATAATAATAGTAAGAAAGACTTAGGATGTCTAGGAATGGGTTTGCTAGATGAAAGAAATGAGGAATGGGGATGACTTGACCGAATATACATCGACTGCAACACACGGTCAAGAGGCAGCATATACCGAGAGTTGTATATTTCAGCATATATGCACCCAGATGTATACTGTATATATGCTGAGAGTTAAATCTCAATTTTAGGTATTACAGTATTCTTGTCTGATGGTGAACAGGTGACATGCAGCTTTAATGACTCTTGTAGTGGACAGGCTTTAAACCCCATTTACCAACCAGCGATAACGTCCCCTGAGGTGATGGGGTAGGGGGTGAGCCTGATTGTTCTAATATAGAACAGAAAATGGGGAGAGCGTCTCCCATGGGGTGATGGGGAATGGGAGGTTTTGACCAGAGGAATATCGAACGGAAGACTGGGGTTACATTGGCGAGTTTGTGTTACTGTTTACGCAGTGCGACTACCCATTGTGTGGACCGTGCACCGCCCTTCATGTATCATTGAGGAATAATTATGGGAAGGTTAACTAGCCCTGCCCAGCCTCCCTGCTGACCGAGTTACCATCACTTTGTTTACCACTGCCCAGCCTCCCTGCTGACCGAGTTACCACCACTTCGTTTACCCCTGCCCAGCCTCCATGCTGACCGAGTTACCATCACTTCGTTTACCCCTGCCCAGCCTCCATGCTGACCGAGTTACCATCACTTTGTTTGTGATGAATGGTTTAGAAAACCGACAAGTTGAAGAATTGAGACACTTATGCAACACATGGGGATCTTTATTGAAGAAACATCTGTCAGACACTGCAACATCATGGGATCTTGGTACAAAGACTTCATCGCTTGCCCAACCTTTGGACGACGACCTACTTACACAGTGGCAGGTCCCACTGTGATCCCGCCTCCTCCTGCTTCACCTCATCTCACTGCAGTATATAAGCCACCTCTCTGGCCCTATGCTGCATTTCCTACAAGAGTGATGGACTGAACACATCGATTCCAGGTTGAGGGACTGATTACCTCAAACTTCTCCTCTCCTTACCCATTTCTTTGTATTGGACTGATGAAGCCACTGTGTGGCGAAACGTTTCTTCAATAAAAGATTCCCATCTGTTGCATAAGTGTCTCAATTCATCACTTTGTTAACCACTACCCAGCCTCCCTGCTGACCGAGTTACCACCACTTTGTTAACCACTACCCAGCCTCCCTGCTGACCGAGTTACCACCACTTTGTTAACCACTACCCAGCCTCCCTGCTGACCGAGTTACCACCACTTTGTTAACCACTACCCAGCCTCCCTGCTGACCGAGTTACCACCACTTTGTTAACCACTACCCAGCCTCCCTGCTGACCGAGTTACCACCACTTTGTTAACCACTACCCAGCCTCCCTGCTGACCGAGTTACCACCACTTTGTTAACCACTGCCCAGCCTCCCTGCTGACCGAGTTACCACCACTTTGTTAACCACTACCCAGCCTCCCTGCTGACCGAGTTACCACCACTTTGTTAACCACTGCCCAGCCTCCCTGCTGACCGAGTTACCACCACTTTGTTAACCACTACCCAGCTCCCTGCTGACCGAGTTACCACCACTTTGTTAACCACTCCCCAGCCTCCCTGCTGACGAGTTACCACCACTTTGTTAACCACTACCCAGCCTCCCTGCTGACCGAGTTACCACCACTTTGTTAACCACTGCCCAGCCTCCCTGCTGACCGAGTTACCACCACTTTGTTAACCACTACCCAGCCTCCCTGCTGACCGAGTTACCACCACTTTGTTAACCACTACCCAAGCCTCCCTGCTGACCGAGTTACCACCACTTTGTTAACACTACCCAGCCTCCCTGCTGACCGAGTTACCACCACTTTGTTAACCACTGCCCAGCCTCCCTGCTGACCGAGTTACCACCACTTTGTTAACCACTACCCAGCCTCCCTGCTGACCGAGTTACCACCACTTTGTTAACCACTACCCAGCCTCCCTGCTGACCGAGTTACCACCATTTTGTTAACCACTACCCAGCCTCCTGCTGACCGAGTTACCACCACTTTGTTAACCACTACCCAGCCTCCCTGCTGACCGAGTTACCACCATTTTGTTAACCACTACCCAGCCTCCCTGCTGACCGAGTTACCACCATTTTGTTAACCACTACCCAGCCTCCCTGCTGACCGAGTTACCACCATTTTGTTAACCACTGCCCAGCCTCCCTGCTGACCGAGTTACCACCACTTTGTTAACCACTACCCAGCCTCCCTGCTGACCGAGTTACCACCATTTTGTTAACCACTACCCAGCCTCCCTGCTGACCGAGTTACCCACAGTCACAGCAGCAGGGTGAGGCCGGTGCATAGTTAACATTCATGTTGAAATCCCATATATATGATGGTGGTGTGTGTGTGTTAGTTACCATTTTGTCCTAGGCACATGTTGATTAGACACTAGGCCTGTGTGTGTGTGTGTGTGTGTGTGTGTGTGTGTGTGATATCAGGTGTACTCACCTAATTGTACTCACCTAATTGTGGTTGCAGGGGTCGAGACTCAGCTCCTGGCCCCGCCTCTTCACTGATCGCTACTGGATCCTCTCTCTCTCTGCTTCCTGAGCTTTGTCATACCTCTTCTTAAAACTATGTATGGTTCCTGCCTCCACTACTTCACTTGCTAGGCTATTCCACTTGCTGACAACTCTATGACTGAAGAAATACTTCCTAACGTCCCTGTGACTCGTCTGAGTCTTCAGCTTCCAGTTGTGACCCCTTGTCCCTGTGTCCCCTCTCTGGAACATCCTATCTCTGTCCACCTTGTCTATTCCCCGCAGTATCTTGTATGTCGTTATCATGTCTCCCCTGACCCTTCTGTCCTCCAGTGTCGTCAGTCCGATTTCCCTTAACCTTTCCTCGTACGACATTCCCTTGAGCTCTGGGACTAGCCTTGTTGCAAACCTTTGTACTTTCTCTAACTTCTTGACGTGCTTGACCAGGTGTGGGTTCCAGACTGGTGCTGCATACTCCAGTATGGGCCTAACATACACAGTGTACAGTGTCTTGAACGATTCCTTATTAAGGTATCGGAACGCTATTCTCAGGTTTGCCAGGCGCCCGTATGCTGCAGCGGTTATTTGGTTGATGTGTGCCTCCGGTGATGTGCTCGGTGTTATGGTCACCCCAAGGTCTTTCTCCCTGAGTGAGGTCTGTAGTCTTTGTCCACCTAGGTGTGTGTGATGTCAGGTGTGTGTGGTGTCAGGTGTGTGTGTGTGGTACCAGGTGTGTGGTGTCAGATATGTGTATGTATGTATGTGTGTGTGTGTGTGTGTGTGTGTTAGTTACCATTTTGTACTAGGCACATATCGATTAGACACTAGGCCCGTGTGTTAGTG
>NC_069430.1:30890529-30910529 GCF_026875155.1 Cherax quadricarinatus | reverse complement strand
CACGGGTGCTAGTGGAGGCTTCGCGGGTCCTAGTGGAGGTTTTGCGGGTCCTAGTGGAGGTTTCGCTGGTGCTAGTGGAGGTTTCGCGGGTCCTAGTGGAGGTTTCGCGGGTCCTAGTGGAGGTTTCGCGGATGCTAGTGGAGGCTTCGCGGGTGCTAGTGGAGGTTTCGCGGATCCTAGTGGAGGTTTCGCTGGTCCTAGTGGAGGTTTTGCGGGTCCTTTGAAGGTTTCGCGGGTCCAAGTGGAGGTTTCGCGGGTCCTAGTGGAGGTTTCGCGGATGTTAGTGGTGGCTTCGCGGGTCCTAGTGGAGGTTTCGCGGATCCTAGTGGAGGTTTCGCGGGTCCTAGTGGAGGTTTCGCGGGTCCTAGTGGAGGTTTCGCGGATGCTATTGAAGGTTTCGCGGGTTACCTGGAGGTTATTCCGGGGATCAACGCCCCCGCGGCCCGGTCCATGACAAGGCCTCCCGATGGATCAGAGCCTGATCAACTAGGCTGTTATTGCTGGCCGCACGCAGTCCAACGTATGAGCCACAGCCCGGCTGATCCGGCATTGACTTTAGGTATCTGTCCAGCTCTCTCTTGAAGGCAGCCAGGGGTTTATTGGCAATTCCCCTAATGCTTGATGGGAGGCTGTTGAACAGTCTTGGGCCCCGGACACTTATGGTGTTTTCCCTTAGTGTACCAATGGCGCCCCTACTTTTTATTGGGGGCATTTTGCATCGCCTGCCCAGTCTTTTAATCTCGTAGGGAGTGATTTCTGTGTGCAGATTTGGGACCATTCCTTCCAAGATTTTCCAAGTGTAGATTATGATATATCTCTCCCTCCTGCGTTCCAATGAGTACAAGTCAAGTGCTTCCAAGCGTTCCCAGTAGTTAAGGTGCTTGACAGAACTTATACGTGCAGTAAAGGATCTCTGTACAATCTCTAGATCTGCGATTTCACCTGCTTTGAAAGGAGATGTTAATGTACAGCAGTATTCCAGCCTAGAAAGAACAAGTGATTTGAAAAGGATCACCATTGGCTTGGCATCTCTCGTTTTGAACGTTCTCATTATCCATCCTATCATTTTCTTTGCACGTGGGATCGTGACTCTCTTGTGATCCTTGAAAGTGAGATCCTCAGACATTACTACTCCCAGGTCCCTTACATTATTTTTCCGCTCTATTGTATGGCCGGAGTCAGTAGTATACTCTGTTCTAGTTATTATCTCCTCCAGTTTTCCATAACGGAGTAGTTGGAATTTGTCCTCATTGAACATCATATTGTTTACCGTTGCCCACTGGAAAACTTTGTTTATATCTTCTTGGAAGTTAACCGCGTCCTCAGCAGATGACAGCCTCATGCAGATCCTAGTATCATCCCAAAGGATGATACGGTGCTTTGATGTATATCTCTGTCTATGTCTGCTATGAGGATGAGGAATAAGATGGGGGCGAGTACTGTGCCTTGTGGAACAGAGCTCTTCACTATGGCAGCCTCCGATTTAACTCTGTTGACCACTACTCTTTGTGTTCGATTTGTTAGGAAGTTGAAGATCCATCTCCCCACTTTCCCAGTTATTCCTTTAGCACGTATTTTATGGGCTATTACGCCATGATCGCATTTGTCAAATGCTTTTGCAAAGTCTGTGTATGCTACATCTGCATTCTTATTTTCTTCCAGTGCTAGTGCAGGTTTCGCGGATCCTAGTGAAGGTTTCGCGAGTGCTAGTGGAGCTTTCGCAGGTGCTAGCGTAGGTTTGACTGGTGTTGGCAGGGGTTAGTGTAGGTTTGACTGGTGTTGGCAGGGATTAGTGTAGGTTTGACTGGTGTTGGCAGGGGTTAGTGTAGGTTTGACTGGTGTTGGCAGGGGTTAGTGTAGGTTTGACTGGTGTTGGCAGGGGTTAGTGTAGGTTTGACTGGTGTTGGCAGGGGTTAGTGTAGGTTTGACTGGTGTTGGCAGGGGTTAGTGTAGGTTTGACTGGTGTTGGCAGGGGTTAGTGTAGGTCTGGTGTTGGCATGGGTTAGTGTAGGTTTGACTGGTGTTGGCAGGGGTTAGTGTAGGTCTGACTGGTGTTGGCAGGGGTTAGTGTAGGTCTGACTGGTGTTGGCAGGGGTTAGTGTAGGTTTGACCGGTGTTGGCAGGGGTTAGTGTAGGTCTGTCTGGTGTTGGCAGGGGTTAGTGTAGGTTTGACTGGTGTTGGCAGGAGTTAGTGTAGGTCTGATTGGTGTTGGCAGGGGTTAGTAAAGGGTAAGGGGGAGGCGCTGAGAGATACTGGTAAAAGGTTGGAGTAGCAGAGGCTGGTGGTGGGTATTTGAAGAGATTTATAGTAGTGGTGGTGGGTGTTTGGAGAGGTTATGGGGTGGTGACTGTCTTGGGTGGTTATATTTATGGTGGTGGGTGTTTGGGATGGTGATCGTGGATTGTGATGGGTTAGAGAGAGAGAGAGAGAGAGAGAGAGAGAGAGAGAGAGAGAGAGAGTGAGAGAGAGAGAGAGAGTGAAAGCGGAAGGAAGGAAGTAGCACTTATCTCCGCCAGAGACAAAAGGGAAGTGTAATCACGGTGATGCAAAGGAAATCCGTGCACAGCCGTGACCCCGTGACCCGAGTAGCAGCTGTTGCACCGAACTGATTTGTCCACGGCGGATGTGGGGGGTTGAGAGGGGTGTGTGGTATGTGGGGGTGGAGAGGGATGTGTGTTAGTGGGTGAGGGGTTGTGTATGGGGGTGGAAGAGGTGTGTTTGTGGGGGTGAAGGGGTGGATTGGGGGTGAAGAGGGGTGTGCGTTATGTGGGGGTGGAGAGGGGTGTGGGTTATGTGGAGGGTGGAGAGGGGTGTGTGGTATGTGGGAGTAGAGAGGGGTGTGTGGTATGTGGGAGTGGAGAGGGTGTGGGTTATGTGGTGGGTGGAGAGGGGCGTGGGTTATGTGGTGGGTGGAGAGGGTGTGTGGTATGTGGGGGTAGAGGGGGGGGTATGTGGGGGTGGAGAGGGTTGTATGTTATGTGCGGGTGGAAAGGGGTGTGTTATGGGGGTGGAGAGGGGTGTGTGTTATGTGGGGGTGGAGAGGGGTGTGTGTTATGTAGGGGGTGGAGAGGGGGTGTGATATGTGGGAGTGGAGAGGGGTGTGTGATGTGGGGGGTGGAGAGGGGTGTGTGTTATGTGGGGGGTGGAGAGGGGTGTGTGTTATGTGGGGGATGGAGAAGGGTGTGTGTTATGTAGGGGGTGGAGAGGGGTGTGTGTTATGTAGGGGGTGGAGAGGGGGTGTGGTATGTGGGGGTGGAGAGGGGTGTGTGATATTGTGGGGTGGAGAGGGGGTGTTATGTGGGGTGGAGGGTTGTGTTATGTTGGGGGTGGAGAGGGGTGTGTGTTATGTGGGGGATGGAGAAGGGTGTGTGTTATGTAGGGGGTGGAGAGGGTGTGTGTGTTATGTAGGGGGTGGAGAGGGGGTGTCGTATGTGGGGGTGGAGAGGGGTGTGTGATATGTGGGGGTGGAGAGGGGTGTGTGTTATGTTGGGGGTGGAGAGGGGTGTGTGTTATGTGGGGGTGGAGAGGGGTGTGTGTTATGTGGGGGGTGGAGAGGGGTGTGTGTTTGTGGTTGTGGAAAGGGGTGTGTGTTATGTAGGGGGGTGGAGAGGGGTGTGTGTTATGTAGGGGTGGAGAGGGGTGTGTGTTATGTGGGGGTGGAGAGGGGTGTGTGTTATGTGGGGGGTGGAGAGGGGTGTGTGTTATGTGGGGGTGGAGAGGGGTGTGTGTTGTGTGGGGGTGGAGAGGGGTGTGTGTTGTGTGGGGTGGAGAGGGTGTGTGTTGTGTGGGGGTGGAGAGGGGTGTGTGTTATGTGGGGGTGGAGAGGGGTGTGTTTTATGTGGGGGTGGAGAGGGGTGTGTGTTATGTGGGGGGTGGAGAGGGGTGTGTGTTATATGGGGGGTGGAGAGGGGTGTGTGTTCTGTGGGGGGTGGAGGGGGTGTGTGTTGTGTGGGGGTGGAGAGGGTGTGTGTTGTGGGGGGTGGAGAGGGGTGTGTGTTGTGTGGGGGGTGGAGAGGGGTGTGTGTTATGTGGAGGGTGGAGAGGGGTGTGTTTTTATGTGGGGTGGAAAGGGGTGTGTGTTATGTGGGGGGTGGAGAGGGGTGTGTGTTGTGTGGGGGGTGGAGAGGGTGTGTGTTATGTGGAGGGTGGAGAGGGGGTGTGTTTTATGTGGGGGTGGAGAGGGGTGTGTGTTATGTGGGGGTGGAGAGGGGTGTGTTTTATGTGGGGGGGTGGAGAGGGGTATGTGTTATGTGGGGGTGGAGAGGGGTGGTGTGTTGTGTGGGGGTGGAGAGGAGTGTGTAGTGTGGGGGGTGGAGAGGGGTGTGTGATATGGGGGCTGGAGTGGAGGTGGTATGCGGGGCTGGGGTGGAGAGGGGTATGCGGGGCTGGGGTGGTGAGGGGTATGCGGGGCTGGGTGGAGAGGGGTATGCGGGGCGGGGGTGGAGAGGGGTATGCGGGGCTGGGGTGGAGAGGGGTATGCGGGGCTGGGTGGTGAGGGGTATGCGGGGCTGGGGTGGAGAGGGGTATGCGGGCTGGGGTGGTGAGGGGTATGCGGGGCTGGGGTGGAGAGGGGTATGCGGGGCGGGGGTGGAGAGGGGTATGCGGGGCTGGGGCGGGTCAACTGGTCAGTAAGAACAGTCTTAGGACCATGGTGCACTTATCTCCATTTTTCGCTAAAATGCAGCTCACTTCCTCCTAGAACTTCCTACTAGTACTCACCTAATTGTGGCTGCAGGGGTCAATCACAGCTCCTGGCCCTGCGTCTTCACTGGTCGCTACAAGATCCACTCTCTCCCTGCTCCATGAGCCTTATCATACCTCTTCTTAAAGCTATGTATGGTTCCTGCCTCCACTACATTTTCGAGACTGCTCCACTTTCTGACAACTCTATGGCTGAAGAAATACTTCCTAACATCCCTGTGACTCATCTGAGTCTTCAACTTCCAATTGTGACCTCTTGTTACTGTATCCCATCTCTGGAGCATCCTGTCTCTGTCCACCTTGTTGATTCCTCTCAGAATGTTGCTTGTCGTTATCATGTCCTCCCTATCCCTTCTCTTCTCCAGTGTCGTCAGGTCGATATCCCTTAACCTCTCCGTGTAGGACATATTCTTTATCTCCGGGACTAGGCATGTCGCAAACCTTTCCCCTAGTTTGTGTGTGTGTGTGTGTGTGTGTGCACCTGTGTGTACTACCTAGTTGAGGTTGCGGGGTGAGTCCGATGCTCCTGGCCCCGCCTCTCACTGAATCTACTATGGTCACTTCCTGAGCATGGCTTATCGTACCTCTGCTAAAGCTAATGTATGATGCTCCACAATCGCTCCCAAAAATTGTAGTGTGTTGTGTGTGTAGTATGAGTGTGTTGTGTGTGTGTTGGGAGGTCATAAACTTGGCAATGTGAATCAATTAGCAGAAAAGTGCTCAACCTAAAAAAATGTGAATATAGTTTCTTGTACACTGATACATGAAACAGTGAACACTGGTGCATGGTACCATTAAAGACAGTCCATGTTGCCATAAACAGGAACCATTATATCCGTTGGGGAAGCTAACTATACCCCGACCACGTGTCAGTCCTGCCGTTGTCATGGTTCTTATTAGCGCTTGTTCCATGACCAAATTTGATAATAACCCGTTCCAACATCTGTCACTTCGTGGGATAACATAATGATCACCTTGGTAGGAAGCAAATGTTTATCCTCGAGTTGGATCGTCTGTTATAGGCAGATTTGCACAATTTTTATATCCATTTATGCCGGGCAGCTGCGAGATGCGGCAGTATTTCTTGCAGAGAACGCAGACGACCTTCACCATTTCTCGTTCATTCCGTTTTTGTGAAGTGGTGATGAACACCTAGTATCTCCGTGCATTACAGCCGGACATACCTGGTACGATGACCAAACTGCTGTTTTCTGTTAGTATTATTATTACAAAAAAGATGCGCTAAATGCGGTCTTCTGTGTCATCCAATTTTTGTCGGACTTTGTCACTGGATACATCTACACATGCCTCATCTACTGAAACTTCACCAAGTTTCTGATACAGCTGTGCTGCTGGGATAAAGTCTTCCTCGGTATCTTCTGCTGAGAGAGACGACTTCTGAGGGGCGTTTTCCCAGTAATTATGATTTTCATATTGACATGATTGTCAGTTGTTTTCCAAGTCACAACTGATAGCATTTTTGTTGCAATACTGGTGTTGGCACTCTTGACAAAAAATGGCATGGTGATACCCACAAGATGTGGAAAAGAAGTGTTCTGTTCTATACAAAATTGTTGTTTTTTCCGGCAGTTCTCCTGATTCTCCTGCATGTGTGTGGATGTTGAACTTTTTGTGGTTCACTTGCTCGGTTGAGTTGATAAATTAGACATGTGCAACACTAGGGTACCTAATGAGGAAACGTTTCGCCACACAGGGGCTTCATCAGTCCAATACAAAGAACAATGGTGAAGATCAGAAGGAATTTGAGGTAATCAGTCCCTCAGCCTGGAGTCGATGTAATTAGTCCTCAGTGACTGAACACAACGCACGGACTGCAAACTCAATTTTCTGTATTTTTTTTAATCGTGTTAATTTGTCTTTCTGTTTCGGTTTCGCTAATTTTCGGATGTTATGTAGTTTGCTACGCTGAAAATCTTTCATGTGAAGAGATATTTCGCAACATTATTATAATCACGGGGAGCGCTAAACCGGTAGGATTATAGAGCGCATGTGGGAAGGGTGATGGAAAGTATTCAGGCTCAATTCAGGGAACCGGAGTACAGATCCAATTCCCTAGATCAAGAGCCCCTCACCAGCGCCAAGGAACCTCCCTTGAGGGGATACTTGGCAACAGTTTGCGAGAAACAAAAATGTCTTTTTGGGGAAAATGGAAATATAAAATATTCGCAGGACAGAAATGGAAGATCAAACTGACACTAAACGAACCAGAACGAGGCATCACAAAGTAAACAAATAAACCAAAAAAAGAGATGATATAAAACAGTTTTGACGACGTAAGTTTGACTTCGATGAGGGAAATTCTAGAAGTGACAAAGATCCATTACATAGTCAAAAGGTAAGACAAAGCTAAGAAAAAAAAAATCCACAAACACAATAGTAGCGAACTAGAACATATTAAAGAATAAAAAAATAATGAAGCTAGAACAATTCACAGCTTAAAACATGAAGGCGAATCCAAAACCTAGCCAGCTAACAGGAAAAGACGGGCCCAAGAGCTACAATGCCACCCTTCCTCCTCCATACCTCCCCCTAAACTTCAACAGTGTAATTACACACACATACACACCCCTCCTTCATAACCGCCAGTAACAGCAAGCCAAGCCCAGCTATACCTGTTATAATCACAGCGTCCAGCGACAAAACAGAAATCACAGCCCCTACAGCTGCCAGGTCGTGATTTGAGTTTCCATCGTTTAGCTTCGCATTAGCTGGTGAGCTCGACCCGTGACTCGACTCCCAAGGCTTCGACAACTCTCATATTGTTTCGACTCCCTGCCTTCATTAACCATTATTTCTGTTTGTCATAAAAATGCCGGTGAGTTTTTGTTTTTTTTTTAATAAGGTTTTGTTCAGTAAATATGTATATATATATATGTATATATATATATATATATTTTTTTTTTACAACTTGCTTGTGTCTTTTATTTTTTTGTAAGGACGTTTTCGCCTCGGAAACAAACAGACATAATGCTGGTTTATTCGCTCACTAAAAATAGCGACAACGAGAACAATGAACGAAATGAAGCAGCCGGCTCGAAACACAGCGTGGGAGGGGTGGATCGGAAACGGAAGAAGAGTGTTGCTATGAAATGTTACACTCGAGTGTTTCCACACTACCAATACTACTATACGCAACACACGTTGCTCCACATACCTCTTTTCATCCATACACAGACCAAAACGGTGATAACAACGGCCACGCGGAGGAACAGAGTGAGAATAACAAAAGAACAGTTCGCCGGCAACTGCATAATTGTCGTGTAGGGCTCGGTTAACTGTATGATAATCTATTCGGAAATACATACCCCAAGTGCACCTGTAGGTCAATTAATTGTGAAAGTGGCCGCCATTACGTCCAGGTGTTCTGATTTTGTAGTCGATTATTACCATCCGTGTTGAGCCGTGATTTGCTGGTATTTAGGCTAGTGGAGTGGGACCGGATCAGGAGCATTGGGCACTCCAGGGGATATTGGGCATTCCCAGGCTTGTTGGACATTCCTGATACAGTTACGCATTACCGGGACTATTTGACATTATTGATACTGCTACACATTACCGGGAACGTTGGACATTTCTGATACTGTTACACATTACCGGGACCTTTGGACATTCCTGATACTGTTACGCATACCGGGACCGTTGGACATTTCTGATACTGTTACACATTACCGGGACCGTTGGACATTCCTGATAATGTTACACATTACCGGGACCGTTGGACATTCTGATACTGTTCGCATTACCGGGACCGTTGGACATTCCTGATACTGTTACACATTACCGGGACCGTTGGACATTCCTGATACTGTTACGCATTACCGGGACCGTTGGACATTCCTGATACTGTTACACATTACCGGGACCGTTGGACATCCTGATATGTTCCACATTACCGGGACCGTTGACATTCCTGATATGTTACACACCGGGACCGTTGTACATTCCTGATACTGTTGCGCATTACCGGGACCGTTGGACATTCCTGATACTGTTACGCATTACCGGGACCGTTGGACATTCCTGATACTGTTACACATTACCGGACCGTTGGACATTCCTGATACTGTTACCATTACCGGGACCGTTGGACATTCCTGATACTGTTACGCATTACCGGGACCGTTGGACATTCCTGATACTGTTACACATTACCGGGACCGTTGGACATTCCTGATACTGTTACGCATTACCGGGACCGTTGGACATTCCTGATACTGTTACACATTACCGGGACCGTTGGACATTCCTGATACTGTTACACATTACCGGGACCGTTGGACATTCCTGATACTGTTACACATTACCGGGACCGTTGGACATTCCTGATACTGTTACGCATTACCGGGACCGTTGGACATTCCTGATACTGTTACGCATTACCGGGACCGTTGGACATTCCTGATACTGTTACACATTACCGGGGACCGTTGGACATTCCTGATACTGTTACACATTACCGGGACCGTTGGACATTCCTGATACTGTTACACATTACCGGGACCGTTGGACATTCCTGATACTGTTACCATTACCGGGACCGTTGGACATTCCTGATACTGTTACGCATTACCGGGACCGTTGGACATTCCTGATACTGTTACTCATTACCGGACCGTTGGACATTCCTGATACTGTTACACATTACCGGGACCGTTGACATTCCTGATACTGTTACACATTACCGGGACCGTTGGACATTCCTGATACTGTTACACATTACCGGGACCGTTGGACATTCCTGATACTGTTACGCATTACCGGGACCGTTGGACATTCCTGATACTGTTACGCATTACCGGGACCGTTGGACATTCCTGATACTGTTACGCATTACCGGGACCGTTGGACATTCCTGATACTGTTACACATTACCGGGACCGTTGGACATTCCTGATACTGTTACACATTACCGGGACCGTTGGACATTCCTGATACTGTTACACATTACCGGGACCGTTGGACATTCCTGATACTGTTACGCATTACCGGGACCGTTGGACATTCCTGATACTGTTACCATTACCGGGACCGTTGGACATTCCTGATACTGTTACAATTACCGGACCGTTGGACATTCCTGATACTGTTACGCATTACCGGGACCGTTGGACATTCCTGATACTGTTACACATTACCGAGACCGTTGGACATTCCTGATACTGTTACACATTACCGGGACCGTTGGGACATTCCTGATACTGTTACCATTACCGGACCGTTGGACATTCCTGATACTGTTACACATTACCGGGACCGTTGGACATTCCTGATACTGTTACACATTACCGGGACCGTTGGACATTCCTGATACTGTTACACATTACCGGACCGTTGGACATTCCTGATACTGTTACGCATTACCGGGACCGTTGGACATTCCTGATACTGTTACACATTACCGGGACCGTTGGACATTCCTGATACTGTTACGCATTACCGGGACCGTTGGACATTCCTGATACTGTTACACATTACCGGGACCGTTGGACATTCCTGATACTGTTACACATTACCGGGACCGTTGGACATTCCTGATACTGTTACACTTACCGGACCGTTGGAAATCCTGATACTGTACTATAGGGACCATTGGAATTCCTGATACTGTTACACATTACCGGGACCGTTGGACATTCCTGATACTGTTACACATTACCGGGACCGTTGGACATTCCTGATACTGTTACACATTACCGGGACGGGAACATACGTACACTTACCGGGACCGTTGGACATTCCTGATACTGTTACACATTACCGGGACCGTTGGGCTATACCGGAACTGTCGCAAATTTTTGGTACTGTTAGGCATTAATGGAACTGTTGGATTTTCGTTGAAATATTAGGTATTAACGGCACTGTTAGACAGAATCTTGCCCCAGGGAAAGACCTCTCGGGGAAGTTCACAAGAATTGTAAAATAAGCTATAGGGAGGACGCCAACTTTGGCAGAGTCAGAACTGTTTACAGAACCTCAAAAATCAGACACCAGGTCCTTATGGATCTGGTTCTACTGATTATTTTCCTCTCGGCTAGGTTGGAAAGGAAATAACACAGGATTAAGAACTATTAAGAATCACATAGGTAAAAATAAAGGTATGTGCATCCCGAACGTAAGTAAAGTTTGTCTTATGTGTTCGTGAGGCAGGAAGATAAGATCCGCAGTCCTGCCAGAGTGTGTCTGTGTGTTTTGGTGGTTTATATTTGTACAGAGAAATATTACGAAATTATGCGCGTTTCTGCAAAGTTAACGTATGGAACGGAAAGTCAACAGGAAAGATCGAGCAGGTCAGTTAAACAACAGACTTGACGGAAAGTTGTGTGCGATCTAAATTGCTTTCTGGAGACAATTGTGAAAATATACACTTTTCGGAATAAGCTTTTATTGAGACGTTTCGCTTTGTGTAGGCTTTACCAAATCATAACAAAGTTCTACTCAGAGCGGAACGTTGTCCTAATTAAACATTGTTCTGAAACCTGTGACTTTTCTTCACGGTTCGTAATGCAGGTCATTAGGTGAAAACCCGGTATAGGATACCGATGAGTATCTGATGAGTGGTATACAATACCCACAAGTTGATGAATAAGACACATGGGCAGTAATTAGGTATCTCCATTGTTGAAACGTTTCGCCTGCACAACCTATTTATTGAGTACAATACAGGTAAACATAGCACTGTAGACATCAGAAGATATACGGACAAATTGTAAACTAAAGGCAAGCGAGCAACCATACCGTTCCTGGGACCGTGTCTGTACCTGAGGAACATGGGACACGAGGAACATGGGACACGAGACAAGCTAATATAGGCAAAGATAGTATATGTGAGGGTCAGGTAGGCTGAAACGTAGTGAGGTCAACTGATGTCCTGACTCGGGCGGACGAAACATGTTGAAGACATATGTGCCAGCGTGGTAGATGTGTTATGGACAGTGACATATGTGCAGCACTTAAGTATCGCGATGGAACGTTTTCGCCTAAACACCAAGCTTCATCAGTCGAGTACGGAGATGATGACAATATCTTCAGTCAGGAAAGATACCCAAGTCTGACTCGTCAAATTGTCGGCACTATACACCATTTTGTTATAATGTGAGATATGCTTTCTGTATCACTATTATTTTGTTACGCTACCAGGCATCTTTCTAAACACCGGCATCACCGGGCTCCACGTCATTTACTGAGGCTTGCAGTGACTGCCTTAAATTTTTTTTCCTCCAAAGTTTACGTTTATAACTTAAGAACGCCTCATCCGATCGACTTCAAATTTTCTCCGCTGGTGTACTGTACTAGAAAGCTTCAGGCAAGTATTGGCATGTGTGGGCGCCCTCTCGTCAATTTAACATAGACAATTCTCTATTTTGATTTCCGTGCGGTAACTCGAGAAAGACTCTTCTGATAGACTTGAAACTTTTATCACCATTGTATCCTACTTACAAGGTTACAGTTGTTCTTTCAGTAGGTGCTAATTTGTCACTTCATATTGAATTTTGCAGTGAAATAACGAGTACGTCTCTTCCGAACGATTTCAATCTCTGATGGTTGGTACATCTTATTGCACGAATGTTACCTATTTTAGTTTAGACTGTGTAGGCTCAAATGGGTTAATATACTAACGTAGTTAATAAATGCAAAACAATCACGGGGAGAGTTAAATGGTAGGTCCAAGCTTGGACCTCCTCCTTTTATTCTGCAGCATTGTCAGCTGTTGATAATGTGTTGATTGCAACACGAAGGCCTAAAACTATCATTCAACTCCCCCATTGGTTGTTTTGCATCTTGTATCGCTTGTTCGCGATTTTTTCATAATAGTTAATAAATTTGAAATTGTCAGATACGGTGCAATAACTGGAGAATGTGTATTTTTATCGGCTTCAAACTTTTAGTGCCTGTGTGTCTTTCTCAAATGAACATTTCCGTTGATTTTGGATTGCGCATGTTTTAATTTTGCAGTTTTCATTAAGCAGGTTGTTTCTGCATATTAACTGGAGAATGACTCCTCTGATCAGCTTCAAACCTCAAACGCTTGTGTATCTTAATTAAAGAAAAGTCTGGACTGACATTGAGCCAGTTTGCCAGTTTTAACTGAAGTAGTTGGATATTAGTTTCCATGTGATACCTTATGAATGCCTCTTCTGGTCGGCTTCAAATCTTCAAAGCGAATGTTTAACTCCATCAGAAAGTTACTATTTTCTTTGCACTCATTGAGGTAGAGGGGACTGGGCTTATGGGATAAGGGTCATAAGGATATACCATTCTCGGATCACGCAACAACCGAGAAACGTTTAATATATTTTACTCACTATCCATACTCAACAATGTTCGTGCAATCTCAGCATTTGGAAAAAATCTATGTTAACTACCTCGATATCATTTGTGTCTAGAACCTTGGTATCAACTGATTAAATTGAGCTATTTTTAAGTGAATAATCGTAATATACTTGATCATTACTGGTAGATCCGGTAATTGTTATGTTTACGTTGGGCCATAATGGAGTTTGTCAGACAGTAGGCGCTATTATAAGGCCGTAAAACATGCATTGTGAGCTCTTTTTTTTAATGATTCAGTAGAGGGGCTGGTTTAATGTTCTCCTGGGCCGGTGTAATGTTGTAATGAGAGAGCAATTATTAGTGACGGGAAGTGTAAATATGGCAGCCCCCGCGTTGTAGATTTTTAATAATAAATTAACTTGTACACACACACACACACACACACGCACACACACACACACACACACACACACACACACACACACACACACACACACACACACACACACACTGTACCGATCAAGGTACCAAACAATGATCGTGCTGGCCCATTATTACCAGCACACAATAACAAATCGACAACGCACTCTGCTGGTTCAGATTGTTGTGAATGGATTAATTTCTTCGAAAAAGAGAGAGAGAAAAAAGCACCGTTGTTGAGTCATTAGAGGGCAAATAATAAATTGCAGATATGTAGGTAAATCCTAAACAAACATGCATATTTAGCGACCGTATTGTTCCCATATTACTCTCTGGAGCGGGAAGAATGGTTGTTTAATAACTAACTTTTACCCTCTCTTGGCCGATTATGTTTTTTAATTACGTGAATTAATTGTTGCTTTTTTGTTTCTTTCATTCCCCGCAGTGCCATGTCTCGTGGGATGTACCACCCTCACTTCTCGCCCGCCCTCACCCACATGACGGCGGCCATGGGGGGTATGGGAGCGATGGGTGGCATGGGCACCATGCCCGCCCACACGCCCACGGAGTATCAAGCCACCCTCGACTCGGAGAAGGTGCGGGCTGCCTTCCTCCCCACCTCTCTCAGTAAGTGTACCCTCTCTCTCTCTCTCTCTCTCTCTCTCTCTCTCTCTCTCTCTCTCTCTCTTTTCTCTCTCTCTCTCTCTCTCCATTTCACAATGTACATCACTATATATACTTAGTATTACTGCAACACGTCCATTTCGTGACACAGAACACCACAGTAAAGGAGTTCACCAAGACAAAGCCATCATGATTAATATATATATATATATATATATATATATATATATATATATATATATATATATATATATATATATATATATATATATACATTATGTGGTTTCTCAATCTTAAACACGATGTTGTTTATAGAATTTAAAAAATAAAACTTAGGCTCCAGTTCGGTTTATGAAGTCGATAAAAATTTAAATTATGTTTGGCGGAGTAATTAAACGATGTTTTAGTAGACATGTGTTTAATAATAAGCCGTTTCTAATATATATTTATTATAAAATTTCATTGTATAGATGTTTATTATGCGGATGTTTGTAATACATTTTCTTATTATACGGATGTTTATAATACTATACAGATGCTTATTATACAGATGTTTATTATTGTCATACAGATTTTTACAATTATTATACAGGCATTTATCATACAAATGTTTATTATCATACATATAGTTATTATTATACATGTTTATAATTATTATACAGATGTTTATAATTATATATGATTATAATTATTATGCAGATGTTTATAATTATACAGATGATTATCATACAAGTTATATTATAATCATGCAGATATTTATTTTACAAATGTTTATCATCATACAGATGTTTTTATAGCGTGTTAACTGTTATTTTTTCACAGGTAGTCTAGGAGCCTTCCAGTCCCACGCCCTGTACACCTCCATGGCGGCCGCCCAGCAGAACACCCACGCCCACACACCTACGCCCACCTCCCCGGACACCACGCCCACCAACACCGTCCTCTCGACACCCCTGGCGGCGCCCGTGGCCAAGTTGGCGCAGCCGGTGCAGGAAGACCGCCGTGCCAGCCCTCCTGCATCTACTGCGTCAGTAGTAGTAATAATAGTAGTAGTAGTAGTAGTAGTGTGGTGTGTGTGTGTGTGTACTCACCTAGTTATACTCACCTAGTTGTGGTTACAAGGGTCGATTCACAGCTCCTGGCCCCGTCTCTTCACTGGTCGCTACTAGGTAACTCTCCCTGCTCCATGATCTTTATCGTGCCTCTTCTTAAAATTATGTATGGATCCTGACTCCATTACATAACTTTCCAGACTATTCCACTTCCTGACAACTCTGTGGCTGAAGAAATGCTTCCTAACATCTTTGTAACTCATCTGAGTCTTCAGCTTCCAACTGTGACCCCTTGTTGCTGTGTCTCATCTCTGGAACATCTTATCTCTGTCTATCTTGTTGATTGCTCTCAGTTTTTATATGTTGTTATGTTGTCCCCGTTGTCCCTCCTGTCCTCCAGTGTCCTAAGGTCAATTTCCCTTAACCTCTCCTCGTAGGACATGCCCCTTAGCTCCAGGACTAGTCTCGTTGCAAACCTTTGCACTTTCTCTAATTTCCTGACGTGCTTGCCCAGGTGTGGGTTCCAAGCTGGTGCTGCATACTCTAACATAGGCCTGACGTACACGATGTATAAAGTCCTGAACGACTTCTTACTGAGATGTCGGAAAGCTATTCTTCTTTTTACTAGTCGCCTATATGCTGAAGCAGTTATTTGGATGATGTGCTCCTCAGGAAATATGTTCGGTATTATTCTCACCCCAAGATCCTTTGCTTTGAGTGAGGTTTGTAGTCTCTGGCCCCCTAGACTGTATTCTGTCTGCTGTCTTCTTTACCCTTCCCCTATCTTCATGGCTTTGCACTTGGCGGGGTTGAACTCCAGGAGTCAGTTGCTAGACCAGGGCTGTAGCCTGTCCAGATCCCTTTGTAGTCCTGCCTGGTCCTCCTCCGACTGAATTCTTCTCATTAAATTCACATCGTCGGCAAGCAGAGACACTTCTAAGTCTATTCCTTCAGTCATGTTCACATATACCAGAAACAGCACTGGTCCTAGAACTGACCCCTGTGGAACCCCGCTCGTCACAGGTGCCCACTCTGACACCTCGTCATGTACCATGACTCGCTCATGCCTTCCTGTCAGGTATTCTCTGATCCATTGCAGTGCCTTCCCTGTTATACCTGCCTGGTCCTCCAGCTTTTACACTAATCTCTTGTGTGAAACTGTGTCATAAGCCTTTTTAGGGTCCAACAAAATGCAGTCTACTCGCCACTCTCTCTCTCTCTCTCTCTCTCTCTCTCTCTCTCTCTCTCTCTCTCTCTCTCTCTCTCTCTCTCTCTCTCTCACTTTCTCTCTTGTCTTACTCCTGTCACCGTGTCAGAGAACTCCAGGAGGTTTGTGACACAGGATTTGTGTATGTATGTGTGTGTGTGTGTGTGTACTCACCTAGTTGTGGTTGCAGGGATCGATTCACAGCTCCTGGCCCCGCCTCTTCGCTGGCCGCTACTAGGTCACTCTAACCGCTCTATGAGCTTTATCATACCTCTTCTTAAAGCTATGTATGGATCCTGCCTCCACTACATCACTTCCCAGACTATTCCGCTTCCCGACAACTCTGTGACTGAAGATATACTTCCTAACATCCCTGTGACTCATCTGCGTCTTCAACTTACAACTGTGACCCCTTGTTACTGTGTCCCATTTCTGGAACATCCTGTCTCTGTCCACCTTGTCGATTCCTCTCAGTATTTTATATGTAGTTATTATATCTCCCCTATCTCTCCTGTCCTCCAGTGTCGTCAGGTTGATTTCTCATAACCTCTCCTCGTAGGACATACTCCTTAGCTCCAGGACTAGTCTTGTTGCAAACCTTTGCACTTTCTCTAATTTCCTTACATGCTTGGTTAGGTGTGGGTTCCAAACTGGTGCCGCATACTCCAATATGGGCCTAACGTACACAGTGTACAGGGTCCTGAACGATTCCGTATTAAGATATCGGAATGCTGTTCTTAAGTTTGCTAGTGTGTGTGTGTGTGTGTGTGTTTGTGTGTGTGTGTTTGTGTGCGTTTGTGTATGTGTGTGTGTTTATGTGTGTGTGTGTTTGTGTGTGCGTGTGCGTGTGTGTGTGTGTGTGTGTGTGTGTGTGTGTGTGTGTGTGTGTGTGTGTGTGTGTTTGTTTGTGTGCGTGTGTGTTTATGTGTGTTAGTTACCATTTTGTCCTAGGCACATGTCGATTAGACACTAGGCCTGTTGTGGGTGTGTGTGTGTGTGTGCGTGTGTGTGATTATTTGTGTGGTGTGTGTGTGTGTGTGTGGTGTACGTGTGTGTGTGTGTGTGTGTGTACGTGTGTGTGTGTGTACGTGTGTGTGTATGTATGTGTGTACTCACCTAGTTATTAAAATTATGTGTGTGTGTAAAACATTTTAATTCTAATATTTTGCCCTTAAATACCTATATGCAGTGATCTTGGATAATTAAAATGTCATTAGTTGCTTCTTTGAGGAAAATAATCTCCAAAGATTAATAATCAATATGAAACAGACATAGCACTTCTAATAATCACGATTAATAATAATAATGATACCAAATATAAAATGTAATAATATTAATAATAATCTTCCTTGCCTCACTAAAAGACTATTTTTTCTCTTAACAGTTCATCGCCGTCTTATGTTCCACCTCCCTTTTCCGCCCTCTACTCCACCCCCAGCACCCTCGGACCAGGACACCCGCTCCTCTACCCCGCCCAGTACCCGCCCATGACCACACCCACACAGGACCTGCGCCGGCCACTCTCCGTCCTCTTCTCCTAGACTAGCCAGCAGCCGCTATGGTCATGCACTTGCTGGTTCCCGTGTTGTACGGAACCTACTTCGAGGTCAGTCCTCGAAGTCTCCGGTCAGTAGAGTGCCATCTTCAAGGACACCGGTCTGTAGCAGTTCCTCCTCGAGGTCTGCATCGAAGTCATCAATTGCTAGCACATCTTCCTTCAAAGTCACCCATCAGCGGCAGATCTTCCTTCGATGTCAGGAATCAGTAGCAGGTCTTTGTCGAGGTCAGCCAGCTGGCTATCCTTCATATCAAATCGACTTCAATGTTTCATGACATCGTCGAGGTTACCCATTAGAGGCAGCTGCTCCTTCGAGGTTGCCAGTCGTTCTCGTAGATCACACTTGATGTCACCACCCAGGTCACCCTCAGCTTACCATTAACCCACAGGTACTCCTTTCGAGATGACCACTTCGATTACAATCAAAAGTCTTCAAGCAGCTGGTCATAGTCTAAGACAACAAGTATTTAACACTTACCAGCAGAAACCTTGAAATTCAATCTTCAAAGAAAAGCATCCCAAATCTAAGACAACCAAGTGTAAATTGTAAATGTTTTGCTTAATTTTTTTGAGCAGTAGCATTGTGCAAGCCATGCAAGTGTGTTTTAAGTGTATATTTTCGGTGTTTAGAAGGTCGGTAAATGTGTATGTAAACAAAACAGCCTCGTGAGTCGCAAAACAGCGAGAGCTTCAGAGACCGCCTCAAAAAATATAATGTATATATTTAAATTCTGTAAATACGGAAGTGAGGTCAGCGTGTGTTCCATAAGTTTAATTTCCCAAGTGAGTGCTTCCGGTTCATGTAAATTGACCAGGCAATCGTTTCCAGGTTACCCGATTTATTCAGTGTTTCAGGTTGCATGCAAATGACTTGTTTCAGTGTACGTTTACCGTAGTGTTCGTACACTGGGATCACTATACTTTGCTTCAAGCAACGTATAGTCATCTCGTGAGGGCCTCAGGTCAAATAAGTTGACCTGTTGAGTTCTTCAGGTCACATGTATACCACGACGAACGTTCAAAGCCACACGTATTACCTGATAAGTGTTTTAAGGTTATATGTGATCACCTAATTACTGCTCTATATCACATAAATCAGTAGAGCTGGTGATCGCCTCAAAGGACACGTACTAACTAATGTGTAACCGTTCAGCACCAATTCGCAGGACCAAAGATGAACTTGCCAGTCGACCTTACAGTGAGCATAAGACACCTACCCGGTACCTGAAGTTCGGACACCTTGGAAAAAAAAAATTAGCTCGTCCTACTGGTTATAAAAATGGAGAAAAAGAACTTGTCACAAGTAGAGCAAACTTCTTACCCGTGGTAACTCAGGGTTTCATAGCTATAATAGCCGGCCACGATTCCTGTACCTGGAACTCGCTGGATAGGGCTCGATATAGCGTGAACCCTCAGTTGCCCTAGAAACCTCAAATAAGAAGAACGCAATTGGATCAAGTTCGTCTAAGGGCTAACACAGTCTGAGCTATCGTAGCCCTTAAAGAAGCAACAAAAAATATTAGTTCATGTACAAGTGACGTTAAATTCTAACACCTGTAAAGAGGAGTGCTCTACCACCACTTTACATTCATATACTATTTTATACTTCATTGAAATACGAAATACTAAAAAAAATCGATGTTGTGTTGCTATGTTTTTATGTAAATAAATGAAAATTAGTGTAGAGTGACTGGTATCTTAAGCTTACTGTAGCTGTGGCGTCACGCATTAATGGCTTTAAAAATAAAGTTTTTGTGAGATTTTCTGGTTAAAGATGTATGTTTGGGTGTATTAGTGACTGGAAGTGTTTGCATGAGTACTGCGGAGTATATGTGTACTGGGGGTTACACTGGGATGTGTGTATGCATATGCAAAGGTATGTGAATGTGATATACTAGCGTGTAAGTAGAAATTGGGGTGTATATAGTTGTATATATAAATTTGTATGTGTATACGTTGGATATATATATATATATATATATATATATATATAATATATATATTATATATAATATATATATATAATATATATATATATATATTTTATATATATATACATATATATATATATATATGTATATATATATATATATAATATACATACAAAAGTGTATGTAGGCTGTATGTGTATACCAAGGTATTTAA
>NC_069430.1:30657088-30890029 GCF_026875155.1 Cherax quadricarinatus | reverse complement strand
CCCTCCCTTTTACAACCCCTGCCTGCTCTTACAACCCCTCCTGCTCTTAAACCCCTGCCTGCTCTTACAACCCCTGCCTGCTCTTACAACCCCTGCCTGCTCTTACAACCCCTGCCTGCTCTTACAACCCCTGCCTGCTCTTACAACCCCTGCCTGCTCTTACAACCCCTGCCTGTTCTTAACATCCAAATCATCTCTACAGTTATCTATATAATCTTGCAAAGAACTAAACCCACAAGAGTGCTTCAGCGCTACAATAACACAATTACAAGTCCTGTAGCTTACCTATTATCTCTTCCATCTGCGTAACTAGTCCTGTCATCTCTTCCATCCCAAGAAATGGAATGGTATGTAAATACTAACAAAGTGGAGTAAATGATACCTTCATTAACGACAACGTTTCGCCCACACAATCAAGTATAGAAGGCGCGAGACAGAGGAGCATACATATACACAGTACAGATGAAGGAAGATGAAATTCAGGGAAGTATCATTGGGGCGAGGGAGCACTGCAGGATTTGCAACACTATCATGATGGCTTCTGGACGCTTAAATAACTCGCAAGTCTAGTGTATACTGTTGGTTTAGCTAACATGAAGTTCTCTGGCTTTGTGTTAGAAGTGATAATAAAGGCTGGATTCTCGTTCGTTGATAACTAGTTTAGAATCTGTCAGTTTTTTGAGATGACTGTCGGTGTCTCCACGTTTAACATATACATTGTATTATGCTTAATGCACGCATACTGGAGTTCTATGACCCGTGTGATAATGTCCCGTGAAGTTTCCCCTGTGTAACGTTCGTCACATACATTGCAAGGAATAATGTAAGAATCCTGCTTCTTACTCATCGTGGTGGCTATACTTGGCTCAAGTAAGGTTCTTTATGGCAGCGGTAGTTATTATTGCTGCTGTACATTGTTGGCGAGGCTGGTGGCAACACTCCAGGTGTTCTTAAGGTTGGTGGCAACATCATAGATGTTGGCGAAGCTGGTGGCAACACTACAGGTGTTCTTAAGGTTGGTGGCAACATCATAGATGTTGGCGAAGCTGGTGGCAACACTACAGGTGTTCTTAAGGTTGGTGGCAACATCATAGATGTTGGCGAAGCTGGTGGCAACACTACAGGTGTTGTAGAAATTGGTGGCAACATCACAGATGTTTGCGAGGCTGGTGGCAACACTACAGGTGTTGTAGAGGTTGGTGGCAACATCACAGATGTTGGCGAAGCTGGTGGCAACACTACAGGTGTTGTAGAGGTTGGTGGCAACACTACAGGTGTTGTAGAGGTTGGTGGCAACACTACAGGTGGGAGAAATGATATACCTGTCAATTTATCTCTTTGTTTTAGATGTAGTCATAATTTTAGGTGCTGTCTCTCCCTTGCAGTCGTACATGAAGACAGGAACAATCTGCATGGCAGGGTAATTGAATCTAAAACTTTGGGTAGCTTCAAAAATAAATCAGGTCTAGACAAATACGTGGGCGAAAAAGAGTTGGATTTGAGTGGGACTTGCACAACATGGGTTAGTAGGGTTATCAAAACTAAATCTTAGACATATGTTTTAGTTAGTGGGTTTACAGCTGAGAAAGTTCTACCTAGTATGGGCCAGTAAGCCATTTTGTAATGTTTCTTATTTCTTATGTTCTCAAAACTCCCGGCTTCATAATCTGGATGCTCTGAGGAAGAAACCCCTCATTGCTCCTCTCCTGGTTTTAGCGTCGTAAAGTGCCATGAAGTGGATAAAGTCACGTTGATTAATAAGTTACCGGGAAATCCTGAATTTCATCTGTGTGTCTGGCTTCTAGAGAACATCCAAGAAGAGAAGCGTGCCGCCGTTGTGTTCATCATCCATGTTGAACTGGATGTCAAGGCTGAATCGTCTGAGTGCAATGATGGGGATATCATCGACATACCGCAGCCAAAAGAATGGAAAGTCACCATACAGTGGCTGGAACCATGCACCATAAACCCGCAGGCAGAAGAAGTTGCGCACCCAAGGGCCGGTTTTTGGTGACTACCGCAGCCGAACTAGGTTAGTTGGGATGATTGGTTTAGAAAGACACATGAGCAGACACAAGGACATATTTATTAGAGAACGTTTCGGTCCTGAAACTTTAATCTTCAGGTCACCGTGTGTCACTCACACCTCACTCTCCGCCTGTATATATATACTATCTTATTAACCCCTGTATGTTAAGACAGGTCATCGCAAGATTAAGACCCGTGCCAGGACCCCGGTCTTGGCGAACATTATACATACATACCCTGTAAGTTAGAAGTGATCAAGGTCCCAGAACCGAAACGTTTTCTAATAAACATGTCCTCGTGTTTGCTCTCATGTCTTTCTAAACCAATTCGTCGGTGTCTTATACCAAGGTTATATCGGTCGGGATGACACCCTGGAACTGTTAAGGGGCACGCAAGCTCCCCCGTCTTCTAATAACACGTTCATTTTTCCACTATAATCTACCATGTCCATAATTACTATCGCATTTTCTTTGTCTGTTTCCTAAGGTGAAGTCCAGGATCTTTCCTTAATTCATGGTATAACTTAACAAATCTTTGAGGACACTTGTGTTGTAGACGTCTGAACTTTGCTTAGACGTCTATGAATTAAAAAAAAGATCCTGGAAAAATGAACATGTTATTAGAGCCTCCAACGATTTCATGTTGATGTTGGCTGGCACTGTGCTAGTGAGTAAGCTCGTGGCCATGCCGAGTTCTGTACCTGTATCAGGCACTGTTATATATTAAACAGCTTAAATGACACAAACTTCAACTAGGTCAACACATTATTGGCTGGATAGCGCTTCTTTTTTGATTATAATAATAATAATAATATTGGCTGGATAAGGAAAGGCTCATATTTGTTACTCATTTTATTTTCCACGTAGCAAACTGATGGCTTAATCGGTAGGAACTTAAGTTTTCTGGCGTATGAAGCCTACTGTGTGGGCGAAACGTTGTCGTTAGTAAAGGTACCCACTGCATCTGTCATTTAGTGCACCTTTCACCCATCAAGGTGGCTGTGATGGTGTCCACACCGCCAGCCACAGACAACACAACATTTCATCCTCATGGCATAGCCCTTCAAGGGAAGCCTCTCGATCCAAGCAATAGGAGCTACCATCCCCTTCCTCGGATCAAACCAGGTTAACCTTCCCCCCTATCCCTTCCAGGGCGCTGTATGACCCCTACGGATCTCGCGCTTCCCCTTGAATATAATACTAATACTTCCTGGTGGCATTACGTAGCTTAAACAAGTTTATATATGTGGTCAGTGTACACACAAAAAAAAAAATAATAATAAATGAATTAATCTGACTACGCACGGACTTTATATATCCTCTCACCATCAAGACTCGATCCGAGGAACTGGAGCTACGCTATTCCTGGATCAAACCCGATTATTTCCCACTGCCCAAGCTTGAGCCCTATGAGTTTAGCGCTTCTACCATAATAGTAATAATTATTATTATTAATTTGGAAATAATAATTTTTCTTTGTGAAATTAATTAATGGAGAAGAGTATGATGGAGAAGTTTCCATGATGTACAAAAACTTCAGTAACTGATTGACAAGATTGATTTCTAAAATAATGATTGATGCAGTTGATAGTAAGTAGATAATGACTCCATGCGTCAAGCAAATACCTAAATGTATAGCCTAATTGTCTCAAAATTAGATTTCATTAAATAAAAAATTATTTTGCACTTATAAATACATTCACGTGTGTCGTGGTGTGTCTAGATAATATCTGAAAATAATGTAAATCCTTTTGTATTGAGTAAATATCTTAACACAAAGTCTGTCTCGAAACTTAGACGTTTTTAGATCTTTTTGTCTATATTATTGACAAATATTTATTGACATGTAACGTGCTGAGGCTAGGTAATGTCCACTGATTAGTGCATTATTTTTTTTTTTATCAAATGTGAATTAATGTCCGGAAAGTTGTTATGAAGCCAGTGTTCACAAAATAATTCCACGATTCGAACATTATGTTCACTGGAGTCGAGGAAAATATTGTCCCAATTCCTTCATTAAGACTTACTTCTTCTGACTTATGCCGATTTTAAGAGTATAAATAATACAAATAGCAGTTATCATCGCGTAAAGTCCAAGCAGTTCAATAACTATTAAAAAAAAAAACTTATCTTGATGAATCGTCTCTTCATATATAATGGAATATTGGAAGTATAAGAGAGTTGAGTGTGTTTGAAGACACAGTAGTGTTGTGGTGCTGGGTGAGGGAGGGTGTACCTTGACGCTGTTATTATCAGCACTACCTTATTCTCCACTCCTAATACTTCGTCTGTGCAAGAGACGGTGCTGATGATGTCCTCGGAGTCGAAGCGCCGAACGTAGAAAGATGGGGAGGAGGCGGCACCAGGTGAGTCTTCTATTTTTATTTACATTGTAGTTTAAAGGAGGAGGGAGAGTTTTCCTAGTTGTGCCCCTCTTGAGTTTTAAAGCCATTAAAACTGAGCCTTGGATGACCCTTTCGGGTTTAGCGCTTTAACTGTAATAATATTATTATTATCAGACATTAAAAACTACGCATTGTCTTTTCCATATCTTATGTATGGAAGACAAGCCATGTGGGGGTTTATGGAAACCTTTAGCTCAAGTACTTTCACACTTCTCAGTGCGTCATCAGGAGCTATGCAATATTGCAAGGCAGCAGCAGGTGACAGACACGCAATGCGCTACTCTGAGAAAATTTCCCCTCCAGTTGTTGCCTTGTAACATTGCATAGCTCCTGATGACGCACTGAGAAATGTGAAAGTACTTGAGCTAAAGATTTCACCCCTCCCCCATGGCTTATCTTGCATAGTTAAGATCGCCTGTCTGCGATTGTTTGCATATATATATCCCCGTGGCTTGTCCTGTATATATATCTCGTGCCGATATGTAAAACTGGTCAATTAGGAAGAACTCATTTAAAATTAAGTCCTTTCTGAAATTTTCTCTTGCACGTTTAAAGATATTTTTTTCATTAATGTTAATGTAAAAATTTTTAATTTTGCACCAAAAGAATCTTAGAAAACTTACCTAACCTTATTATAACAAGAGCAATTTATTTTAACCTAACCCAACTAAATATATTTTAAATACGTTTTCAGTAATTTAGTACTAAACAAACACAATCAAATATATATTTTTCGTTAGGTTCAGAATGATTTTGGCGAAATTATTGCATACACAAATTTTCACTTGTCCTATATGGCAAGATGAGCGTTGCTATTTAAGCCAAGATCGCAAGTTCTGCCTATTCGGCACGACATATATATTATATATATATATATATATATATATATATATATATATATAAATATATATATAATATTATATTATATATTAATAATGCAGTAAAATCACAGTAAACAGGTGATATCACAATGTCCAGAACAACCACTGAAAAAAATAGTGAAATTCTAAGCTCTTTCGTGACTTCTCACATTGTTAGTGGGGGGGGCCCCTCAAGGAAGGTTCCTTGATGTTGGTGAGGGGCTCTTGATTTAGGGAATTGGATCTGTGCTCCAGTTCCCCGAATTAAGCCTGAATGCCTTCCACATCCCCCCCCTAGGCGCTGTATAATCCTCCGGGTTTAGCGCTTCCCCCTTGATTATAATAATAGTGGGGGGGGGGGAGGTGTACCATTGATGGCGACCGTTCTCTTGAATCACAAACATCATTTCACTGTTGTAAAGACAGTGAAATGGGTGACTAATAAAGGCACCTTTTAAACAGCCAAAATCTGACAAGAGTCACTGAGCTCCTCAGGAGTGCTAGAATATCTGATACACGAAAGGAGGCGCTGACCAGGGAAGTGGAAACTATCGAACTTAAGCTAAATGACTCTTACAGGAACCAGGAGAGGCAGGAGGAGCTTAAAGCTATTAGTGAAATTTAAAGAAATTCAAAATATTTCTTTTCATATGCCAAAAACAAGGCAAATACCACATCTAGTATCGGGCCCTTACTCAGACAGGATGGGACTTACACAGATGACAACAAGGAAATGAGTGAAATATTGAAATCCCAGTACGACTCTGTGTTTAGTGAACCACTAATCGGTCTGAGGATCGACGACCCAAATGATTTCTTCATGAATGAGCCTCAAAGCTCCATAAATGTATGCCAGATTTCCGACATTACCCTAACTCCGATAGATTTCGAAAAAGCCATTGACAACATGCCTATGCACTCAGCCCCGGGCCCAGACTCGTGGAACTCTGTTTTCATTAAGAACTGCAAGAAACCCCTCTCGTGTGTGCCCTAAGTACACTATGGAGGAGGAGCTTGGACATGGGTGAAATTCCACAGTCACTTAAAACAACGGATATAGCCCCACTCCATAAAGGTGGCAGCAAAGCATTAGCGAAGAATTATAGACCAATAGCTCTGACGTCCCACATCATAAAAATCTTTGAAAGAGTGCTGCTGTATAGCCCTTGTGGCTTAGCGCTTCTTTTTGATTATAATAATAATTTGAAAGAGTGCTAAGAAGCAGGATTGCAAATCACCTGGATTCCCAAAATCTGCACAATCCAGGGCAACATGGGTTCAGGGCAGGTCGCTCCTGCCTCTCACAACTACTGGATCACTATGATATGGCCTTGGATGCACTGGAAGAAAATCAGAATGCAGATGTAATATACACAGACTTTGCAAAAGCATTTGACAAATGCGATCATGGCGTAATAGCCCATAAAATACGTGCTAAAGGAATAACTGGGAAAGTGGGGAGATGGATCTTCAACTTCCTAACAAATCGAACACAAAGAGTAGTGGTCAACAGAGTTAAATCGGAGGCTGCCATAGTGAAGAGCTCTGTTCCACAAGGCACAGTACTCGCCCCCATCTTATTCCTTATCCTCATATCAGACATAAACAGAGATATACACCACAGCACCGTATCATCCTTTGCGGATGATACTAGGATCTGCATGAGGCTGTCATCTGCTGAGGACGCGGTTAACCTCCAAGAAGATATAAACAAAGTTTTCCAGTGGGCAACGGTAAACAATAAGATGTTCAATGAGGACAAATTCCAACTACTCCGTTATGGAAAACTGGAGATAATAACTAGAACAAAGTATACTACTGACTCCGGCCATACAATAGAGCGGAAAAATAATGTAAGGGACCTGGGAGTAGTAATGTCTGAGGATCTCACTTTCAAGGATCACAACAGTGCCACGATCGCACGTGCAAAGAAAATGATAGGATGGATAATGAGAACTTTCAAAACGAGAGATGCCAAGCCCATGATGATCCTTTTCAAATCACTTGTTCTCTCTAGGCTGGAATACTGCTGTACATTAACATCTCCATTCAAAGCAGGTGAAATCGCAGATCTAGAGAGTGTACAGAGATCCTTTACTGCACGTATAAGTTCTGTCAAGCACCTTAACTACTGGGAACGCTTGGAAGCACTTGACTTGTACTCGTTGGAACGCAGGAGGGAGAGATATATCATAATCTACACTTGGAAAATCTTGGAAGGAATAGTCCCAAATCTGCACACAGAAATCACTCCCTACGAAAGTAAAAGACTGGGCAGGCGATGCAAAATGCCCCCAATAAAAAGTAGGGGCGCCATTGGTACACTAAGGGAAAACACCATAAGTGTCCGGGGCCCAAAACTGTTCAACAGCCTCCCATCAAGCATTAGGGGAATTGCCAATAAACCCCTGGCTGCCTTCAAGAGAGCTGGACAGATACCTAAAGTCAGTGCCGGATCAGCCGGGCTGTGGCTCGTACGTTGGACTGCGTGCGGCCAGCAGTAACAGCCTAGTTGATCAGGCCCTGATCCATCGGGAGGCCTGGTCATGGACCGGGCCGCGGGGGCGTTGATCCCCGGAATAACCTCCAGGTAACCTCCAGGTCTACTGTGCTCAGTAGCTACCAATTTTCTGTTCGCGCTTCAAGACTTTTTGACTGCCTATATCTTATTTTTCGTTGTGATGTTATTTTTTTTTTTTAATGGATGGAGGACAACCAAACTTAACCTAACCGATAAATTTGCTTCAAACCGTATGTGAGACACCCACGTTGATGGAGTTGAGCAGGTGCTCGTGGCTTGGTTAATAGTGTCCTCAGCTCACACATTGAGGGTCCGGGAATCGATCCCGGCACGGGTGAAATGTTGGGCATATTTCCTTACACCTGCTGCCCCTGTTCGCCTAACAATAAGTAGACTTGTGGGTCGCATCCTGGGGAACTGGATTAACTTAAGTTGCCAGAAATGCTCTGCATAACCAGAGGCTTTCTATATGGTATACCAGTGAGGTCAGCTAAGTCTATAACAGTTGTATCATGTACTTGTAGAATAAAGATTAATATTATTTATCATTATGGTTGACGGAGGGCCGGAGAGAGGCATTTTATATGGTGGCCAGCCTCAACCACATTATATATATCTACCTCCCACCCCCACTCAGTCCCCCATCCTTCCCCTCTCTGAGGCGGGACCGACAACATTGGTTGGTCAGCCTCACCCCCACAGTCCTGCTTCCCAACTCTCGCTAAGATGGGACCAAAGAAATCTTCCATTGTGGTCTTTTTATAATATACTTGCTGGTATATGTTATTCAGATAGTAATCCAATCCTTCAATCATTAAATAATCCAATTCGATCATCCAGTAATACAGTTTGTCATACGTTCATCCAGTGATACAATCATTCAGTAATCTAACATCATTAATGTAAATATTAAATTATAATCCACGGTGTTTTTTTCCTCCATTGAGGCAATATGAAAAAAAATTCTCTCAGTTATTTCAGCCTGATGGGTGGAGTGTCGGAGCAAGCATGTAATCCCGCGACAGTTCCCCCATTACACATAATTCATGATGATTCATACTTGTCACCCCACCACCTCACACTGACCCCTCCACCCATCCGGAGTGACGACCCCCATCCCCACACACCCACCATAACACACTAAACCCCCCTATCCATTCAGAGTGACTACTCATATTACATCAGAGTGATTCCCCCAGCTGTCTTGAGAGGCGACCCCCTCTCCCAGTCACCTCACACTGGCTGGGAGTGGCGACCCCCGACTCCAAATCACACTGACTTTCTCCTCCCTTCCTCCGTAGTAGAGACTACCACTACCCCACAATAACTTCTATCCTTCAACAGAGTACAGGCATCCTGCTTCTCATTACGCTGTTTCTACTTTACACCTGATATACATGATCTCTGGTCTCGTGTAAATCCCTGAGGACATACACAGCGGTTCTTAAATTAATGTTTTCCTACGTAACTACTATCTAAGACCTCCATAACTAGCACCTAGGGAGGCCTCCATAACTAGCACCTAGGAAGGCCTCCATAACTAGCACCTAGGAAGGCCTCCATAACTAGCACCTAGGAAGGCCTCCATAACTAGCACCTAGGAAGCCTCCATAACTAGCACCTAGGAAGGCCTCCATAACTAGCACCTAGGAAGGCCTCCATAACTAGCACCTAGGAAGGCCTCCATAACTAGCACCTAGGAAGGCCTCCATAACTAGCCCTAGGAAGGCCTCCATAACTAGCACCTAGGAAGGCCTCCATAACTAGCTCCTAGGAAGGCCTCCATAACTAGCACCTAGGAAGGCCTCCATAACTAGCACCTAGAAGACCTCATAACTAGCACCTAGGAAGGCCTCCATAACTAGCTCCTAGGAAGGCCTCCATAACTAGCTCCTAGGAAGGCCTCCATAACTAGCTCCTAGGAAGGCCTCCATAACTAGCTCCAAGGAAGGCCTCCATAACTAGCTCCTAGGAAGGCTCTAATAGCTCTAGGAAAGCCTAACAGCTCCTAGGAAGGCCTCCATAACTAGCACCTAGGAAGGAGTCATAACTAGACACCTAGGAAGCCTCCATAACAGCTCCTAGGAAGGAGTCATAACTAGCACCTAGGAAGGCCTCCATAACAAGCTCCTAGGAAGGAGTCATAACTAGCACCTAGGAAGACCTCCATAACTAGCTCCTAGGAAGGAGTCAAAACTAGCACCTAGGAAGACCTCCATAACTAGCTCCTAGGAAGGAGTCATAACTAGCACCTAGGAAGGCCTCCATAACAAGCTCCTAGGAAGGAGTCATAACTAGCACCTAGGAAGGCCTCCATAACAAGCTCCTAAGGAAGGTCATAACTAGCACCTAGGAAGACTCCATAACTAGCTCCTAGGAAGAGTCAAACTAGCACCTAGGAAGACCTCCATAACTAGCTCCTAGGAAGGAGTCATAACTAGCACCTAGGAAGGCCTCCATAACTAGCTCCTAGGAAGGAGTCATAACTAGCACCTAGGAAGGCCTCCATAACTAGCTCCTAGGAAGGAGTCATAACTAGCACCTAGGAAGGCCTCCATAACTAGCTCCTAGGAAGGAGTCATAACTAGCACCTAGGAAGGAGTCATAACTAGCACCCAGGAAGGCCTCCATAACTAGCTCCTAGGAAGGAGTCATAACTAGCATCTAGGAAGGCCTCCATAACTAGCTCCTAGGAGGAGTCATAACTAGCACCTAGGAAGGCCTCCATAACTAGCTCCTAAGGAGTCATAACTAGCACCTAGGAAGGAGTCATAACTAGCACCTAGGAAGGCCTCCATAACTAGCTCCTAGGAAGGAGTCATAACTAGCACCTAGGAAGGCCTCCATAACTAGCACCTAGGAAGGAGTCATAACTAGCACCTAGGAAGGAGTCATAACTAGCACCTAGGAAGGAGTCATAACTAGCACCTATGAAGGCCTCCATAACTAGCTCCTAGGAGGGAGTCATAACTAGCACCTAGGAAGGCCTCCATAACTAGCTCCTAGGAGGGAGTCATAACTAGCACCTAGGAAGACCTCCATAACTAGCACCTAGGAAGACCTCCATAACTAGCACCTAGGAAGACCTCCATAACTAGCACCTAGGAAGACCTCCATAACTAGCACCTAGGAAGACCTCCATAACTAGCACCTAGGAAGACCTCCTTAACTAGCACTAGGAAGACCTCCATAACTAGCACCTAGGAAGGCCTCCATAACTAGCACCTAGGAAGGAGTCATAACTAGCACCTAGGAAGGGCTCCATAACTAGCACCTAGGAAGACCTCCATAACTAGCACCTAGGAAGACCTCCATAACTAGCACCTAGGAAGACCATAACTAGCACCTAGGAAGGAGTCATAACTAGCACCTAGGAAGGCCTCCATAACTAGCTCCTAGGAAGGAGTCATAACTAGCACCTAGGAAGGCCTCCATAACTAGCTCCTAGGAAGGAGTCATAACTAGCACCTAGGAAGGAGTCATAACTAGCACCTAGGAAGGCCTCCATAACTAGCACCTAAAATGTTTTATGTCTTTGAACATACAGATAATGTAGATAAATAAGTAAAATAGTAAACACAAAAAAAACACTAATTCTGCAAGGCATTTCGGCGATAAATCATAAGTTTACAAACTACTTAAGAACTAGTCATAACATTATGTTGTACCTTTTGTGTAGTTAAATACAGTCATACCTTCAAGAAATGTAGTTAATGACAAAGTGGTCAGTTACAAAACATTTAAATATTTAAGCTGATTCAACTGTCTTCTGTTGTGTGGTGTGATTGGATAGAGGTAGTGAAGTTACAGCAAGTTACTTAATTAAATTACAAAAATCTAGTGGAACAATATATGTTACCAGGTATATTTGGAATATGAAGAAAGAGTGGATAAAGAACAGGGACAAGTGGGTGATGGTAGGTAATGTTTGACTTAAGGATTCGCTGTCTGGATTACATTAAGGAGATACGATGGTTTTTAACAATAGCTTGAAAGCGACTGGCAGATAGGGAGCCTTTAGAAACTTCAGGTAGGGACCTCCAGATTTTAGGGCTTTTCATGAACATTGAGTTCTTACACAGGCTGAGTTAGGCTCGGGGGGGGGGAGGGGATATCGAAGATGTTTTTGTCTCTTGTGTTATGTCTGTGAGTTCTGTTGCAGTTATCAAAGAATGTAGATAGATGGTTCAGAGAACCGACATGTTGATAAATTAAACATAAGTGCAACACTTGGGTATCTTAATGAGGACCTGTTGTGAGAAATCATGAAAGCGCTTGGAAGTTCATTATTTTTTCACAGTGATTGTTTTGCATATTTTTATATCACCTGTTTACTGTGATTTTATTGCATATACATGCCTAATTGAATTAACAGAGACCTATGTGGAATAGTTACATTGTTTGACTTTATTGGGTGTTGCTAGGTTGAATCTGCAATGTACTTTTTATGGGCCCATAACGTGTAGTGGTTGTCAAGATCACTGTAAAAAAAATATATTTACTGTATGTAAATGAAGCCTAAACAAACGCGTAAATATTTACTTGTCCTATAAAAACAAAACAGATCACAAACAAACGGCTTGGTTGCCCATGGCTAACCAGCACCATTCTGAAATCCATTGACAAGAAACACCAATATGAAAAGCAATATAGACAGGGCTTAATACACAAAGATATTCTTAAACACTATTCATCAGCTCTCACCAAAGTAATAAAGAAAGCCAAACAACTATACTACTCCAGTAGATTCACAGACACTAGAGGAGATATAAAAAAGACCTGGAAAACACTCTCTCAGATTCTAGGGACCCACAAACTGAGAAAAACCAAGAATATTGTCCTAACTAAACCTAATGAAACACCCACTACATCCCATGACACAGCTAACAAGATAAACGACTTCTTCTCAACCATAGGATCTAATCTCGCCAGTAAAATCCTTCTCAACCATAGGATCTAATCTCGCCAGTAAAATCCCACATACCAATGCCCATGCCGGGGACTACCTAGATGGGAATTTCCCTAATTCCTTCTATCTTGCACCAACTGAGCCCATGGAAGTCACCGAGATTATAAAGTCACTTAAAAATAACTCGGGGAATCTGTCTCATGTCCCACCATTACTGTACAAGCGAGCGGCCCATGTCCTTTCGCATGCTATTTCATTATTTTTTTAACAAGTCACTAGAGACTATCACCTTCCCGAAACTACTCAAATGGCAAGGGTTACACACCAATACATAAAGGTGTGACCCTACAGACTTAAACAACTATAGGCCAATATCTAACTTACCATTGCTATCCAAAATCTTTGAGAAACTCGTGCACAGGAGACTGTATTCATTTATAACGGCTCAAAACATACTAAACCCCTGCCTTTTTGGGAAATTTCAGGAAAAAAAAAGCACAAATGATGCAATCATAAAAATGCTAATCTGCTGTACACAGCATTGGGAAAAATAAGGAATATCCACTAGGAATTTTTATTGACCTAAGAAAAGCTTTTTTACACAGTAGACCACGACATCCTACTCCACAAACTTGATCATTACGGTATAAGAGGCCAGCACTTGCTTATTTCAAATCTTACATTACTAATAGGTATCATATGTCACCATTAAAGACAGCATCAGCAACACGGCCCAAATTTATTTCTGGGGTTCCGCAGGGAAGTGTCCTTGGGCCCCTGCTCTTCCTCATATACATCAATGACCTTCCAAACGTATCCCAACACCTGAAACCCATTCTCTTTGCTGACGACACGACTTATGTCATCTCTCACCCTAATCTTGCCACCCTCAACACCATTGTGGAATGAGGAGCTGATCAAAATATCGACTTGGATGACAGCCAATAAACTTACGCTTAACACTGACAAAACCTACTATATTATGTTTGTAGCAGAGCAGGAGATGCCAAAATTAACATTAAGATTGACAACACGCTAATTACCAGAAATAATGGGGGCAAATTCCTAGGCTTATACCTTGACAACCTGAATTTCAGCACCCATATCCAGTATATAACCAAAAAAGTATCCAAAACGGTTGGATCCTCTCCAAGATACGATACTACTGCCGCAAAAATGCCTTCTCACACTATACCACTCACTTATTTATCCTACCTCACCTATGCTATTTGTGCTTGGGGATCAACTGCAGCAACACGCCTAAAGCCAATAATAACCCAACAAAAAGCTGCAGTAAGAATAATCACTAAATCCCATCCCTGGCAACACCCCCCCCCCCCACTCTTCATAGACCTAAACTTACTCCCTGGGTTTAGTACATCCACACTACTGTGCAATCTACATCTACAGGCCTTAAACCTAATATCAACCTTGACCTAAAACGCTTTCTTGATAGTTGTGACAGAACCCACAGGGATAACACCAGACACAAACATCTCTACGACATTCCCCGTGTCCGACTAAACCTTTACAAAATTCAATGTATGTCAAAGGGGCCCTAAAATCTGGAATACCCTACCTGAGAACCCTAGAACTGCAGACAATTCATCACCTTCAAAACTACCATTAGAAAACATCTTATCTCCCTGATACAAACCCCCTCAACTAACTACACGAATACCACCTGGTGGTTCACACTTACTCACTCACTCATTTGACCATAAACAGAAATATTAATCTCAATCTTAAAATAATGAATCCTGTGATACTCCAATACTGAAACTATGTACTGTGCCAAAACAAAAGCATTCACATTGCTAAACTCACAAACTAGTATTTAGTCACTTAGCCATAATACCAACTTACCTCATAATTTGTAATATTTTACAATTAAGAATAAAACTAAGTCTGCCCGAAATGCCTTGCCATGCTAAGCGTTCTAGTGGTACACTCTGTAATCACTATTTTACAACATGTAAACCACACAATAACCAAATTTCTGTAAAATCAACATTGTAATCTTTATAGAGAATAAACTTTGAATTTGAATTTGGATTTGAATTACTTACTGACACTGGACGAAATGTTAAATAGTTTGCCTTCTGTTCTCTTGTTTGTTTTCTATTACAATTTTGTGACAGAAAACGGACCTACCAAATCTTTTTTAATCAGTAGAGAAACAATAAGTTTTTCATACCATATGGTAAAGAACTTAGTTATGCAAGTATTTCGAGCAAATTAAATTAATTTTAAACTTTTACAATGATTTAATAAAGTAAATCAAGTAGAATTTAACCTAGGATAAGACAAGAAAGTCAAGAACTGTGACTTATCTACATGGGTGTCCCTGTGTTATATGTTACATTTGATATCAATGATAAACTTAGATCAACACAAATTTATATATTTTAAAAATTAATATTTTAATAATGCACGAAGACGCTATCCCTTTTTTTTCCCAACTTCATTCATTAAATATTTTTTAGTTGTTTTCCAGATCCATTCTTTATGACTGTGATGAAAATGTTTGAGGCCAGACCGCCTACTCTGGCCACTATAAAATTGTGCTATAATAATCTTTCTTTCTACAAGTAGATGATACAACTGATATTGACGTAACCGACATCACTGACACACTGTATAGAAACCCCTGGTTAGGCAGAGCATTTAGGCAACTTAGGTTAATCTTGTCCTTTAGGATGCGACCACAGAAGTCTAATACCCAGGTACCTACTTACTGCTAGGTGAACAGGGAGGAGCAGGTGTAAGGAAAATGCCTACCGTTTCACCCGTGCCGGGATCGGTCCCCGGATCCTCAGTGTGAGAGCTGAGGAACTATGCAAATTCTTATTTAAAATTAAATCTTTTTGGATTGCAGAGAATTTGAAATATAATACTATCAGAAATTCTTGAAAACTGCCTTTTATCTTTTTTGTTTCACAATGTTAGCAAGTCCTTAATATACGTATTTGTATACGGTTCATTGCAGACCCGACATGAACTCCGTCATAGTGTTCTCCATGTACTTACCTCTTGGTGTATAGTTGTGCTACCTGAGTGGCAAGTTTAACATTCCATGCTCACCCTGTGAGCGGTAGCGCAAAAAAAAAATGTTGAAAGGTCACGGTGGGTCTTTGGCAGACCCCCACTGAGCATTGTTACATAACTGGAAAGGAATAGTAGCCTTTTCATAATTAACAATTACTTCGTATAATTGTTGTTATACTCAACAATTCGTCAATCTTGTAATGCTCCTGGAGGTTTATGTGAGAGGGAATCCACAAACGCTTAACTTTAATCCCTTAACAATTTGTGTACATCTGTGCCTAGCTTCATTCAGGTCTCAGGCTATTTAGAGCAGGTAATGAGGATGGATGACGATGATACAGTGGATAATGAAAACCTTCGAAACCAAGGACCCCAAGCCCATGATGATTCTCTTCAAATCGCTTCTTCTCTCTAGGCTGGAATACTGCTGTACATTAACTGCCCCCATCGAGGCAGGCGAAATTGCTAACCTGGAGAGTGTACGAAGAACTTTCACGGCACACATAAGTACGATAAAGCACCTAAATTACTGGGAATGGTTGAAGTCCCTTCATTTGTATTCCCTGGAACGCAGGCGAGAAAGATACATGATAATATACATTTAGAAAAACCTAGAGGGATTAGTACCAAACTTGCACACGAAAATCGCTCCCTACGAAAGCAAAAGACGGCAGGAGATGCAACATTCCCCCAATGAAAAGCAGGGGCGTCACGAGTACGCTAAGAGACAACACAGCCAGTGTCAGGGACCCAAGACTGTTTGCCTCCCAGCATACATAAGGGGGATTACCAATAGACCCCTGGCTTTCTTGAAGAAGGCGCTGGACAAGCACCTAAAGTCAGTACCTGATCAGCCGGGCTGTGGTTCGTACGTTGGTTTACGTGCTGCCAGCAGTAACAGCCTGGTTGATCATATCCTGATCCACCATGAGGTCTGGTCTCCGACCGGGTTGCGGGGATGTTAACCCCTCTCCAGGCAAACTCTCCATGAGAGTCAGTTACAATTACACTGTGTGGGGTCGTAGTTTTCACAAGCTTGAGAGCAACAAGTATGGCTAACAGCTCAGTTTGTAAGGTAGAAGCCCAGTTATTCTAATGCACCATCAGGCTGGTTTACAGTAACAGCATTTTCCGTCCTCCCATTGTCAAGGTTAAGGTAGCCATCAGCATAGTCTGTGTGATAGTATTCTTGGTTTTAAGGTCGTGTATGTGTTCCAGAGCATTGTTTTGAGAAAGTAATCAAAGTTGAGGATTGTGTTTGATTAGTTTCTTGGGAGGATAGGTAGGCATAGTGATATCAAAATCTGTTATCTGCCAGGATGGTGGGAAATGCTGTTATGTAATATGATACAGTTTATGAAGTCCGAACATTTTTGTGTGTGGCTGTGTTGATTCCATCTTGATTCACTTGTCCTGTGAATTATGTTCCAATAATTCTTTAGACATTGTTTTGATTACCAGGGAGCAGCTTCAGTCTTATCATGACATTGATTTCACGTATTTTATCAGCAACGGTAGGTGTGGAAAATGTATATGGACAAGCAAGGGGGGTAAGCACAAAGAAAAAAATGTGAAGGTACGGGGGTAATACAAACCGGTGAGTTAACTGTTTCTCTAAATACAGTAATGTGCATACCAACTGGGACAGTGGAAAATTAATGCTTATTTGAAAGATACACGGCAGTGATATGACAGATAATTTAATAAGAGATACGATTTCGTTATATCTCTTCGTCGTGGTATCAGATTCTAGTAACAGCAGTTACTAGGACCTGATACCAATCGCAATCCCGCGTTTGATTATTGCCCTTAGATTCTCATTTGGGTTGAGGTCACAGTTTCCAAGCCAGTTTAGAACTTTTATCCTCACTCTCTTCGATGAATGCCAGCATTTTTCTGGAAGTGTGGCATAAAGCAAGATCTTGCTGGAAAATGCCTTCTCTAACAAGAAAGTCTCTATCCACAACGGGAAACAAATAAGTTGCCAGCATTGCCTTGTATTTGTCACTGTTCATCGTTCCCTCAACAATAACAAGCCGTCCATGATCTGTGCAGTAAAACTACCCCAAAACATCTTGTGTGGGTGTTTTGGCGCTTGTTAAATGTGTATTCCGAAGAGTTTCTCCTTTGTTCCGTCTCATTATCACTGGTCTGTACTCGTGTACTTCAAAATGCACCTCATCTGAAAATATAACTTTTCTCCATTCATCTGTAGTGCCCTGGAATGCCCACCGTGGCCGCTTTTTCTTCATAGCAGCAGTCAATTGTTTCTTTACCGGCTTCCTGGCAGTTCTGCCAAATTCAAGGAGCCTTCATCGAACAGTTGAAGAATCAACGTTTGCACCAGCTGAAGCTGGTGTAAATATCTATAGATATTTGTTGGTTTTTCTTGGGATCCTTTACATTATTTATGATAATCTTGTCATCGTGAGGTGTTGTCTTGAGTTTCTTCCACATGTTCCTTGATGCAGCGCTCCACAATCACCAGTGTCGTCAGCTCTCTTTAGAATCCGACCAACAATTGACTTTGCTTGGATAAAATTTTTGGTGATCTGTCTGATACTCAAATCAGCATGTTTTCTAAGAGCTACAATACTTGCATGCTTCCTAGGTGTAACATCCTTCATGAATTTCAGCAGTAATCATAAACTGATGGGGACAATTTGGCGAAACGGCATTCACTCATGGAGAACGCTTGCAGGAATAGTCTTACAGAATGACAGCTGTTGTAACGCTGAGACGTAACACCACAGCTGGATGTATGAATGTTGGTAGAATTACCGAGAACATGGTAGGTAAAAGGACACAAGTGCAACTAATATGACATTTTATTGTGGCAACATTTCGCCCTCCAGGAGCTTTGTTAAGGTTAACAAAGCTCCTGGATGGCGAAACGTTGCCACACTAAAACGTCATATTAGTTGCACTTGTGTCCTTTTGCCTAACACAGCTGGATGGTTGCCAGAAGTCGATAACAAGTTCTTCTGAAAAGACAAGAGTCCAATCTACATTAAGCCGGAGACGAAGACATTAAACAATCACAAAATTTACTCCAGTCCCAATTAATTTGCACACTATTGTAATAGTGGCCGATAGAAATATCGGGAAAGACTACACTACAAGATAAGCGAAGAGGGAATGCATCTGGAAGGGTCCAGACATATGAAGAAAGGAAAGAAATAAGGATGGTATGACAGACAAATGTAACGTGGTATTGAATAGACGCTATGTTGATTCTACGTGCAGCCTCCCATTGTATATTAAAATCCCACACAACAGATAAGGTTGATAGAGCATAGCCAATTTTCTATTTAATCTGCCTGTGGGAGGCATCGGGACGTACCACCAATGTAAAAGATTGGTAAGCGTAATAATATATGTCCTTAATATGAAATAATGTGATTAATAATTGTAGCCTAGAAGACAAAACAAAATACTTCAATAAGTCAAGTCCATTTGTTAATTATAAACTAAATAGTTTTACTAACGTAAATTTTCATAATATACAGGAACTATGTTCCTAATCCAGGGTCCCGGAACTATTTGGGGAGCTGAGACTGTGGACATTAAGAGGGACATTGTTAGCGACACAAGTGTCCCTAAAGTCTCAGAAGCCTTCAGGATACATCAACTTCTGTAAGTTGCAATTTTGTTATGTATTCACGAGTTCTTCCCCGATTGTGGGTGGAAAGTTAATTCGAGATTATGTTCACGTGAAAAATCCCACACACTAGGTATACCTGATTCTTGCCTCATATTTAGTAGTTCGATGGAAAACAGCCCAGAATAATTTTTAGGGCTTCATTTTGTGTTTTGTAGAGTCTTCCAGTGGTTCTGCAGTGTTGCAGGATTAAAACAGGTGCATATATACACTTGTTCCTCTAAATATAGTGCTAAGGGTAAAAAATTGAAAACTACATACAGTATATTAACATTATGTATATAAATATAAATACAGCTGTATATACATATACAAACGACACAAAATTGAATTACAGCACCTTTATTAAGCCTTAAACATGTGGCGGGGAAGATAAAAATATGCCTAATCCATATTGTAAATTTTAGTATTAGGAGATATTCATGGGAAGTGTTAAACCCGTAGGGGTCATACTGCTCCCGAAGAATAGAAAGGAAGGAAAAAGCTCGAATTCCATGGATCAAGAGCCCTTAAAGGCAGGATCATAATATGCAGTTAAATGCACATGTTTAAGCATATAAGCAATTAGCAATCAGAAACATTTAGTAATGCAAGAACAGCAGGGCATCCAATGTAACGATTATATTATTATTATTATTATTATTATTATTATTATTATTATTATTATTATTATTGTAATTATTTCCCGTACAATGTCTGGGAAATGGTCCAAGGAAGGGCAGTGTAGTTTAAATTCATTGTAATAAGATTCCTCAATATCATGAAGGCATCTCTTTCCCTTCAACTTTTAAGGGACAGTCTACCGATATTTAGGAAAGCGATTAATGAAGCTTCTTCCTGACCTTGTGTTGTATTTTTAATAACTCTCATTACCTCTGTTGCTGTATAATCATTGGATTACTGTGGAACATTAATAAAAATCGAAGCAACAGTCACGACAACCCCACAAATTGGAATTTAAATGTTCTGGCCTCTTCTTTGTTTTATTTTCTCACTCGCGGACAGATCGAAACTTAGTCCAGTTTTCATTTCCAAAGGGTAGGTTCATTGAATTTTTTCCAGACACTTTATTGTGACTTTTATTCAATATAATTGTAATTTATCTCTGCACTCTCAAGCTCTTTAAACACTCTTATTAAGTTTATGGTCAGATTGTTCAACACTACTTTGGTCATAATGCTAAACACTTTGTTCAACATTTTGGGCAAGTTCTTCTCCTCCTTCCGATTCTGCTTCCGATACCTTTCTTGGTGGTCCTGACGGCACCTCATCGTAATACCCCGAGTTACAGTCCTGAGCTCGCGTTTTACTCAGCTGCCCTCGAAGAGGATAATGTCCATTCGAATTTGGTGACACTTCTGCGGCACAGCTCTCCCCATCTTGTGCCGGTGTGTTGGAACTCTTGTCCAGAGCCGGGGAGTTCGACCCCGGGTCTTGCGCCGAGTTCGAACCCGGAGTTTTTGTCATGTTATCTCGGAATATTTGAGAGAGCTTACGAGTTAGTTTAGGGGGTTCATCTTCTGACAGCTGTTGAGTCTCCTCAGAAGGACAGTCTCGGGATTTTTTTCTTTGGGATGCTCGCAGTGGCTTGGGTGGCGGCACACTAGAAGAATCATCAGCGCCCGGGCATCTGAGAAACCACCAGTAGAACCGAAGCAAAGTGTATTATTTTGTCTAGAAATGCAAGCATACGTATTCTATAACTTTTATTAAGTATTATGTAAGTATTCTGTAACTTTTATTAAATATTATGTACTTTAACGTTTAACATTTCACAATAGGAAAAATGGAAAAATTACTATAGAACGGTCGAATGTAATGATTAGCAAATTATTTACGTCTGCATGATCATTTCAAGAGATTCACCTGAGCTTGGGATTGAGGATACACATGGCATTCAGAAATTTTCCAAGTAGCAGCAGGGAGGAGACGGTGAGGATGAGGACGAGGTTGTGGGCATGAGGACCCAGAGTGAAGACGTGCTGTTTAGGAGCTGCCACAAGCACCAAGCGACACAGGTCCCCTGGGGCTGTCATGGCTACACTCACACATTCCAGGCTCACCACCAGCACATTACTTTCTCCCTCCTGCACCCTGTTGGAATTACAAAAGTAGATTAAAGGATTCCTGGACAGCTTGTGGCTGATAAACCTAAGACGAAGAAAAAATTATATTTGTATTAATCCGGGGTAAACCGAGAAAGCTAAGCAGTGTGGCTTATTTCCATTAGGGGTAGCAAAACCTGTTTTATGAATCTAAATTCAGTAACAGATATGATCTTGTGCTCTAAAGAAGGCACTTACGTGAGTGTGTCATCTTGCAATGTGATAATGCAGGGCTTGCCGTAGTGTGTAGTGTCTGTGGCTCCCAGGTGGTGGTCATAATCTGCATCCCATACTGGATGACCTTCCTCACTCACTGCCTCCTTGCATGCTCGCTGGACTTTCCTGAAACAGACAGAATGCTGATATAATATTAGGAGTTAGGAAGAACAGTAGTCTGCTTGACTTTGTATTAGTAGATAAGTTGATTGGTAGACTCGTAAATGTTGAAAAGGCTTTAGGAGCATCTGACATGTTTGGCAAGTGGGTAAACGAAAGGCTTAACTAAGTACATAAACTAAGGAAATTTATAATTAATGGGAGGTATGGCCAACTGTTGCAAGATAGGTTGTCCAGAGTGAGAGAAAATGACGGAGATGCCGAAGTATGGTATGGATTGAAGGATGCAGCAAGTTGCTCAACACTACTACCATACCTGTAGGCAGCTCGAGCAATTTGATTCTTGATGACTTTGTCAAAATTCTCTGTGAGTGTTTTGATATGCACCAAGCCCACTATGATGCCCTCCAGCACCCATTTTTGCTCCTCTGCCATCTGTTGGTGGGAAATACTGTATAGTTAAAAAGTCACCGTAAGTTCCTCTAAGTTGGAAAAAAAAAATTTAAGTGGCGGTAATTTTTTTTTTATTTTAGTGTAAGCATAGTTTAATATTCTAAGTTCTGGGACTAGATTTGTTGCAAACTCTGGAGTTGAGGGAGAGGTTTATTTTTAACTGAGTTGATAGAGAACATACATCATCATGCAACTAACTTAGATGGTATCAGGTAATAATATTTTCACTACCCTACATGCGAGTTATTTTTCATTTTGTAAAGTATATTTGCCAAAGAATTAAAAAACAACGTGGGGACAGATCACTGTGGTCTGTCACTACTACTAGACGGGCTCGTGTGTTGGAAACGTAATACAGGTTTTGCCTTCTTTAACCCCATTTCTGCCCACTCCGTTAAATCAACCCACCTTCTCATACACAAGTCCAGAGGTTTGCAACAAATCTAGCCCCAGGAAACTGAGCCATACTTAGAGACTAAGGAACGTAACCTACTCGCCTCATAAAAGAGAAGCATCAAGGGAGATATGATTACAGTGTGCAAAATAATCAGAGGACTTGATAGAGCGAATAAGAACAGACTGACATGCGAGAGAGAGAGCGACAAGGATGCGTAAATGGAAACTAATAACGCAGATGAGTCATGGTTATAAGGAAATACTGTTTTTATAGTTTGGTTTGAAGGTGGTAAACAGGTGGAATGTGGTAGATGAGAAACTGGTACAGGCATAATCCATAATCCTGGTGGCTAAAGCTCCCGCTTCACACACGGAGGGCCCGGGTTCGATTCCCGGCGGGTGGAAACATTTCGACACGTTTCCTTACACCTGTTGTCCTGTTCACCTAGCAGCAAATAGGTACCCGGGTGTTAGTCGACTGGTGTGGGTCGCATCCTGGGGGACAAGATTAAGGACCCCAATGGAAATAAGTTAGACAGTCCTCGATGACGCACTGACTTTCTTGGGTTATCCTGGGTGGCTAACCCTCCGGGGTTAAAAATCCGAACGAAATCTTATCTTATCTTAAGGCCTAGGAATCCATGAACCACTAATGTTGGCGAGAGAGAGAGACTGGTGGAATATATAAAACACGGGAATCAGGTATAAGCAGAACTAAGAATGAGTTCCTTATTGTAAAGAATTATCAAAGGCAGTTTGAAACTGATATAGCAACCTATGCAAAGTGCGAACCTCAGCGTCTGCACAGCCACATCAAGAGGTAACTGACAAACCAAGAGCAGATAAGGCAGGAAAATGAAGGAGAGATGGTCAAACACAAGAAAAAGAGGAAAAAACTCACCGCAGATTCAGAGATCTTCACGAGGCTTGTGTCTTAACTGGGAACAAGGAGGTAGATGCTTAGACACTATGATCATAAAATGAAAGTCAACGTTGTCTTTCTGGATGACATGCTTAATGGCACCAGTGATAGTCATTGTATGACTAGAGACTAGCGTCATGTGAAATTTATCACAACAAAAAACGTCACCACAGGTTTCTGATAAGCTGTGGTGACTCCATTAACGGAAGTGTTCCTGAAAATGGCATATTTTGTTTTATTTACAGCTACCCACCCCCTCCCTCCCTCCTCTCCCACTCTCCTCTCCCACTCTCCTCCTCTCCCTCTCCTCCTCTCCCTCTCCTTCTCTCCCTCTCTTCTCTCCCTCTCCCTCCCTCCTCCCTCCCTCCTCCCTCCCTCCCTCCCTCCTCCCTCCCTCCTCCCTCCCTCCTCCCTCCCTCCCTCCTCCCTCCCTCCCTCCCTCCCTCCCTCCCTCCTCCTCCTCCTCCTCCTCCTCCTCCTCCTCCTCCTCCTCCTCCTCTCCCTCCCTCCTCCTCTCCCTCCCTCCTCCTCCTCCTCTCCCTCCTCCTCTCCCTCCCTCCCTCCTCCTCCCATCCCTCTCTCCTCCCTCCATCTCCTCCCTCCATCTCCTCCGTTCCCCTCTTTCTTCCTCCTCTCAATCCTTCCTCTCTCTTCAGTAAATGTATGAACGAAGGGGAGGGACCTAGGGACTGGTAAAGTGTGTCAAGTGTGTACTTAGTTTCTTTGTATAAAGGAAAAGTGGAAAAAGAATGTAAGAATAATAAGGGAATAAACCTGTTGAGTATACCAGAGAAAATGTATAATAGTTATTATTGAAATAATTATGGGTAAGACGGAAAGGATCGCCGATGAACAAGGAGGCTTTAGAAAGGGTAGGGGATGTGTAGACCAAGTATTTGCATTCAATAAATGGACTAGGCTGGAGGTCAACGTCCCCACGGCCTGGTCTATGACCAGGCCTCGAAGTGGATTTGGGCCTGATCAACCAGGCTGTTAATGCTGGCCGCACGCAAACCTACGTACGAACCACAGCCAGGTTGGTAAAAAACTGACTTTAGGTGCCTGTTCAGCTCCTTGAAGACAACCAGGGGTCTGTAATCCCTTTTATGTATGCTGTGCATGAAGCATGTAAGTGAACAACAGATATGGGTAAGGAAGTTTTCGTTGTAGTTATGATTTTAATAAAGGTGTCGTGGGGGTTCGTCAGATGTTGGAGTAAGAAATACGTTGGATGTCTTGGATGCATATAATTAAGAGCCTTGAGGAGAAGCCCAGGAGTCTTGCCTTGTCCAGTCTATGCCTAGCAGGAACTGACCACGAGGCCTCTGGCCTTCTGTTTACATGTGACGAGTCTCTTGACGTCACGGCTAGCAAGGGAACATATAAAGTAGCTGAGATTATCTAAGTATACTACACAAGTACACAGCAACACTACTGACAAAGGCATATGACAGGAGTGGATAGGAAAACAATGTAATAGGTGTTGCAAATGTGTGGAATAGCTGGTAGGTTACTGAAAGCAGTTAAGTTTTTATGAGGATATAGTGAGGCTCAGGTTATGATATGTAGGAGAGAGGGAGATTATTTTTCAGTGAAAGTAGGTCTTCGACAGGGATGTGTGATATCACCATGGTTGCCAAACATATTCATAGATGGAGTTGTAAAAGTGAGTGCTAGGGTATTGGGGAGAGGTGTGGGATTAAAATATGTAGAATCGAATGCAAAGTGGGAGGTGTTACAATTGCTTTTTGCTGATGACACGGTGCTTTTGGGGGATTCTGGAGAGAAGTTGGGAAGGTTGGTGGGTGAGTTTGGGAGGGTATGAAAAGAAGGAAATGAAAAGCGAATATAAGAAAGAGCAAAATGATAAGGGTAACAAAATTAGGTAATGAAAGATTAGATATTAGATTGGAAGAAGGAAGTGAATGTTCAGATATTTAGGAATGGACTTGTCATCGGACGGATCTTGAAAGTCAAGGTGAAACAGTATTGGCAAGGGGGAAAAGATGGGTGGTCCATTGAGGCATCTGTGGAGACAAAATTATCCATAGAGGCAAAAAGGGAAATATACGAGTGTAGTCGTACCAGCACTCTTATGTGTGTGAAGCATGCATTGTAAATGTTGTAGCAAGGAGACTGGAGGCAGTGGAGATATGTCTGAGGGTAATGTGTAGTGTAAATATGCAGAAAATTCATAACTTGGAGATTAGAAGGTGCTGGGTTACTATATTATCCAGACGGCTGAAGAGAGGTTGAGGTGGTTCGGAATTGACAGGGTGGGCAGGATAAGTCTGAGAGGTGAGTCTCTGGTACACGAGATCATAGCTAAAAGTTAAGAATATAGATGAGCCACAGGGATGTAAGAAAATATTAAGTCTTTGAGTGGTCAGGAAGTGGAATGGCCTAAACTACAAAGTGGCAGAGGCGGGATCAATGCATAGTTTGAAAAATCGGTATGTTAGGACTCCCACAGCCAGAATTGTGAACCCAGTAGTGGCTAGCGGAAATGCGAGGCCACGAGCTGAGACTTGACCCCTTCAACCTCAATTAGTCGAGCACACAGAGAAAGGGAGATGAAAGTGGATAGCGCTGCAGCCACTGTAAATCTTAATTATTATATGATACAGGAAACAAGACGGAACACTGAGTATAGCTCTTCTTAAGTGTTTATAAAACGTACTCGTAAATACAAATAAGGAATCTCACAAACCATAGATTTCAAGGCACTTCAGAAAAATTAATCACTATTGTTGGATCACTATCAAAAGCTCCTAGTGTTAAGTTGAACGAGTTGGTATATTCAATGCTGTTCTACCATTGTTCCGTCTGCACCAGCTGTTGCCTCCTCACTAGCTGGCTGTCTGATAAGGACATAGCTGATAAAGGTTCCGCATTCACACTATCTCCCCGACTTCATCCCTGCCATGATATGCCATCGGCTATCAGTCTTATCGGCGAACAACGGTAAATCCTTCACGCGAGAGTTCGTATTTCGTTAGGTAATGTAAAAGTGTCATGATAACTAGACTTGTTACTGTTGCTGCGAGACCTGATAATGGTATCTCCTAAGCCTATGAGCCCACTTCCTTCTGTTTCAATTTATGGAATAGAAATAGTTCAAGGCAGTCAGAAAATTTTAATTCTACGTATAAAAATATAGCCAAATCAACCAAACCTCGTTTGTGGAAAAGTTGATGGAATAAATAATTCCAGATTCAATTCGAAGCCACTTTTCTTGGTCAGAAAAGTGGCAGATGCAGTTCAATGTAGACAAATGCAAGGTTCTGAAGCTCGGGAGTGTCCATAACCCTAGCACTTATAAGTTAAATAATGTAGAACTTAGCTATACAGATTGCGAAAAGGACTTGGGGGTTATGGTAAGCAGCAACCTTAAACCAAGCCAGCAATGCCTAAGCGTACGTAATAAGGCAAATAGATTACTGGGATTTATATCAAGAAGTGTAAGCAACAGAAGTCCAGAGGTCATACTGCAGCTTTATACATCATTAGTAAGGCCTCACCTAGATTATGCAGCTCAGTTCTGGTCTCCATATTACAGAATGGACATAAATTCGTTAGAAAACATTCAGCGTAGGATGACTAAATTAATACATAGCATTAGAAATCTTCCTTATGAAGAAAGATTGAAGACTCTTAAGTTACATTCACTTGTTAGACGAAGAATGAGGGAGACCTGATTGAAGTGTATAAGTGGAAGATAGGTATTAATAAAGGGGATATTAATAAGATCTTGAGGATGTCTCTCCAAGAGAGAACCCGCAGTAATGGATTTAAATTAGATAAGTTTAGATTTAGAAAGGACATAGGAAAGTATTGGTTTGGAAATAGGGTAGTTGATGAGTGGAACAGTCTACCTAGTTGGGTTATTGAGGCTAGGACTTTGGGTAGTTTCAAATTTAGGTTGGATAAGTACATGAGTGGGAGGGGATGGATTTGAGTGGGACTTGCACATCAGAGCTTGTTTCTTGGGTGGCATTGAAAATTGGGTTGGGCAAAGTTTGTTAGTGGGATGAATTGTAAAGGACCTGCCTAGTATGGGCCAACAGGCCTTCTGCAGTGTTCCTCCTTTCTTATGTTCTTATGTTTACTAATTTTTCCACTAGGGTATTCGAGGCAGTAGACAGAGATTAATAAAATATGTATTAAGCTTTCACTAATGCCTTTGATAAAGTTCCACACAGGAGACATGATGAAGTAACAGCACATGGTATAGGAGATATTATCTCCTAGGTTGAGTCATGGCTGAGAGATAGGCACCAGTCAGAAAACAGGACTCAGATGGTATGAACTTTGTGCCCCTCACAACAGCAGCAACAGATGCTGCATCGTAGTAATGGTTATAACTTCACTACGTAACTTTCTTGTTTAAGAACTTTTTCAAACTTTATTATCAATCACCAACATGTTCAGCAACTGTATAAATACTGCTGTGGTAGGTAAATGACTTAAAAGAGACCCCAGTGGAAATAAATCAGAATTCTTTACTTTATTGGGTTATACAGTTAAGAATTTTTTATCCAAAGGATTATAATAATCTGTATCCGAAATGCTTGGGACCGAAAATGTTTCGAAATTCGGATTTTGGGATATTTATATATTTGCATCTATAAAATAGGACAACTTGGAGATGAGACCCCAGTCTAAAAACGGTACTGTACTGTACAGTACAGGTATGGAAATAATGGTCACTGCTTAAAAAACGAAGATAAATGCAGACCCAGACTATGCCGTTAGATTTTTCATCATTAACAATCTTGGCAAATACATCAATGAATTTATCTGCTGCTTCATGACCATCAGACGCTTTATCAGCACTAATCTTGAAATATTTAATGCCGTGCCTTTTCTTAAATTTTTGTAACCAGCCACTGTATAGTCCTTGTGGCTTAGCGCTTCTTTTTGATTATAATAATAATGTAACCAGCCTGTTGGGTAATAAATTACCTTCAGTATTTAGTGTCATTATATATTTTTGCTTGTTTCATGATCAGCATTCCGGAATATGAGGAAATGGTATGGTGATACCGACAAGATGTGGAAAAAGACACTTATGTACAGTTCAGGACATTTATTAAAGGAAACGTTTCGCCACGAGTGGCTTCTTCAGTCCTAATACAGAGAAAACTAAGAAAACACATATATATAGTGGTGGGAGTCAGGTGAGGTGAAGCGTGGGTAGAGGTGGTAATAGTAGTAGTAGTAGTAATTGAGCTAAGGAGGTGAGGTTAGAGAGGGACCTGCTGGCATCAAGTAACACCAGTTCCCAGGATGGGTAATATCCTCTTGCTTAGTAATTTTGAAATACTGTAACTACCGGATTTTTGCTCTATAGTGTTACTGACAGAAATTAGTGCAGCTTCAATGCATTTTCTCCGTCTTAAGTCGTCTTCTTTAATAACTAGTTTAGCTTCATTGAATTTCATGAGGTGTCCAACATCGTCTCTATGTTGAACACATGCGTTTTTGCGGTCATCATTTCTGCAAGCATTTTTGTGTTCTGCTATTCTAATGTCCAGAGTAGGGGAAACAGCCAGAACTCTGGACATTAGAATAGCAGAACACAAAAATGCTTGCAGAAATGATGACCGCAAAAGCGCTTCTATCAACTTTTCTGTACTTGACTGAAGAAGCCTACTGTGTAGGCGAAACGTTTCATAATAAAGATACCTAACTGTTGCATATGTGTCTTACCTGACAACCTGTCGGTATTTTATACCATTTTAATGTTCAATCTGTCAGACACTGCAACACAAGGGTATCTTGGTACAGACCTACAATCAACTTCGACAACTTCCACTAGTGCGAGCGGCTGGATTTGAGAGGGACCTGACCTTTCAACATCTGAGTTCTTACCTCTCCTAGTGGCCTACGTCTCACCTCTTGGCGCTATAAAAAGCGTCATTCTGTCACTTCATCTCCATATTGTTTCATACTATGGAACAATGCTCTTCTCCAGACTGAGGGACTGACCACCTCAAAACTTTAAGGGTGATGGACTGATTACATCGTCTTCAAGTATCTTCTGCTTCTATCAACTTTTCTGTACTTGACTGAAGAAGCCTACTGTGTAGGCGAAACGTTTCATAATAAAGATACCTAACTGTTGCATATGTGTCTTACCTAACAACATAGAGACGATGTTGGACACCTCATGAAATTCAATGAAGCTAAACTAGTTATTAAAGAAGACGACTTAAGACGGAGAAAATGCATTGAAGCTGCACTAATTTCTGTCAGTAACACTATAAAGCAAAAATCCGGTAGTTACAGTATTTCAAAATTACTAAGCAAGAGGATATTACCCATCCTGGGAACTGGTGTTACTTGATGCCAGCAGGTCCCTCTCTAACCTCACCTCCTTAGCTCAATTACTACTACTACTACTATTACCACCTCTACCCACGCTTCACCTCACCTGACTCCCACCACTATATATATGTGTGTTTTCTTAGTTTTCTCTGTATTAGGACTGAAGAAGCCACTCGTGGCGAAACGTTTCCTTTAATAAATGTCCTGAACTGTACATAAGTGTCTTTTTCCACATTCCGGAATATGCTCACTCCGACGCTAACGATTACACTCCATCAATACACGATCGAGATCTTCATTTTTCTGTGCGCAGTGTTTTTTTTTTTTCTATTTTTCATTAACTTTTGTTCAACACTTTCAGCATAGAACTTCAACAATTTATCCCTCTGATTCTTTAGGTGGTAGATAGTGGTTGTTCCAACGCCAAACTCCTCAGATGCCTCACAAACACCGCTCGAGTTTTTCCAACAACTTGACTTTGTGATATAGATAAACATAATGGTTCCTCTTTTTCTTTTCGCTATTACCCTTAGACCTTTCTAACATTTTCAACAATATCTTCATACAACAGCTTAAAACGCGGGTAATCAGGAACAATTGCTGCTGACAACAAACTGACGCTAGTACAAATATAAAGCTCATCTGTCTCGACTAATACTCATATACCTGAGTCGGTAAATATGCACTCATGACCTGCATGAATTCTTGTATGTGTAGCTTATGTCTCAGCTAAACAGATGGAGGATCGAGTCGTCTACGTCTTGTGCTGAATGATCCATTTGTGGCGCATCATGTCAACACTCGAAAATCTTTAGGATTTTGGAGGTTTCCGGATTTTGGAATTTCGGAAAAAGAATTATGTAGTGTACTAGGTTACATGTACATGATGTACTTTTTAATGTGCCCATAACATTTGTGTGCTTTAAAAGCATTGTGAAAAATACTGCTGTATACCTGGAGAGGGTTTCGGGGATCAACGCCCCCGCCGCCCAGTCTGTGACCAAGCCTCGTGGTGGATCAGGGTCTGACCAACCAGGCTGTTACTGCTGGCTGTATGCAGACAGATGTACAAACCACAGCCCGGCTGATCAGGTACTGACTTAGGTGTTTATCCAGTGCCTTCTTGAAGACAGCCAGGGGTCAATTGGTAATCCCCCTTATATATGCTGGGAGGCAGCTGAACACTCTTGGGCCCCTTAAACTTATTGTGTTGTCTCTTACATACAACAATACCTTGCATAGTATGGCTAATGCGTGTCAAAAATAAAATGACCTACTATGCAGTACCATACTGTTCAGAGTATTATTATAATGTGTTTTAATGTAATACATTCCAGCAATATGATTAAATGCGTTGAATCACAAAAAAAAATATTTAGCTGTTTGCTTAGTACAAGTCAGTGCACACAAAACTTTTGTAACGTCAAAGACCTGGGAGTGATCATGTCGGAGGATCTCACCTTCAAGGACCATAACATTGTATCAATTGCATCTGCTAGAAAAATGACAGGATGGATAATGAGAACCTTCAAAACTAGGGAGGCCAAGCCGATGATGACACTCTTCAGGTCGCTTGTTCTATCTAGGCTGGAATATTGCTGCACACTAACAGCACCTTTCAAGGCAGGTGAAATTGCTGACGTAGAAAATACAGAGAACCTTCACGGCACACATAACTGAGATAAAACACCTCAATTACTGGGAACGCTTGAAGTTCCTGAACCTGTATTCCCTGGAATGCAGGCCGGAGAGAGACATGATTATATACACCTGGAAAATCCTAGAGGGACTAGTACCGAACTTGCACACGAAAATCACTCACAACGAAAGCAAAAGACTTGGCAGACGATGCAACATCCCCCTAATGAAAAGCAGGGGTGTCACTAGCACGTTAAGAGACAACATAATAAGTGTCAGGGGCCTAAGATTGTTCAACTGCCTCCCATCATACATAAGGGAGATTACCAATAGACCCCTGGCAGTCTTCAAGCTGGCACTGGACAAGCACCTAAAGTCGGTACCTGACCAGCCGGGCTGTGGCTCGTACGCTGGATTGCATACAGCCAGCAATAACAGCCTGATTGATCAGGCCCTGATCCACCATGAGGCCTGGTCACAGACTGGGCCGCGGGGGCGTCGACCCCCGGAACTCTCTCCAGGTAAACACTTGCAAATAAAGAAATAAAAAAATGGAGGTGCACATTAAAGGAAGCGTTTGTTAGATATTTGGAGTGACATCTGAGGTGTTGTGTGTGGGCGCCTCTGTAAAGACGGTAATTGTGTGAATGATGGTGAAAGTGTTTTCTTTTTTTTTGGGTCACCCTGCCTCGGTGGGAGACAGCCGACATGTTGAAAAAAAAAAATAGTATAAAATTTTTTATTAGAGTTGTAAATAAACAATGTGTCGTACATACTGTAAAGAAAAAGGTAATTTTTATTTTGAAAAATATTTGAACAATGTAGTTTGCACAGTTTTTTTTTTTATAAGAACATAAGAAAGAAGGAATACTTCAGCAGGCCTACTGGCCCATGTGAGGCAGGTCCAAGTCTCCTACCGGCTTAAGCCAGTGCCCCAACCTAGTCAGGTCAGGTCACATTCACTTAAGGAGCACAGCATCAGACCTGGTAGCACAAGCTAGTCAGGTCCAACTGCCACTCACACCCACTCATGTTCTTATCTAACCTATTTTTTAAAACTTCACAATATTTTAGCATCTATGACGGTACTCGGGAGTTTGTTGCACTCATCCACAACTCTATTACCAAACCAGTGCTTTCCTATATCCTTCCTGAATCTGAATTTTTCCAACTTAAAACCATACAGGTGTCCCGTATCTCCATCGCTAGCGGACTCAACTCGCACACTGAAGTCCGGAGTTCGAATCTCCTCCGTGGGATCAAACCCCACCCGCGTTATGGTTTGTTTGCGATCGTGTCATTACGATTTCGTGAGTCATTAGGGACGTGTTTCCATAAGACACCTGCTGTCCCTGTTCACCCATCAGTGTAAAATGGGTACCTGGATGTTAGTCGGCTGGTGTGGGTTGCATCCTGGGACAGAACTGACCTAATTTGCCCGAAATGCTCAGCATAACAAGCGGCTTTCTATGTAGTAGTATGTCATTGATGTCAGCTAGGACTGTATACCATGTACATGTACTTGTAGTAAATAAAGATAGTATTATTACTGCGAGTCCTGTCTTGGCTAGATATTTTTAGCACACTATCTACATCCTCTTTATTTATTTCTGTTTTTCATTTATACACCTCAATTACATCAACCCCTAATTCTACGTTTTTCTTAGTGCAGATTCAGGGCCCTCAGTCTGTCCTCATAAGGAAGATTTCTGATACATGGGATCAACTTTGTCATCCTCCTTTGTACATTTTCCAGAGCATTTATATCCATTCTGTAATACGGTGACCAGAACTGAGCAGCATAATCTAAATGAGGCCTAACCAAGGATATATAGAGTTGAAGAACAACCTGAGGACTCCTATTATTTATGCTTCTTGATATGAATCCAAGGATTCTGTTAGCTTTATTGCGAACACTTATGCACTGTTGTCTTGGTTTTAGATTACTGCTACCCAGAACTTCCAAATACTTTTTGGAATCAGTAATATTAAGATCTACAATATTTAGTTTATATGTGGCATGGTTATTTTCCTGTCCAATGATTAGAACTTTGCATTTGTCTATTAAACTGCATCTGCCACTTCTCCGACCACTGCATCAGTCTATTCAAATCTTCCTGGAGTTTACCTGAACGCCCCTGCGGCCCCTTCTAAGACCAGGTCTCATGGTGGATCAGGGTCTGATCAACCAGGCTGTTACTGCTGGCCGCACGCAAGCTGACATACGAACCACAGCCCGGTTGGTCAGGTACTGACTTTAGATGCCTGTCCAGTGCCTTCTTGAAGACAGCCAGGGGTCTATTGGTAATCCCCCTTATGTATGCTGGGAGGCAATTGAACAGTCTCGGGCCCCGGACACTTATTGTGTTGTCTCAGTGTACTCGTGGCGCCCCTTCTTTTCATTGGGGGAATGTCGCATCTCCTGCCGAGTCTTTTGCTTTCATGGAGTGATTTTCGTGTGCAGGTTTGGTACCAATCCCTCCAGGACCTTCCAAGTGTATATTATCGTGTATTTCTCTCGCCTGCATTCGAGGGAATACAGATGAAGGACCTTCAACCGTTCCCAGTAGTTTAGGTGCCTTACCGCACTTTTGTGTGCCGTGAAAGTTATTTGTACACTCTCCAGGTCGTCAGCCTTGAAGGGGGCCGTTAATGTACAGCAGTATTCCAGCCTAGAGAGCACAAGCGATTTGAAGAGAATCATTATGGGCTTGGCATTCCTAGTTTTGAAGGTTCTCATTATCCAACCTGTCATTTTCCTAGCAGATGAGGTAGATACATTGTTGTGGTCTTTAAAGGCGAGATCGTCTAACATTATCACTCCCAGGTTCTTCACACTGCTTTTCTGCTCTATTGTATGGTTAGAATTTGTGGTATACCCTGAGACATTTTTAATTTCTTCAAGTTTTCCATATCTGAGTAGTTGAAATTTCTCCTCGTTGAACTTCATATTGTTTTGAGTGGCCCATTCGAAGATTTGGTTGATGTCCGCTTGGAGTCCCGCCGTGTCTTCGATGGAGGTCGCTGCCAAGGTGATCCGGGTGTCATCCGCAAAGGAAGACACGGAGCTATGGCTTACATCTCTGTCTATGTCAGAAATGAGGATGAGGAATAGAATGGGAGAGAGTACTGTGCCTTGTGGAACAGAGCTTTTTACTGTGGCTGCCTGTGACTTTACTCTGTTTACTATTACTCTTTGTGTTGTAGATCCATCTACCAACTTTTCCCGTTATTCCTTTATCCCCCATTTTGTGTGCTATTACGCCATGGCCACACTTGTCGAAAGCTTTTGCAAAGTCTGTGTATACTACATCTGTATTTTGTTTATCCTCTACAGCGTCCAGGACCTTGTCATAGTGGTCCAGTAGCTGGGACAGGCAGGAGCGACCTGCTCTAAACCCGTGTTGCCCTGGGTTGTGTAATTGATGGGTATCTAGGTGGTTGGCTATCTTGCTTCTTAGAACCCTCTCAAAGATTTTTATGATATGGGATGTTCGTGCTATCGGTCTGTAGTTCTTTGCAATTGCTTTACCGCCACCTTTGTGGAGTGGGGCTATGTCTGTTGTTTTTAGTGTGTGTGTGGGATGACCCCTGTGTCCATGCTCCCTCTCCATAAAATGCTGAAGGCACGCAATAGGGGCTTCTTGCAGTTCTTGACGAACATGGAGTTCCACAAGTCTGGGCCTGGGGCAGAGTGCATGAACATGTCATTAATTGCCTCTTCAAAGTCTTGTGGAGTTAGAATAATATCCGATATTTTTGGGATGGCCAAATTTTGGGTTTCGTTCATAAAGAATTGGATTGTCGACCCTTAGTGGGCAGTGGCTCGCTGAACACTGAGTCATATTGGGACTTTAGTATCTCACTCATTTCTTAGCTATCATCTGTGTATGTCCCATCCCACCTAAGCAGGGGCCCAATACTGGATGTTGTTTTTCCCTTAGATTTGGCATAAGAGAAAAAGTATTTTGGGTTTTTTCAATTTCTTTTATGGCTTTTAGTTCTTCCTGTGATTCTTGTCTCCTATAAGATTCCTTCAGCTTAAGTTCGATATTTGCAATTTCATTGACTAGTGCCTCCCTTCATATTTCAGATATATTGACCCGACTCGGCAGCTCTGTGACTCTTCGTCTTCGTCTGCATAGGGAACGTCTCTCTCTTTCTAGTTTACATCTTCTCTTTCTTTTTCTTAATGAAATGTGTCTTGAGCAAATCTCAAGAACCACAGAATTCATTTTTTCAAGGCAAATGTTCAGATCTGTGTTGTTTAGGATATCTTCCCAGCTTGTTTCATTTAGGACATGGTTTACTTGATCCCATTGCATGTTTTTGTTATTGAAATTGAACTTCGTGAAGAGACCTTCATGACTGCTCACATTTTGCTGGTTCAGAGCCCTGTGCATACATGTCTGTACCCCTATTATGTTGTGATCTGAGTGAATTGTCTTTGATAGTTATATTACGTATCAGATCATCATTGCTAGTGAAGATTAGGTCCAGTGTATTTTCTAGTCTTGTAGGCTCTACTATTTGCTGGTTTAAGGTGAATTTGGTGCAGAGATTTAATAGTTCATATGTGTGTGAATTTTCATCAGAGCTGCCTCCCGGGGTGATCTCTGCTAAAACATTGTTTGCTATACTCCTCCATTTTAGGTGTCTCAGGTTGAAATCTAGTAGTAACATGTTTGGGGCAGGAGTTGGGACATTTTCCAGACAGTGGTCAATTTTCTTAAGCTGCTCCTGGAATTGCCGGGAAGTTGCATCTGGAGGCTCATATACTACCACAATGACAAGGTTTTGGTTTTTGATCTTTACCGCCAAAACTTCAACTACATCATTTGAAGTGTTTAGTAGTTCTGCACAAATGAGCGACTCTGTGACATACAGGCCAACCCCCCCTTGTTGCCTGTTTAGTCTGTCGCATCGGAATAGGTTATAACCTGGGATCCATATTTCGTTGTCATAATTCTTTATGCGGGTCTCTGTGAATGCTGCAAACATTGCATTTGACTCCATGAGCAGTCCCTTGATGTAAGGAATTTTGTTTTTTGACGGCTTTAGACCCTGCATGTTTGCAAAGACAGATGTCGTTTTGGTGGAATTTAGGGGGGGTTTATTTGCTGGCTCTAATATCTGTTGTTCTGGGGGTAGAGGCCAATGTCCGTGCCTCTGCTCCGGAAGTGTTTTCAGGTGGTGTAGGATTATTGTCATTTCTTGCCAGTCTTTTTTTCCCTTCTGGCCCTAAAAACCTCTGTCCCTGGAGAGGTTGTGGCTCCTCTCTTTTGTTTCCCATAGTCTGGCTGGTCTGTGTCTTCTAGTCCCCTTTAGATGATGTGTCTGGCAGTACGCTTTGTAGCATTTTCTTTCATGGATTGATGAGTGACACATTTCTGGGTGAAATAAGTCTAATGTCCTTGTCAGAATGAATTTGATGGCCTATTTTGGTGACATCGGCAAACTTGCTTATGCCGCTATTTATTCCCTCGTCTATGTCGTTTATGTAGCTTGTGTATAACAAGGGACCCAACACTGACCCTTGTGGAACACCGCTCGTGACGTTCCCTACTCTGATTTCTCCCCATTTATGCAATCACTGCTGCCTATCTGTCAACCACACCTCAATCCAGGAAAAAATATCTCCTATTCCGTGTGCCTTAATTTTCCTCAATAGTCTCTGATATGGGACTCTATCAAAAGCCTTACTGAAGTCCATACACACAATATCATATTCATTACCATGATCTACCTCCTCAAATACCTTAGTGAAAAAAGTTAGTAAATTCATAAGGCAGGAATTCTCTTTTGTAAAACCATACTGAGATTCGTTGATCAATTTATGCTTTTCAAGACGGCTACGAATTGCCTCGGCAATTATTGATTCCATAAATTTTCCCACTATGGAGGTTAGGCTTGTTGGTATACTATAGACAACCCTAACCTCCAGGTCCTTAGCTTCGAACTATAGACTCTATAGTTCGCAGCTAAGGACCTGTCACCTGCTTTGAAAATAGGTATCACATTTGCTATTTTCCACTTATCTGGCACCATGCCAGTTTGTAGTGATATGTTGAAAAGATTAACCAAAGGTTTGCTAAGCTCCTCTTTACATTCCTTTAGAAGCCTTGCATACATTTCTTCAGGGCCCAGGGATTTGTTAAGTTTCAATTTGTTTAAGGACCATGTCACTTGTGACTCTAATCGTGCATAGTTTATTATCATCTTGTTCTACATAGCTTATTATTTCTGGAATATTGCTAGTATCTTCCTGTGTAAAAACTGAGAAGTAAGTGTTAAAAATTCTATACATTTCCTTATCACTGTCGGTGAGCTGCCCCGAGTAACTTTTGAGTGGGCTTATCTTGTCCCTGATCTTACTTCTGTATACCTGAAAGAATCCTTTTGGGTTAGTTTTCGATTCCCTTGCAACTTTAACCTCATAATCTCTCTTCGTTTTTCTTATTCCCTTTTTTTATTTGTCTTTAACTGAATATATTGATTTCTTAACTGCCCCTCTCCTCTTTTATATGCCTCTCTTTTGACCACTGAGATGTTTTAATCTATTGTGTATCCATTTAGGCTAATTTTTGTTTGATTTGATTTGCCTATTTAGAATATAAGTAGTCTGAGCAGCTAGAACTATGCTCTGGAAAATGTCATATCGGCAACCATCACCACCTACCTGACCCATAGTCAGGTCATTCCAATTCAGCCCACCCAGGTAATTTCTTGGTCCTATGAAATCAGCCAAGCGGAAGTCAGGGACAGAGACTTGATTGCCATTATTGGGGTAATTCCATGATATATTAAAACTGAGTGATTTGGGATCACTTTCCCCAAGCTCATCATTAACTTCAAGATTATTAATCAGTGATTCCTTGCTGGCAAGATCCAAGTCAAACAGGTTATTTCCTCTAGTTGGTTCGGTCACAAATTGTTTTGGAAAAGAATCTTGAATCGTATCAAGAAAGTCGCTTGACTCTAAATTTCCTGTCAAATTGCTTCAGTCAATTTGTCTAAAAGTTAAAACTTCCCATTAGCACAACTTTTTTCGTAGGTAGATTGTAGATGCCTTACGAATTCCCATTGAAGTTTGCTGCACTCCCTATTAAGGTTTTGGGGCCTGTAAATCACACCCAAGATTAGTTTTTCACGGCCCTCAAGAAGCTGTAACCAAACTGATTCAGTGGCTGACGCTTGTAATTTTATATCTTGTCTAGCACAACAATTTAAATTATCTCTGATATACATCACTACTCCACCACCCTTCCTGCTGACCCTATCAGTGTGGAATAATTTATAGCCTTGTATGTGGCATTCACAAGGCATTTCTCTATATTTCAGATTGAGCCAAGCCTCTGTTATAGCAATAATACCTATGCTTTCTGCACTTGCAATTAATCTTAGCTCTATCTTATTTCTTACACTCCTGGTATTAGTACAGTAAACCAGAGTTAGTCTCTCACTACCCTCTGCTGTCTCCCTTTGCTGACCTGATCCATTGTCTTTATTTGTAACTTTATGATGAATAATGTCTTTTAAACATTTACTGCTTTCAACCTTAATGCTGCATCCTGACTGTTTCCCACACACACCCATACCTCTATCCTCTTATCAGTTTAAAATCCTTGACATGTCAGCAATGGCCCTCTCGATCGAGTTGACAAATGCTACCACCCCTGCCCCAGACAGATGTACCCCATCCCTTGCATATATATCATGTTTGCCATAAAAGTTGCCCCAGTTGTCAGTGAATTTGATTACAAGTTCCTTGCAGTATCTGGCTAGCCAGCAATTTACACCAATTGCCCGAGACATCCATCCATTGCCCATTCCCCTTCTAGGCAAGATGCTACATTTGATTGGGACCCCTCCCTTAGACCTAATAAAAGCTATAGCCGACATGTACTTATCTAGCAGCTCTTCTCATCTACCCTTCCTGATATTTCCACCAGCACTGAGACAGATAATGGGCTTCTTTCCATTACCTGACATATTATCCAACCTGTTGACTATGTCACCAACACCAGCACAGGAAAAACACACACTCTCTCACCTTCTTATTCCTGTCACAGAAAGCACGGTCCATATATCTAACCTGTGAATCACCAACCACAAGAATGTGGTTACCTGTATTAGCAGAGGAGGTAGCAGCTTTACCTTCACTGACAGCTGAAGTACACTCATCCTGAAGAACAGAGAAACGTAGGTTTATTCAGGTATACACAAATAGTTACATAGATTATCATACATATCAGCATGTGTGTAAAGAACCTAGGATAACGATTTCATACCTTCAAATTATTTCTCTTAACTTATTTTGATGCTCCTCCCATTACTGGGAACCACTCACCATTTGTAGCAGGTGCTGGACTACTGCTCACTGCTAACCTTTTCGTCCTCGCCTCCTTCAGCCACCTCGCAGCGAGTGACTGACTGCTCCTCACTGCTAGTAGCCTCATCCTCCTCACCCATTCCAGCCACTTCGCACTCATTCCCAAACCCATCGAGGTGATCCTTCAGCCTCCGAATCTTCTCCTGGAGAAGTAAGACCTCCTTCAACCAGGGCCGGATTTACAAGGGGGCAAAGAGGTTAACTGCCCCAGGCCCCCCTGCCAGAGGAGCCCCCCAGACGAACGACTTGCTTTATAACTAAATGTAATAATAAAAAATTAATTTAATTAATAAAAGGAATTAAATAAAGTGTGTGGGGGGGATCAGAAAATACCTGGAGTACACCTGGAGAGGGTTTCGAGGGTCAACGTCCCCGCAACCCAGTCTGTGACCAGGCCTCATGGTGGAGCAGGGCTTGATCAACCAGGCTGTTACTGTTGGAATAGGTGCCTGTCCAGTACCTTCTTGAAGACAGTCAGGGGTCTATTGGTAATCTCCCCTTATTTATACTGGGGGGCAGTTGAACAGTCTTGGGCCCCTGACACTTTATTGTGTTGTCTCTTAACGTGCTAGTGACACCCCTGCTTTTCATTGGGGGGATGTTGAATCATCTCCCGAGTCTTTTGCTTTCATAGGGAGTGATTTTCGTGTGTAAGTTTGGTACTAATCCCTCTAGGATTTTCCAAGTGTATATAATCGTGTATCTCTCCCGCCTGCGGCCTAGGGAGTACAAGTTGAGGAACTTCAAGCATTCCCAGTAACTGAGGTGTTTTATCGCAGTTATGTGTGCCGTGAAGGTTCTCTGTACACTTTCTAGGTCAGCAATTTCACCTGCCTTGAAAGGTGCTGTTAGTGTGCAGCAATATTCCAGCCTAGATAGGACAAATGACCTGAAGATTGTCATCATGGGCTTGGCATCCCTAGTTTTGAAGGTTCTCATTATCCATCCTGTCATTTTTGTAGCAGATGCAGTTGATACAATGTTATGGTCTTTGAAGGTGAGATCCTCTGGCATGATCACTCCCAGGTCTTTTCCATTAGTTTGTCCCTCTATTGTGTGGTTGAAATTTGTTTTATACTCCGATATAGCTTTAATTTCCTCACGTTTTCCATATTGGAGTAATTGAAATTTCTCATCATTGAACTTAATATTGTTTTCTGTGCCCCATTTAACGATTTGGTTGATGTCTGCCTGGAGTCTTGCGGCGTCTTCAGTGGAGGACACTGTCATGCAAATTCGGGTGTCATCTGCGAAGGAAGACACTGTACTGTGGCTTACATCCCTGTCTATGTCAGATATGAGGATGAGGAACAGGATGGGAGTGTGTACTGTGCCTCAGACTTTACTCCGTTTACTACTACGTATTTGTGTTCTCTTGGTTAGGAAATTATAGATCCACCTACCAACTTTTCCTCTTATTCATTTATCACGCATTTTGTGCACTATTACACCATGGTCACACTTGTCAAAGGCTTTTGCAAAGTCTGTGTATACTATATCTGCGTTTTATCTGTCTTCTACGGCATCCAGGACCTTGTCATAGTGGTCCAGTGATTGAGACAGACAGGCGCGACCTGCTCTAAACCTATGTTGCCTGGGTTGTGTAAGTGATGGGTATCTAGGTGGGTGGTGATTTTGCTTCTTAGAACCCTTTCAAAGATTTTTATGATATGGGACGTTAGCGCTTTACTGCCACCTTTGTGGAGTGGGGCTATGTCTGTTGTTTTTAGCAGCTGTGGGACGACCCGCATCCATGCTCCCTCTCCATAGGATGTTAAAAGCACATGATAGGGGCTTCTTGCAGTTTTTGATGAACAGGGAGTTCCATGAGTCTGGGCCTGGGACAGAGTGCATGGGCATGTCATTTATTGCCTTTTCGAAGTCATTTGACATCATGGTAATATCAGATAGGTTCAAGTCTGCCGAATTCTGTCTCATAAAAAATTCATTTAGGTTTACGACTCTGGTTAGCGGCTCGCTAAAAACCAAGTCATATTGGAACTTGAGTAGCTCGCTCACTCCCTTGCTGTCATCTGTGCAGGACCCATCTCGTTGAAGTAGGGGCCCAATACTGGATGTTGTTCTCGACTTCGATTTAGCTAAGGGAAAGACATACGTATTTTGGGTTTCAGTTTCATTTATGGCTTTTAGTGTAATTGTGATGTATAATATTTACGTAAATAATAAATCACGGTATTTGACCGCCCCCATAAAAACTTTCGTAGTCTGAGTGCGGTGGGTAAAGATCCTGTGGCTGTGGCATACTTTTTCTAATATTCATGGTGTACCTTAATCATATTCCCATTCTATTCAAAACTGGGTTGAAAATGTTTAATCATGTTTAGTGATCACATTATTTGAGTACTGTAAAATATATATCAGTGGAACCTCTACTTATGAGTGCATCCACGTGCGAGTTTTTCTAGATATGAACAGTCGCTTGGTCGATTTTTTGCTTCCAGATGCGAGCGAAATTTCCAGGTGGGCCTCAAGTGAGGTTCCTTGACGCTGGTGAGGGGCTCTTGCTCTTGATCTAGGGAAATGGATCTCGGTTGTTTGTTGGACTATCGTATTGAAACTTGGGCAATGTATGATGGAAAGATGATTCTTAACGTATACCAAAAATGAAAGAAATCGGACCAGAAATAACGGAGTTCACTTCTCGGCCATTAGCCGCTCCTTAGTGGTATTTTCTTATGGTTTTTATGGTTGTATTCTCGTTTTTTTTTTTGTCTCATTTGATAGAATGGAAGATATACTACAGAAATAGACATGATTTTGATTGGGTTCACGACGAAAAGTACCTTGAAATTGAGCCCAAAGTAGCAGAAATGTGCGATTCTTTGGCGATGTTCAAGAGTAAACAAATGATATCACTGTCCAATACCTGTCTGATTGGCACTGCCCCTCAACCTTCACATATTGGAAAGCTCTTCAACATGCTAGCAAAAGTGGGAGCAGACATCATGATGTAGCAGCGGCAGACATCATGTGGCAGCAGTGGCAGACAACATGAAGCAGCAGTGGCAGACAACATGAAGCAGCAGTGGCAGACATCATGAAGCAGCAGTGGCAGACATCATGAAGTAGCAGTGGCAGGCATCATGAAACTAGCAGTGGCAGACATCATGAAGCAGCAGTGGCAGACATCATGAAGCAGTAGTGGCAGACATCATGAAACAGCAGTGGCAGACATCATGAAGCAGCAGTGGCAGACAACATGAAGCAGCAGTGGCAGACAACATGAAGCAGCAGTGGCAGACAACATGAGGTAGCAGTGGAGACACATGAAGCACGTGGCAGACAACATGAGGTAGCAGTGGCAGACAACATGAAGCAGCAGTGGCAGACAACATGAGGTAGCAGTGGCAGACAACATGAGGTAGCAGTGGCAGACAACATGAGGTAGCAGTGGCAGACAACATTGTCAGTATAGCTACTGAATTCCCTATACATATGCTTGTGTAATATGTTGTAGATTGTATCATCCATGTATACATTTAGGCTCCCTGCTCAGCTAGGCCCAGTGGCTAGCATGTGTGACGTCATGTGATGCCACATGTGAGCTTCAGACGCTCTGCCTCTCTCAGTTCACCGATAGACCCAACAAGTGTGTTTATCTCCAACCATTATATTTCCACGGAACCCTCCCAACAAATGGCGGCAACGGTGGTCGCGTAAATCTGATATTTACGCAGATGCACGGAAATTAACTTCTACCAGCCGACAAACATTGTGTTGACCGCATGGCGGCCTAAACAGCCAGCTACCCCGCCCAAGCACTCAACAGCCTCTCTGCACTACTTCCTGGTTATTCTTTGTGCTTTCTCTGCTTAATTGCATTACTTTCGAGGGGTTGACCCGAGTTTGCAAATTAAGCCAGCAAGCCAGTCTGTGGGGGGAGACAAGCTCTAAGCCACCCAGCCTGACCCAGTCCTAGCCTAGCCTGCTAAGCCAGCTATCCACCCTGCTGTGCTCGTCAGTACAAGTTCTCAAGCCAGTCTGTGTGAAGGGTTAAGCCAAGCAAGCCAGCCATCTAACCCAGGTGACTAACCCCCAGTACTCAAGCTGTGAAAATTTGTGTGGACTGCCTCCAAGTGAGTCACCTACCCTTGCAAACTCTGTTGACACCGAGCTCTGAGGTGGGTACCTCAGCCTCACAAGTGGCTTATAGGACAGATTTTCACAAATGATTGATGTTGCAAGAAACTCGCCTGCATGCACGTATAAAGGACTAACTTACTTGGTGTTGCAGCATATATCCTGATCTTCAACTTCCCTAAGCTTAGCCTTAGCCCCTTTGGACTTTCCTTCAGAAACCATGTGCAACCAGGAGCCTGAATTCCTGCAATATTCAATCGTTATTAGTGTCCTGCCTGCACCTCAGAAATTCCTATATCCAAAGGGTATGTATCCCCTAGTATAACTATGCAGACACTGACACTAGCTTCCAGACTGCTCTGAGACACTGGTACTTACTGGGCATGCTCTGCCTGTTGCACACCGGGCCCACAGATCAACTCGCTCACAATCTCCCCAGACACTGGCCAGAAATCTACGAGATAAAAGTGGAGGTCTTGTCTTACTGTATGGGCCAGACGGAGGTCATCTACGGTACTTCGAGGTGCCTCTACCAAATTTCCCCAGGTCTCAGATGTGAAGACACGTGGGGGGGGCGCCGTCTGCTGATCACGGCACGTCTTGTCCAGTTGGTGTCTGTCTTAAGAAGAACGAGCTGGTCTCTCTTCCATAGCCTCGTCTCTTCGTTCAAACTAGGGCTGCCAGTTCTCCCTAGCTAACTTATCCTAGTGTTTGCCTACATTATCGGCCTATTACTACCCATGTTAAGGTCTTAGGTCTACATTATTATTATCTACAGATGCCTTAGTAAACCTAATATTAGTGTACTAACAGTAAAACTACCTACTCCTTCCCTGAAGAGTAAATCTATAAATTAAATAAATGCCTACCAACAATCCACCGCCAACTAAAGAGAATGCTGTTTGTTTGGGAGGGTTTTAAGGGCCATCCAGCTCAGCCGTTCCATCACGACCATGCTGGATCTGTCCTGTGGAACTTTAGAGACCAAATAAATTTCCACACAAGCAAGCCACGTGAGTTCCAGCCTTCACCATCGCTTTGTGCTCCCAGTTCAAAGCCATCCTGAGTGCTTATAACATCCATGTGGTATTTTCTGGGTTTTTAAGAAAGCTTGGCTTAGAATATTCTCGTGCCTGTTTGGGTGTAAGCCAGAGCACGTGGGTATGCCGATCATCCAGTCGGCCTAGCCACTCACTCAATGACTCAGCGCTGCCTCGCTCACCCACACCTACCCACCACCATTGTTTTTCACCCTTAAATCGGGTCCTAGCACCCACATAGTGGGTCAAGACTCAAGTGTGTTTCATCATCCCTGTGCGCCAACGACAAAAGCCTAGCTATGTGGGGTGCTTGAGTTTAAGCGCAAATTCTTCGAGACATCGTGTTGAGAAGAGTGGACAGCGGCGCCAGTGACAAACAACAACCTTCCCCACCACCACCTTACCGCCACCCTCATTTCTCCACTGACGTCGCTCCAATGATAATGATCTTTTTATAGAGGCATTTGTGAGTGTTGAGACATTTTTTTCAGTGATTTCTTAGTGACATATCTTTTATGGTGATTTCTTAGTGACTAACTTTTGATTAGACTTACCTGGAGTTTACCTGGAGAGAGTTCCGGGGGTCAATGCCCTGGCGGCCCGGTCTGTGACCAGGCCTCCTGGTGGATCAGAGCCTGACCAACCAGGCTGTTACTGCTGGCTGCACACAAACCAACGTACGAGCCACAGCCCGGCTGGTCAGGAACCGACTTTAGGTGCTTGTCCAGTGCCAGCTTGAAGACTGCCAGGGGTCTGTTGGTAATCCCCCTTATGTATGCTGGGAGGCAGTTGAACAGTCTCGGGCCCCTGACACTTATTGTATGGTCTCTTAACGTGCTAGTGACACCCCTGCTTTTCATTGGGGGGATGTTGCATCATCTGCCAAGTCTTTTGCTTTCGTTGTGAGTGATTTTCGTGTGCAAGTTCGGTACTAGTCCTCTAGGATTTTCCAGGTGTATATAATCATGTATCTCTCCCGCCTGCATTCCAGCGAATACAGGTTTAGGAACCTCAAGCGCTCCCAGTAATTGAGGTGTTTTATCTCCGTTACACGCGCCGTGAAGGTTCTCTGTACATTTTCTAGGTCAGCAATTTCACCTGCCTTGAAAGGAGCTGTTAGTGTGCAGCAATATTCCAGCCTAGATAGAACAAGTGACCTGAAGAGTGTCATCATGGGCTTGGCCTCCCTAGTTTTGAAGGTTCTCATTATCCATCCTGTCATTTTTCTAGCAGATGCGATTGATACAATGTTATGGTCCTTGAAGGTGAGATCCTCCGACATGATCACTCCCAGGTCTTTGACGTTGGTGTTTCGCTCTATTTTGTGGCCAGAATTTGTTTTGTACTCTGATGAAGATTTAATTTCCTCGTGTTTACCATATCTGAGTAATTGAAATTTCTCATCGTTGAACTTCATATTGTTTTCTGCAGCCCACTGAAAGATTTGGTTGATGTCCGCCTGGAGCCTTGCAGTGTCTGCAATGGAGGACACTATCATGCAGATTCGGGTGTCATCTGCAAAGGAAGACACGGTGCTGTGGCTGACATCCTTGTCTATGTCGGATATGAGGATGAGGAACAAGATGGGAGCGAGTACTGTGCCTTGAGGAACAGAGCTTTTCACCGTAGCTGCCTCGGACTTTACTCTGTTGACGACTATTCTCTGTGTTCTGTTAGTGAGGAAATTATAGATACATCGACCGACTTTTCCTGTTATTCCTTTTGCACGCATTTTGTGCGCTATTACGCCATGGTCACACTTGTCGAAGGCTTTTGCAAAGTCTGTATATATTACATCTGCATTCTTTTTGTCTTCTAGTGCATCTAGGACCTTGTCGTAGTGATCCAATAGTTGAGACAGACAGGAGCGACCTGTTCTAAACCCATGTTGCCCTGGGTTGTGTAACTGATGGGTTTCTAGATGGGTGGTGATCTTGCTTCTTAGGACCCTTTCAAAGATTTTTATGATATGGGATGTTAGTGCTATCGGTCTGTAGTTCTTTGCTGTTGCTTTACTGCCCCCTTTGTGGAGTGGGGCTATGTCTGTTGTTTTTAGTAACTGTGGGACGACCCCCATGTCCATGCTCCCTCTCCATAGGATGGAAAAGGCTCGTGATAGGGGCTTCTTGCAGTTCTTGATGAACACGGAGTTCCATGAGTCTGGCCCTGGGGCAGAGTGCATGGGCATGTCATTTATCGCCTGTTCGAAGTCATTTGGCGTCAGGATAACATCGGATAGGCTTGTGTTAACCAAATTCTGTGGCTCTCTCATAAAAAATTCATTTTGATCTTCGACTCTCAGTCTGGTTAGCGGCTTGCTAAAAACTGAGTCATATTGGGACTTGAGTAGCTCACTCATTTCCTTGCTGTCATCTGTGTAGGACCCATCTTGTTTAAGTAGGGGCCCAATACTGGACGTTGTTCTCGACTTTGATTTGGCATAGGAGAAGAAATACTTTGGGTTTCTTTCGATTTCATTTATGGCTTTTAGTTCTTCCCGTGATTCCTGACTCCTATAAGATTCCTTTAGCTTAAGTTCAATGCTTGTTATTTCTATGACCAGTGTCACCCTACGCATTTCAGATATATTGACCTCTTTTAGCCGCTCTGTTATTCTTTTCCGTCGCCTGTAAAGGGAGCACCTGTCTCTTTCTGTTTTACATCTACTCCTCCTTTTTCTTAGAGGAATAAGCCTTGTACATACATCGAGTGCCACCAAGTTAATCTGTTCTAGGCATAAGTTGGGGTCTGTGTTGCTTAGTATATCTTCCCAGCTTATATCGGTTAGGACTTGGTTTACTTGGTCCCACTTTATGTTTTTGTTATTGAAGTTGAATTTGGTGAATGCTCCCTCGTGACTAATCTCATTATGTCGGTCTGGGGCTCCACGCATACATGTCTGAACCTCAATTATGTTGTGATCTGAGTATATTGTTTTTGATATGGTGACATTTCTTATCAGATCATCATTGTTAGTGAAGATGAGGTCTAGTGTATTCTCCAGTCTAGTAGGCTCTATTATTTGCTGGTTTAAATTGAATGTTGTGCAGAGATTTAAAAGCTCGTGTGAGTGTGAGTTTTCATCAGAGCTGCCTCCTGGTGTTATTACTGCAACAATTTGCTATATTCCTCCATTTTAGGTGCCTTAAGTTGAAATCCCCCAGGAGCAAGATGTTGGGTGCAGGAGCTGGAAGATTTTCCAGACAGTGGTCAATTTTTAACAGCTGTTCCTGGAATTGCTGGGATGTTGCATCTGGAGGCTTGTAGACTACTTTACTGCTAAAACTTCCACTACATCATTTGAGGCATTAAGCAGTTCTGTGCAAACAAGTGACTCTGCAATGTACAGGCCACCCCCCCCCTTTTGCCTGTTCACTCTGTCACATCTGTATAGGTTGTAACCTGGGATCCATATTTCGTTGTCCAAGTGATCCTCTATGTGGGTCTCAGTGAAAGCCGCGAACATTGCCTTTGCCTCTGCAAGCAGTCCACGGATGAAAGGTATTTTGTTGTTTGTTGCTGGCTTTAGACCCTGTATATTTGCAAAGAAGAATGTCATCGGACTGGTGGTATTGTTGGTACTGGGGGGGGGGGGTTCCAGCATTAGTATCTGTATCTGTTGGTTTGGAGTGGAGGCCATCGACTGTGGTTCCACTCCAGAAATGACTGGATTTGGTGTACGATTTCTGCCATTTCCTGCGAGTTTTTTTTTCCTTCCTGGCACTAAAAAACCTCTCCCTCTTGAGTGGCTGTGGCTACCCAGGTTTTCCCATGGCCTGGATGTTTTGTATCTTTTTGTCCCCTTTAGATGGTGTGCCTGGCAATTTAAGTTATAGCACAGTCTTTCCTGTACCGAAGAGGTACACATTTCAGGGTGAAAAAGCTTACAGGAAGGGAGTTTGCATTTTCCTGTTGTCATATGGGCACGGCATTTTCTAGGGTGGTCATAGTTGCACGTCTACCAACCTACTACCTAGAATATATATATATATATATATATATAAACATGGCAAATGCATAAAGGTAGGACTTCACATATCTTCGTAAGCTGTGGTCATCCTGGTGAGGCAATCCCCAGTCATTGTAGTTCAAGACAATGATAAATGCTGTAATCACCACAGAAAGAAGACAGGTCTTGGACAATAGCATCCATGTGAATAAATTTCCATGGTAGATTTCAAATATTCTGTGACTTATACAGGTTTATCATTTATCACATGTTTTTGAGTACAATAATACTGTAAGAAGCAGGAAAATCAAAGCTTATGTTAGTACAGCCTCTCTCTTTTAGCATTGTACTCATTTACTGACGACCTGGACTTATGATGGGCTCTCTGACCAGTTTGCATACCTAAATAATGTATATTAGAGCTGATTTACTCTAATTTTGTATAGTGTATTACAATATACAGTACACTACTGTATAAACATTTAAAAATATATTAAAAATTTTATAAATGGTGCAAGGGTAACATTAAAACAATATCAAAGACGGTTGACAGAAACCCACAGCCATTATAGTATTCTCCTCGCTTAGTGATGAATTCGTTTAGTGACGTGGTCTTAGAAATGGAACTCTGTTGTTAAGTGAGGAGAGGCTGTAATATTATTATTATTATTAAATTCTTGGGTGAGAGCTTAGTTAACCCATAGGCCTCGTACAGCACCAGGGGAGTGAAGGCACTCTGTTCAGAGGAAAGACAGGGTAGTTCCAATTCCTTGGATCAAGAGTCCTTCAGCATTAACGAACCACCTTGAAAGAGTTAAATAATTTAGTATTAGCTCTACCAGTTTTTCCAAGACCTACTGTGGATAGTAGTGAACTCAATATATATTTCATTTACATACATAACCTTTCACAAAGTTTAATTGATAAATTAGGCAAAATAAGTCTAGAATTAGTACTTCTTCACTGATGAGAAGCTTTTCATGGCTTCTCTTAGGCTCTAAAGAACTGCCAGCATTACTACCTTTGTGCTTTGGGGCCATTGTTAAGCAAAATTAAGGGTTATTTTTGGGCCACAGTAAACCGTGGATAACTAAAACTGTAGATAAATCAGTGGATACAAAGTTCTACTATATATGCCTGAAAATCAGGCTTTGCATTATGGTGTGAGCAGACACATAATAAATAAATAAAGGATCATAAAATAAAAAAAAGTATATATTCCAACATGTATTCAGAGTGACATTAGTCACTACAGCTTACACTGCTTTCCTTTTATAGAGGATGGTACGGTGATAGAAAATGGGTGAGAGAAGCAATACTCGATAGCTCATTCTGAAAGTTGTACAGATTATGAATGAAAACTTTAAGTAGAGAAATTGTGCCGTGACTATAATAATTTTAAAATATGAAAATAAAAATCTCAAATACCATAGAACTCTGAAAATGTTGAAAAACAGGCTATAAGGAACAGAGATGTAAAGAACCTACCATGGCACAAAATATATACAAAAAGGCTATGAAATAACAAAAACAGTGAGAATATACAAGATTAAAGAGGATGACTAAGTGAAATTTTTCTATTATAATAAGTACAGTGTTGAAGAGTTTCCAAAATTTTGCGTTAGTAAAAGTGACCAGAAAATGGTGTGATATGTATGGTTGTGTGTAAAAGGGATTACAAGACTTACTCATCCACAGAGAAACAAGAGACAGTACAAGAAAATTAAGTAGCTGACATTCTATTCATAGCGTGACACTTAACCTATGCAAAATGTGTGTACAAAATGTGTCCTATATTTAAAAGCATGAGTATGTCTTTCATTTCTGATTTACTTATCAACCTAACTTCTTTCCTTTCAGTGCTAAATAAAAAACATTTGTAATATACAATATACAAAATTCATTTCACAAGATACAGTGCTTTTTATACATACATAAAATAATTTCCTAATCCAAATACAGTTTCACAGTACTTAGGAAGAGAACTGCTTTCTGAAACAATTTCTGGTACACCAGAAATGTCTTATCATCATACAAATTACAAGTAATAGTTCATCACTTGTAATTTTAATGACATAAGTGGCTTTTCAGAAATCATTCATGATGGCTAAATGCCAGAACCCCCATTACAGACAACTCGTCTACAAAGTTGTTAACCCGTCCACAGAGAAAATCCACTAAACTACGCATAATATGATTTTCAGCATCATTTTTTTTTTTTGTTAATCTTTACTTAAGTGGTCTTAAGATGAACTCTAGAATTCCTCAGATTCTAGTTCTGAGCAGCAACAGCAGAAATAGGAAATAAAATGAGAAGCATTTGATTAGCAATTTTGTGCCTAACAGAGTACTTTCCTTTAAGTTTACAAACTTTGATATAACTACAGTATATTCATTTCATGAACAGATCCAAATAACTTAAAGTTTATATACAGTATTTTCAACTATTATGGGACTCACAAATTGAACATATTTTATTTTCAACAGCTTTTTATCAAAATTGAACATTAGTTAAAGTACAAACATTTTAAATATAAAATATAAGGCTTTTAAAAAAAAAAAACTAATTCATTTAAAAAAAAATCCATGTCCTGTAAATAATAATAATAATAATAATAATAATAATAATACTGTTCATAAGGCCTACATCATAAGGACACACAAACACTATCTTCCATGATAATACACTAATATTCTCAGTGTTACACTCTGAACTTTACTTGGTTTGAAAACCAAAACAAAAAATTACGAGCAAACATCAGAAAAGCGAAAGGAGCATCAGATCAATTAAAAATTCAATGGAACCATGAATAAATGATAGATATGCCATGTGTATGTGCATGTGTAATATATAATGTATATACGTATACTGTACACACATGCTCAGAATCGTGACACACACACACACACACACACACACACACACACACACACACACAACACACACACACACACACACACACACACACACACACACACACACACACACACACACACAAACCTGAGAACAGGATTCCGATACCTTAGTAAGGAATTGTTCAAGACACTGTACACCGTGTACGTCAGGCCCATACTGGAGTATGCAGCACCTGTTTGGAACCCACGCTTGATCAAGCACATCAGGAAATTAGAGAAAGTGCAAAGGTTTGCGACAAGATTAGTTTCAGAGCTAAGGAGAATGTCCATGAAGAAAGGTCAAGGGAAATCAGCCTGACAACACTGGAGGACAGGAGGGTTAGGGGAGACATGATAACGACGTACAAAATACTGCACGGAATAGACAAGGTGGACGGAGACAGGATGTTCCAGAGAGGGGACACAGAAACAAGGGGTCACAATTAGAAGTTGAAGACCCAGATGAGTCAAAGGGATGTTATGAAGTATTTCTTCAGTCATAGAGTAGTCAGGAAGTAGAATAGCCTAGCAAGTGAGGTAGTGGAGGCAGGAACCATACATAGCTTTAAGATGAGGTATGATAAAGCTCATGGAGCAGGGAGAGAGAGGACCTAGTAGCACTCAGTGAAGAGGCGGGGCCAGGAGCTGAGTCTCGATCCCTGCAACCACAATTAGGTGAGTATGCACACACACACACACACACACACCCCAGTGAAGAGGTGGGGCCAGGAGCTGAGACTCGACCCCTTCAACCACAATTAGGCGAGTACAAGTGAGTACACACACAGACAATTGTGCATGCACACAACCACACACACATGTACATATACGTAATACATGCATAGCTTCCTTGATTATAAATATCACAAAATGTTTTTTATAGAAAACATAATTAAAAGCTAATCTCTGTTTTTATCACTTAAACATTCGATTAACAATTTAGTTTTAAGTAGGGAATTTAATTTTAATCTAACAGACATTTTAATAATTCTTCAGGAAGACCAAGACTGAGTATTTTGTCAGGGTATACAGTATTAAACATGCAAGAACAGTAAAAACATACAGTAAATGGTTACTTGTAATGTGGTCATGACAGGAAAAAATTTAAGCCCCACAATTCTAGTTCCAGGCAGACTAAATGTTAACTAAATTTTGTTTCAATCTGCATGAAGAGCTTTGCTGTACTATATATAATTTTCTGTTGAAATTTCTGAGAAAATAGTACCTATTAGAACTGTGAATAGCTTATGCCTACTTTATTTTTTTTTAGCTATGTTATCAGTCTAATCTGCAAATTGTAAACAAAAGATAAATCTAAAAACTCATAGTAAAGTACTGCAATAGACTCAAAACTGCTTATCATATCACATACAAAATGCTAAGGACCTTAAAAATTCGTTTTACACAGATATTCTACTTTCTGAGAAATGAAGTGGTAAATTTTCTTTCCGGTGTAAGTGGAAGTATGAGGTGTTTTTATTAACAATGGCCACATTCACCATTAAGGACTGTGATTAGACTTACTACAGTCTGAAACCATTAATGAAGCCTACTAACACTTATTTAATAACAAAAAATTGAATGTGGCTTTTTTTATTCCTAAAAAATTTTTTTTATAAACCACAATACCTGCACCTTGCTATATTTTGAAAATAACTTATTGAAATTGGTTGCTTGGCTTATCTTCATCCACAAAGAGTTTACCCTTTATGAATGCAGTTTTGTGTTTACTGACAAGAAGCTTGAAGTTAAGCTTGCTTAAAATATTGTCACTTTAATCTATAGATAATTTAATTCATTGTCAATATCCAGGTAAAATATATTGCTTAATATGATACACCAATACTTCTGATACTTTATAAGTATTTTTATCACCCTATTTACTATTTTAACCCTTAAACTGTTTACCATGTAGATTTACCACTGTGTGTGGAGCAGGGCATGATCTAGGTTAACTAGTCAGTTTAAATGAGATGACATAATTTATGTTGGATAAAGATCTTGGGTCTTTTGTGCCAAATATACATCCAGTGCTTTGTGCCCTAGTTGGGTGATTTGGTAACAAAGTGTGAGTCATGGCATGTAGACGATATGCTGTACTGTATTAAGGGTAAAGAACACTAATGTTATTATATACATAATAGTATTTCAAATAGCAGAAATGGTGGTAGTTACAACATATTATGCTGAATTATTATGGGGAGGGGGAGGGGAGGGGAGGGGTTGAGGTGATTAGGGCATTGAAAGAGGGAACGAAATAGGATGCACAAGGTATATAAATCTAGGATGGAAGGAAAGAGGATAAGGGGTCATCTGAGTAAGGGTAGTTTCGAGTGCCAGGGGCTTGAGCATTCAACAGGCTTGTGTGAGTGTTAGATGGGAGTAGAGACAAGCGTTTTTTATGGTTTGGTATGCTGCTGTTAGAGTGTAAGGTAACAATTATGAAAAAAACTCAGACAAAAATCTGTTAGCTAGACATCCTAGAGGTGGGAAGTACATTGTCTGCACTCTGCAGGAGGGGTAGGGATATTGCAGGTTGAAAAGTCATTTGAATTCTGATGTTTGTGCACTTATGCAAAAATAGCTATTGATTGAGTGTTGATAAATGTGTTTCCTTTTCTTGGTCACCCTACCTCAGTGTGAGATGGCAAGTGTGTTTCAAAAAAATTTATGCCCATCAATATTATAGAAGCTTCCTTAAGGGAGGTGCCCTGACACCAATGACTCTAGATCCAAAGAATTGGAGTAACCCATCCTTTTTCTTGGATTGAATATGATTGTTTCTCATTTCCCAAGGTACTGTATGATCCTTACTGTTTTAATACTTCCCCATGAAATAAAGAATATTGCTCAATGAACACCATAAATTAAACGTAAATAGAATAAACATAACTGTCAGGTACCTCGTAGGGTCATATAGGTGAGCACAAAAATGTGTCCTCTAATGTTGTGATAAAATAGATTCCACAGAAAATTAAAGTTATTAAGTGAGGTGTTGATCACTTGGCATATATGAACACAATGAAATATTGTTCATACTATAATTGTGCAAGAGGAATATCAGCTAGCTGTAATCTTGCAGCAGTGAGAATCCCTTTCTCACCCTTTCCCCCTTCCCCTTTCACTTAAGCACTATACACTGAAACACAAGCAAAGTAATATTTCACTAAGTGAAAAACTAAAAATTAAAGCACAGTACTGTACTGCATTTGGTTGCTATACAAGATTTCAAACCTGTGTTACTAAGCTTAAAGACCACAAGATCTTCATGAAATGTAAAGTTATCATTATGACACTGCTTCAGAAAATGATGAAAAGGAAATATATATCTTCCTATTAGACAATAGTTTAAGGGTTAAAATAAATTGCTTTTTCTGAAAGAACATATTTTACAAAAATTTTTAGTGTAATATAATACATTTTTGCATCATTTATATATATAATATATATATATATATATATATATATATATATATATATATATATATATATATATATATATATATATATATATATATATATATATATATATATATATATATAAATAACTTTTTAATGTAATGTTACAAAATTGGAAATTTGTGTTACATACTGTGTTGTATATTTTACTGAATGTTTTGCTCTGTAACTCACCTAAGTGTGGATAATTATCATCCTCAATCAAAATTCATAAACTACAGGCAATTCTGAAGTAGGACATATCAAAATTATCAACACATTCACAGCATGCTAGTCTTATTTTCTATATCACCTAAATCTCTACAAATGCAAAAACATAATGTTTACATCACATTCAATTACTTGAGGTCGGGAGCATCCACTGAATCAAGTAACACAAGGCCAATGTAATAAGAGGAATAAAAAGCTTTGAATTTTATTACAGTACTTTTATATTTTTAAATGTGATTACTAAAAAAAAATTACATACTTCATTAAGTCATCAGAATAACTATATACAGTAATGCAAAGAAATATATACAGTGCCAAATGTGTGTACATTTATGCTTAGTGAAAATGAGCAAATTTTGAAAAGTTGCAAAGTGAATACTGCAGAACATTTTTGAAAATCTCGTTTTTTCTTAATAGTATTTTCATCACTAAATTCTATATTTTTTACTGTAATGGCAAAAGCATTGAATTATGTTATGAAGAGCTTATAGATGTATTTTACCATTAACTTTAGCTTAAAAGATTCTTCATGGATACTCCCAACTCTGACAAGCATGAGACTAGTGGTTTTTGGCCCCACGAGGCCACTAATACTTTAGCCTTCGGCAGACTCCAGACAAAGGAGTGTTGAGGAGTAGGGTGAGAGGGACAAGGTGACAATCTAAAGGCCTTTATCACCAGCCTTCCTTCTTGGGAGGGGCTTGGATGTTGAAGGGCTCTTGATCTAAGGAATTGGAGCCACACTTCCCTTTGGATCACACCTAACTGCCATCTATTCCCTAAGTTCTATATGATGCCTATGGGTTTAGTGCTTCCCCATAAATTTATCACCAGCCTAAGTTAAGGATGTCTATAAGGCTTAAGGAAGAGGTTGAGATGGATTCAAGACTCTGGACACCACGAGCTCAGTGGAAGTACAGTACTCGATTAGTCAACATAACATTTCTGCTAGCACTTGTCTACATTTTCATTGAAATACATAAAAAATATTAAAGGTATAAGCAAAGTTGCATTGATGCAGAAATGCAGACACTATGCCCAATTATTTAAAAATTAAAGAAACATGGATTTTTTTTAAATACACTGTCATAGTTATTGTACAGCAACTCCCCAATGTCCTGACAGGTGACAGACACTAAGCACAACTCTGTAATAAGTAGGTATAGTCTTAACAAATCTGTTTATCAACCCTTAAAATATGAAGATATTTTCAAGTAATAAATATTGCTATATCAAGCCTATTTCTTACATTACATTGTGAAGATGAATTGAGATAAAATTTAGGTCAAACACTTCAGTAGATCTTTATGCAACAAAATGGAACTTGTATGCCAAGTACAGCAATTCTTATCATTCAAATAGAAATACTTAGTACGTGAATTCTGATCAAAATTTTTATTCCTTTTAATGTTATTTTAAATCTAGAATAATATATATTTATATATATATATATATATATATATATATATATATATATATATATATTATAATATTATATATATAAAATTATATATAATATATATATACATTATATTTTTTATTAACACATCGGCCGATTCCCACCAAGGCAGGGTGGCCCGAAAAAGGAAAACTATACGTTTTTCTTTTTCGGGCCACCCTGCCTTGGTGGGAATCGGCTAATGTGTTAATAAAAATTATATATATATATATATATATATATATATATATATATATATATATATATATTACACAGTGGTCCCCCGCTTTTCGTAGTTCCCGGCAATCATAAAATTCGCCAATCATAGAGGTATTTTCGTTTAAACATGGACTCGCTTTTCATAGGTTGACTCGCGAGTCGTAGTTCGTCTGGGACGCGTACCCACGGAGTGAGCCAGGACGGCAGCCAGTCTGGCATTGTTTACCAGTGAGCGAAGGTCCCCTCACGTGCTCCAGCGAAATATTTCATAATATTCCATTTATTTTAGTGCTTGCAAGTACTAAATAAGCTACCATGGCTCCAAAGAAAGCTCCTAGTGCCAAGCCTGTGGTAAAGAAGGTGAGAAATACGATTGAATTTAAGAAAACCATCATTGAACAATATGAAAGTGGTACAAGTGTGGCCGAACTGTCCAGGATGTTTAAGAAACCCTACACAACCTTATGTTCCATAGTGGCCAAGAAAAACGAAATAAAGGATGCTGTTGTTGCAAAGGGAGTAACTATGCTGACAAAAATGAGATCACCAGTACTGGAAGAGGTTGAGACGTTATTATTGGTGTGGATAAATGAGAAACAATTAGCAGGAGATACTCTTGACTTCGTTTATTTGTGAAAAGGCTAGGCAGTTGCATGAAGATTTTGTAAAGAAATTGCCTGCAAATAGTGGTGAAGTGAGTGAATTTAAGGCCAGCAAAGGCTGGTTTGAGAGATTTAAGAACCGTATTGGCATACACAGTGTGGTAAGGCATGGTGAGGCTGCCAGTTCGGACCACAAGGCGGCTGAAAAATATGTGCATGAATTCCAGGAGTACATAGAGGCTGAAGTACTGAAACCTGAACAAGTGTTCAATTGTGACAAAACAGGCCTCTTTTGGAAGAAAATGCCAAAGAGGACCTTCATTACACAAGAGGAAAAGGCAATGCCAGGATTCCCCTTCCAAACTATAAACAATCCACTCTTCTCCTCCTCCAGTCTCCCATACACTAAGAAGAATCTCCAATAAAGGTAAGTGTTATGCTGCTAATGTTTCATTCATCATTTCCCATTGTATTGTTTATGTACTACATGCATATTTCATGTTAAAAAATTTTTTTGTTTTAATACTTCTGGGTGTCAGGAACGGATTAATTGTATTTACATTATTTCTTATGGGGAAAATTGATTCGTAAATCGTAAATTTCGTTTATAGTAACGGCTCCAGGAACGGATTAATTACAAACAACGAAGGACCACTGTGTGTTTATATATATATATATATTATATATATATATATATATATATATATATATATATATATTATATATATATATATATATATATAATTATATAATATATATATATATATATAATATATATATATAAATATATATATATATATATATATATATACACACACACATACATACATACATACATACATACAGTAGTCCCCCCCCCATATCTGTGGGTGGATACATTCCAAGACCTACCATGATACCCAAAACTGTGGATAGTAGCAAACCCTTTATATATCATTTTTCATTTACATATACAGGTTGGCCATCACTAATCTGGCATCATTGAGACCTGTAGTGTGCCAGATTAGCGAGTTGTCGGATTACAGAGTGGTTAGATTAGAATGCACTTAATGTATCAACAGAGACTGCTACATCTTCCTCATTTTCATAACTTTCTCCTCCACTGGCTTGCTACTGTGGATTTACAACCATCTGCACAATTTCTGAGTCAGTATAATGATGAAATATGAAATTATGCTAGCCAAAATTAGTGCTGGATTACTGATGGAACCGGATAACTGATTGCCGGATTAGTGATGGCCAACCTGTATACCTGTGATAAAGTTTAATTGATAAATTATGCACAAGTGGAGAATTAGCACTTTTCCACTGATGGGAAGCACTTGATGGCTTTTCTTAGGCTTTGAAGAATTGTCACTATAACTACTATTGCACTTTGTGGCCATTATACGGGTTATTTTTAGACCACAATATACTGTGGATAACTGAAACTGAATCTGCAGATACAAGAATTCTACTGTATATTTAACACACACATGTATAACTGTATACATATACACAGCAATTCAGTGAATGTTGCTAGATGTGTTATCTTCTTTGGAGTCACCCTGCCTTGGCAGGAGCTGACCATCATGTTAATGAAAACATGTATATAGTGCAAGACTATTGCAAACGGTGTTTATTTTACATACAGGAGATCATCGATTAAGATATCAATTATTATGTTCTCACTGTGTGATGGTTGAAAACCTGGAGCTTTTTTTTTTATTATTAATGTACCATGATGTTCATTTATGGTGTAAATTTTTGAGGAACAAATATAGCACACATTGCAGAAGTTTTCCCTTTACCTTGTGTTCAGCTTATAGGTTAGGCCATTGTCTTTACTGGGGAAGCCTAGTCGCACTTTTACTGTAAACATCTTTCCACTCCATCAGTTGTGTGTAAATGCATCCCACACCATACAGCCATGTAAATAATTTTTTATGTTTTCATTGTATCTCATCTCTGGATAGCAACTATGGCACTCTAGAGGTATGTGAGTGATGCTGGAAATGGTAAGTAGTAGTTTAAGCATGAAAGTCTTAGTATTTAAAAAAAAAAAAATGAGATCTTAATTGAGCTTAAAAGTGGTGCACATGTGATTTAGACAGTATGAATCTGTGGTCTCAGTGAGGTTTAAGTTCATTCAATTAACATGAATGAGGGAAATGACCTGGAAAGAATGACATCACAACCAAATATAATGGGAAAATTATTCAGTGTGTGAATTGAGCATAAAACCAAGAAAGGTTCAGCATATAATTTCATCATAATAAAGAAAAACCCTTAGAATACTACAAAACTGTGTGTGATGAGGAAGGAAAGCATAAAGAGTGTTTGTTTACCAGAAGCTGGTTCCATAAGTTCAGATTGTGAAATCAGTTGCAAAATATTAAATTTTCTGGTAAGTATTTTTGCTGACCACACAACTGTAGAGAATTTCCTTGCCGAATTGGAGTAAATTATCTGATGATGGATATAAGCCACAGTAAATGTTTAATGCTGATGAATCAGTCTTTATTGGAAGAAGATGCCATCGAGAACCTAACATCAGTTAGCAAAGAAAAGTGCACCAGGATTCAAGGCATTAAAGGGTTGCTTCAGCTTGTTACTGTGTAGTAATACATTAGGTAATTTGAAGTTAAGCCCATGGTTATTTACCACTTCAAGTATCCCTGTGTTTTGATGGTACATATGAAACCACCTTGCCATGTATTTGGAGGTTAAACCATTCAGCATGGATGACAAAGGCCTTATTTATTGACTGGTTTAATTTAAGCATCACTTTATTCCTGAAGTTGTATGTAACCTTCACAGCAAGAACCTTGCATACAAGGGTCTCTCTACCCTTGATAATTCCCGTACTCATCCAGAACTCGGGTGGATATGAACAAATACATCCACTGGCTCTTGGAATTACTGAAACAAATATTTAAGTGTAACTACATGATAAGTGATGCAGAAATTTGTTGCAATAATGAACATCGAATGAGCTTGGAATGCCAGATTTTTGGCATAAATTTAACATTGGGGCAATTCATTCCATGCACTTTTGCAATCAGCATTAAATGTACGCTGGGGGGAAATTATGGACTGGCATGATGAATACTTCTACAGGTTTTCCACTCATTTGAAAGCCAGATTCAGGAAATTGTTTAGCTAACAAGGAGATTACCAGGGAAGGGTTTTAAAAATGTGCAGGAAAATGTCCAGATAAAAGGGAAGTAGATAACATACAAGGATGAGGAAGAACAACCTACAGAGAAACACTTAACACAGCAATAGCAGCTCTGTATGACTCTTAAGGGTTTAGCACTTCATTATGATTATAATACTGCAATAGTTAAGTGAACAATTCCATATTACAGGTAAAATTGCAGACTTTTTCACAAATCTAGAAGCACTGCTCTGAAACAGGGCCTGAAACAGCTGATGATACCTTACTATCAGCTATATAAAGTAATGAAGGGTAAAATAGACCAGAAATGCATTACTGAACTCCCCATGCTGTATGACCCTTGTAGGTTTAGCACTTCTTTTTGATTATAATAATTACCAAATTCCTCAGTACCCCAGCACAGCCATCAGCATCAGTGCTAGAGCCTCAACCAGTGATTTACAATCTTCCACTTTAACCCAGCAGGGACACACCATCCCTCTCTACTCTTTTTCAAAATCATCAATAAACACCAGCAAGGAAAATTTAGGGTAAGAAATTTTATTTATGTAAGCTTTGTAGCCATAAGCATTGTATTATATATGTATAATGCATCACTATGTGTCTATCTACAATTACATTATTTTTTTTTTTTAAATCTTGAGACCTAAAAAAAATTTGCTGGCATTTTTGAGGGACTAAGGTATTAATATACAGTGGAACCTCAAAAATCGAACTGCTCCCAACACAACCAATTATGTAAGTGTATTTTTGTAAGTGCTTTTATAAGTGTATTTTTGAGGGTCTGAAATGGACTAATCTAATTTACATTATTCCTGATGGGAATAAATTCATTCGGTAAAGGCACTCGAACAGCCTTCTGGACCGAAGAAAGTTCGATATTTGAGGTTTCACTGTAATCCTATTTTTTCCCTGTGATCTTTACTTCATATTAGAAGATTTTTCGATTAGATGCTGTTTTCAGGAATGTAACTACTGTATGTATTGTTGTTATTATTATTATTGTTATATACACGCACAGTATTATTATTATTATTATTATAATCAAAAAGAAGCGCTAAGTCACAAGGGCTATACAGCGCTGCAGGGTAGGAAAGGAAGCGAGAGTATTGGGCAGCAGGAGGAGGGAGGGGCGATCAGTAGGTTACAGAAAACAGTGGGGCAGGGGATAGTGCAGGGTAGAGGGTAGCAAGACATCGAGGTAGAAAGGGCTGAAGGTATCATCAGAGTTTGTGAAGTAAGTCAGTTGTTGTCAAAAAGTCAATGAGAGGGTCAGGATGAAAGGTGGGTCCATCAGCGAGAAGGGAAGGTAAAGAGAGAGCAGCAGAGCGAAGACGACATTGGAGGTAAATTCTGCGTGCTCGTTGATAGAGTGGGCAGTCTAACAGAATGTATCTGACCGATAATGGAACCTGACAATTCTCACAGAGAGGAGCAGGGTGCCTCTCCATGAGATATCCATGAGTAAGACGAGTATGGCCAATGCGGAGACGGGAGAGAGTAGTCTCCCAACCTCGGCACTGGTGACAAGAAGACAGCCAGTAACCTATACTTGGTTTAACAGATTGAAGTTTATTACCGAGTAGAGTAGACCAACTTTGTTGCCAACGGGTGTGAAGGTGGGTAGCTATTGCAGCAAAATAGTCCGTAAATGGAACACCTCTATATGAAACTGGTAGGTCATGTACTGCTGACCGTGCAGCAGTGTCTGCCTGTTCATTGCCCTGTACATCAACATGACCAGGGACCCAACAAAAAACAATATCTTTATGCTTGGTAGAGATGCGGCGTAGCCAAAGTTGGATAGGGAGGACTAAGGGGTGAGGTGTATCAAATTTCTGTATAGCCTGTAAAGCACTAAGGGAGTCTGAGACAACCACAAATGATGACACAGGCATTGATGCAATACGGATAAGTGCTGCAAGAATGGCATACAATTCAGCGGTAAAGATACTAGCCGAAGATAGTAAATGCCCTCATACGACGCTGTCCGGAAACACTGCTGCGAATCCTACGCCGTCTGAAGACTTAGAGCCATCTGTGTACACTGCAATGGCATGAGAATGAGAGTGGAAGTGGTCAAGAAAAAGAGAGCGGAAGCTACCGTAGACAGTTGGGCTTTCGAGCAAGGAAGTGAGAAAGAACAGACTCGAACAGCTGGAACTTCCCAGGGGGGTAGGGAAAAGTGAGATGCTACATGAACATAGAAAGGTGGAAATTGAAGAGAAGACAAGAGCGAATGTAGGCGAACAGAGAAGGGACGGAGCAAACAGGGGCGGCGAACAAATAATGTCTTCTAATATCGGTGACCATTCTATAAATGGAAGGATTGCGATCATGAGAGCATACATAGTAGCGAAGGCAATGGGCATCACGGCGATCGGATAAGGATGGAACGTTCGCTTCTGCATAGAGGCTCTCGACGGGAAGAGCGAAAAGCACCAAGGCATAAACATAATCCTTGGTGATGAATAGGGTTGAGGCTAGATAGAGTAGCAGGAGAGGCAGCTGAATAGATCTGGTCACCATAGTCAAGTTTCGATAAAATGAGGGTGGAACGTAGGCAAAGGAGAGTTCGACGATCAGCTCCCCATGAAAGATAAGCAAGGGTTTTAAGAAGGTTCAGCCGGCTGTGACAAGTTGTCTTCAGAGAGGTAATGTGAGGTTTCCAGGATAACCTACGGTCAAAGAGAAGGCATAGAAACCTGACTATCACGTTCAGGGATACGGGTGCCACAGAGGTATAAAGGATGATCGGAGATGACAGAGCGTCTAGTGAAAGTAATTTGGTGAGTTTTGGTACTGGAAAATTTAAACCCATGTGTGGTGGCCCAATTGGAAACACGGTTGACCGCATGCTAGAGAGAAACTGTAATGAGGTGACAGTCAGTGCCTGCACAGGCAGTAGCGAAGTCATCAACATAGTGATGACCAAATATTGGATGGAAGACTAGAGGCCAAATCATTTATAGCAAGGAGAAAGTGTTGTGCTCAGAACACATCCCTGGGGGACACCTTCAGCTTGGATAAAGTCCGGGGAGAGTACATTATTAACCCGAACACGGAAATGTCTGTCAGTTAAAAAGTTCTTAAGGAAGGATGGTAGATTGCCTCGAAGGCCTAAGGAGTGGGCTTGGGCCAAAATATTATACCTCCAAGTTGTGTCATATGCCTTCTCAAGGTCAAAAAATATGGCAATAACCGAGTGGTTCTTTGCAAAGGCATTACGAACATACGTATCCAAGCGTAGTAAGGGGTCTATGGTAGAACGGCCCTTACTAAAGCCATATTGACGAGTGGAGAGGCTGTTGTGTGTCTCTAAATGCCACACTAAACGTCTATTTACCAGGCATTCCATCACTTTGCAAACTGCACTGGTAAGAGCAATGGGACGATAGTGGGAGGCTTCATACCCCGTAGTACCCGGTTTGTGGAAAGGGAGAACAATGGCAGATTTCCACAGCTGTGGAAGAACTCCTTGTGACCAAATAAGATTGAAAAGGCGTAATAGGACTGCAAGGGCTGACTGATGTAAATGTTGTAGCTTTACGAATGTGAATGTCTCGGGCCCAGCTGCCGATGATCGGCAAGCTGAGAGTGTTGCCTCCAGTTCCTGAAGTGTAAAAGGCACATTATACTGTTCTTCTCTGAGAGAAGAAAAGTCCCCGGGTGCTAACCTCTGGCAGACTTTTTAGGAAAGAAACGAGGGGCATTTGATGGAACCCCCGAGAAATACGGACCAGATGATTGCCAATTCCATTGGCAACATCTAGTGGGTCAGGAGAATATTTACCACTCAGTTTTCGTACTTTTTTCTAGACTGCACTCATAGAGGAAGTAGAGGTGATGGTGGAGACATAATCTCGCCAGTAAGTGTGTTTAGCGTCACGGATGACACGGCAAGCGATCGCACGCTTCTGCTTAAAATCAAGAAGTCTCTCCGTGGTTCTATTATACCGGTACCTGCCCATGCAGCGCGTTTCAAACATACTGTACGAGCACAAGCAGGAGACCACCAAGGCACACATTTCTGAGAATGCCTGCCCGAAGTTTGGGGTATAGAATGAGAAGCTGCGGTTAAAACGGAGGACGAGAAGAGGTGTAAAAGCTCATCAATGGAGGACGAAGAAGGAACCTCACTAAAAACAGTTAGTTGTGAGTAAAGGTTCCAATTTGCCTGATCAAATTGCCAGCATGGGATACGAAGAGGTGGTGAATATGAAGGGGAAGTAAGAATGATTGGGAAATGATCGCTGTCATGTAAATCCGGGAGAACAGACCAGGTGAAGTCTAATGCGGCGGAGGAAGAGCAGACTGAGAGATCGATGCAAGAGAGAGTATGAGTCCGAGGATCAAAATGGGTGCGAGTACCTGTATTTAAAACATGGAGGGGGTGGGTAGCAAGAAAAGCCTCTAACTGAATGCCATGGGAATCACAGTGAGACATCCCCCCAGAGGAAATGATGGGCATTAAAATCGCCAAGTAACAGAAGTGGTGGCGGTAATGACGAAACAAGAAAGGCAATATCCGGGATAGATAATGCCAGAGAAGGAGAGAGATACAAACAACAGTGTGTATACCACCTATGCAAGTGAATATGGGCTGCTGTGTAATGCAGCGAAGTATGAACAAATAGCTGATGGTACGGAATATCAGTGCGTAGAAGAAGGGCACTTTCATTAAAGGTCCCATCAGGAAAAGGATCTGAAGAATACAATAAATTATAGCCTGAGATGGGATAGATAACGGCAGAGTGTAATTTTGGTTCCTGTAAGCAAACACCAACAGGGGAAAACTGGGAGTGCAACATCTGAAGCTCACCCCGATTACCCCTGAGGCCACGAATATTCCACTGTAAATAGGCCATGATTGGCAACGATAAAGATACCTGAAATCCGCAGGTAAGGGTACCTATGGACTAGAAGGGTTAGAAAAGTCCACATGCGGTGGCAAAGGAAAACGTTCAAGTTGCAAAGGAACGGTGCGTTGTGAAGAAAGGAGTTGCGCAGATGGAGAAGAGGAAAGAGAAGGAACAGAGGGTGGATCAGTGTCCATTGATGGTTTGGTCTCTGCAATATATTCAGAGATTGGTTCAAGTGTTTCGGAGTTCAGAGACGTCGTATGGGAGACAATATTGGAGATGGAAGGAGGAGGAGTTTGAGTAAAGATCGGAGCTGTAATGGACTGTACCAAGGTGGGGGGGGGGGCAAAAGGGTGGAGGGAACTGGAGAAGTGTGGGAGGGGACAGAAGAGGCAGAAACCCAGGAGGTGGCAGAAAAGGAAACTTGGGAGGGGACAGGGGAGGAAGGCACAGTACGAGGAGGATGATGAACCTCCACATTTGTAACGGAGCCAGTGAAAGGGGAAGACCTAGGTACAGAGACCGGGAAGGTAAAATGTGCAGGTGGATGAAGGGAAGGAGGGGTTAAAGGAGATTTGTTGGACCTCTGAGAAGTAGAGGGACGATTGGGAGGAGGTGTCGTATGAGGTCTTGTCGATACCAGGGTTTGTGAGGGAGAACACGAAGAAGTGAGGACAGACTGAGGTGTTGAAGTAGGGACGTCTGAGCCCAGGACAGCAAAAGAATTAAATACAGGAGTGACTATGGGACTGGCAACCGCAGAGGAGGCTGCAGAAGATGGGACCCCAGAAGTTGGGGGACATTTTGAAACATGAGAATAAGAAACACGGGGTAGTCTCCCTTGGAGGCGGAGATGAGAAACTGCCATAGCATAAGAGAGACCTTCTGCCTCTTTGAGGCAATGAATTTCCTGCTCATTTAAGTACACCTGGCAACGGCGAGAGTACGAAGGGCGAGCCTCATGACAATTAAGGCAAGAGGGAGGTCGACTGCAAGATGTATTAGAATGGTAATCGGCACCACAGACTGGGCATTCGGCTATAGATCTGCAATATTTTGCTGGGTGGCCAAATCGCCAGCAATTCCTACACTGTTGCAGTGTAGGGATCACCTTTCAAACTTGTAACCGATGTCCTGCTACATCAACAGAGGATGGGAGTTCACGGCTGTCAAAAGTTAAACGAGCCACATTGCAAGGGTATCGTCTTTGCCCGCGAGTGGGAAGAACATAAGTGTCTACCTTGAGAATTGGGAGATCTTGGAGTTCCAGCTGTTCGAGAATGTCATTGCCACATGTCTGGAAATTCTGTTGGACTATGGTATGGGGCAGAATAACAGTACCACTACAAGAATTGAGGGAATGATGTTTTTCGATAGTGATAGGAATAGTATCGATATGTGAAAGAAGAGAAAGATCATGAGCTTGGGTAGAATTCTGGACTGTGATGATGCGCATACCATTCTTAAGAGCATGAAAGGAAATATCTCTACTAACGTGGCGTAGGAGCTCTTTGCCAATACTATGGTCAGAAAGATAGGCAGTAGAAGAAGTCGGTCGTAAAGTAAAGAATTTAGTCCATTGTGTGGTCTGAAACTGAGTGTGGAGAGGGAGTGCATGACGTGTGGGTCTTTTCCGAGTAGAATGGGAAGGTAACGAAGTAACATCATCAGGAGATTGTCGTTGGTGTTTAGAAGTGGGACCAGAGTCTGTCCGACGTGAGACGGGCTGGCGATTCAAAAATCTTCGCACCATAGAGGGAGAGGCCAGAAGCATAGTCAAAGGAGAACAGAGGTCAGACAAATCGAAGGAGTCAGTGGAAGCCCCGGTACCTGAAGCAGGTGAGGAAACAGCACCAGCAAGAGGTACAGGGGCCTTAGGAGTGTCCAAAGAGTGGCCAAAAGACGAGGCGAGGTCAGAACGGTGCGGTAACAATAAGGGGCCCGGGGGTAGCGGGGTCATGGATCTGGGACTCCATGGTTAGGTTACTTCTTTCTTTTTGTTTTTAAGAAAGAAGAAAAGAAAAAAAGAAAAAAAAAGAATAAAAAAAGGGGGGACCGGGGAGGGATAGTTCCTACATGCAAGCCATTTTTCGTTTACATACATACCTAAGATAAAGTTTAAATGATAAATTATGCACAATAAGACATTACAGTGTTGAAGGTTGAAGATCATTGATAGTGGACATGGTATGGGGTCATTACTAAGGAAAATTAAAGGTTATTTTCACAACACTGTGATAACACGGCAGCGAGTGCGGACGGCAAGAATGCTAGAAGCTGTGTGCGAGTAAAGCAGACTAACATGGGTACAGATGACAGAGAGAAGAGACATGTATACTGAGTGCAACGGGGCGGGAAGGTTTCACCATATTACTTAGAATGGCATGCAGTTTTAAACTTACAAATCGTTTATTTCTGGAATTTTCCATTTAATATTTTTTGGGCAGCAGTAAACCACAGAAACCAAATCCGTGGATACGGAGGTTCTACTGATTTATATACATATATTCAGCCTCTCCTTGCTTAACAATGAGGTTCTGTTCCTAAGTGTAGGTCAGGAAGCAAATTGGTCATTAAGTGAGGAGCATACTATACTGGTAGTGGGTTTGTGTCAACCATCTTTAGATAGTTTTTTAATGCCACCTTTGAACCATTTATAACATTTTTAGTATATTTTTGAATGTTTATACAGTAGCATACTGTAATAAACAGAATAGAGGAAATCAGCTCTAATATACATTACTTAGGTTTGCATACTGGTAAGAGAGCTGGTCATAAGTCCAAGTGGTCGGTAAAAGAGTACGTCACTCAGGAGAGGCTGTACGTCACTTAGCGATGTACTCGTTTACCGATGACTCGGACTTATGACGGACTCTCTGACCAGTATGCATACCTAAATAATGTATATTAGAGCTGATTTCCTCTATTCGGTTTATTACAGTATACAGTATGCTACTGTATAAACATTTAAAGATATACTAAAAATGTTATAAAAGATGCAAAAGTGACATTAAAACAATATCAAAGATGGTTAACACAAACCTATTACCATTATAATATGCTCCTTGCTTAGTGATGAATTCGTTTACGATATAGTCTTAAGAACAGAACTCAGTCATTAAGTGAGGAGAGGCTGTATGTATATAGATACGTATATGCATGCAATAACAAATTGCTGCTAGCCAGGGTTCGAACCCGTTATTTTAACCTGCCTCATGGGAAGCAAGTCAAATATCAACATGTTTGTAGGATTGATGGTCCACAAGGCAGGCTAAAATAACACAAGTTCGATCCCTGGCTAGTCGCAGTTTGCTACTGCTTAAATACCAATTGCTTGTGGTTGCATTAATATAAATATACGATTTATTTATAACACACTGGCCTTCTCCCACTAAAGCAGGGTGACCCAGAAAGAAGAAATGAAAGGTTTTTTTTTTTTAATTTAGTAATTTATACAGAAGGGGTTACTAGACCTTTGCTCCTGGCATTTTAGTCGATTTTTGCGACACGCATGGCTTACAAAGAAAGGATTATTTTCCATTTCCCCATGGAAGTGGTAATACATATATGTATAACACTTCAATGTAGGTATGAGGCATGAACGTTGAATGTTCCAACAAGGAGGCTAGAGGCAGTGGAGGTGTCATGCTTAAGAGAAATGTGTGTTGTGAATATTCAGAGGGTTTGGAGTGTAGAAATTAGATGTAGGGTTACCAAGGGTTTAATACAGAGGGCTAAAGATTGGTTGTTGAGATGATTTGGGCATTTGGAGAGGATGAACAGGAAGGATACACTAAGAGGGTGTATAAATCCGAGATGAAAGATAAGGATTAGGGGTTGTCCTAGGAATGTGTGAAGGAAGCTTAAGCATCCAGTAGGACTGTGTGAGTACACGAGGTAGGGAATAGAGACGAGTGTTTTTTTAATGGATGTGTGAGCAAGGTAGTCTTTGAGGTGGGAAGGTCAGTGCCTGCAATCTGAAGGTGGGGTGGGGATGTTGTATTCTGGGGATAATCAGTATTATGATGTCAGCACACTTCTATCAAAGACAGCAGCTGGATGAATGTGTTTCTTTGGGAAGATAGCCATCAAGGTAAAAAAAAATTGTTTACAGTGTCATAGTGTACAATGAGTGGTGTCCCAGAAGAGGAGAAAGCTTTAAAACATAAAAAGAAAATTTGGCAAGCCCTAAAGTAATAATAGGATAAATTTAACTTGAAAGAATTACATACAAGTACAGTAATAAAATGATAAAAAAAAAAATCAAAACAGTAAGCACAGGACAGTGTGTCAAGATAAAAGAGCAAGACCGGGAATTAGTATAAATAAGGAATTACTGAAAAGGAGAGAAAGCATTTGAATGACCTTTTAAAGGAAATATCTTGATGCTGGCAAAGGGCTCTTGATCCAGGGTATTAGAGCTGCCTTTTCCATAGATCAGACCTGATTACTTTTTATTTCCCAGACACACTGTGACTGCTTCAGGTTTAGTACTTAGTTATTCAAGGCATCATAGTGTTAACAAATATTTTGAAAGACAAAGTTTTAGGAAAGAATATACTGAAATAAAAATTTTTGTTTATGGAAGCACATGACCCATAGGAGTCATACATTACCTGGGAAAAAAAAAAAAAAAGGCAATTAGGTATGATCCAAGGAAGTAGTGGGTGGATCCAATTCTTTGGAGTCTTGTTGATATCACTAGTGACAAACTGAGTTACTTTAATTAATGACTTTCAATTATATGGATACCATATTGAAAGTAAATGCAGAAACAAATTTTCATAACATATAGCAGTGGTATGAATAAAAAAGCTTAGTGACTGAAGATGATTTTTAGAATTTAAAAATTTTTTTAAGAGCCTAAAAGTACAACAAATGCCCTCAGCGCTAAACCTACAAGTGTCAAACAGCAAGAAAAACAACATAAAAAGGCAGACGAGGAGGATTTCTTGGTGCCAGCAATGGAGGGAGAGGCTATAATTTTAAATTACTTGACATTATAGAAAGGTGTTGAGAAATATTCCTTCAAGTGGTTGGTCTGAATTAAGAGAAGGAATAGGCAAAATTATTAACTATTAAAAACACACAAGATAACTATATTCTGAAGGGACACCACAAACATAAGCTTAATAATTTTAGTAACTACTATCACCTAATTGCATAGTGGGACTACTATCTGATGCTAATATACTCAAATTATTATTATAATAATCAAAGGGGAAGCACTAAACCCGGAGGATTATACTAATATACTCAAAGTACCTGCATATTTTTTGATGTGTGGAGGGGCTTGATGTTAATGAAATGCTTTTGTTTATGGAATTGGAGTTGCCTTTCCCTTCTTGGATCAAACCCAGTTATCCCATCCCTTTAATCCCAGTAGCAGTATGACCTGTAGTAGTTCACTGCTTTCATGAGTATGTTTTGGGGTGGGGAACCACTTTCATGACGGGTAAGATTCAGCAAGTGTATTTGAGATTTATCAGTATAAACATATAGATTTTTTACCATCACACCTTCAGTACATGAACTATTATCATGTGAACATTAGTGTGTTGCAAGCATTAACTTTTTACTGTAGTGATCATGGATCTCATCCACATTTTATAATCCAGCAAATGAATACAGCTGTACCTATAACATGATCAGTGATCAATATGCAACAAAACATTCTAAGAGTCCAGTTTCACTTGCTATGCTGCTCTGTCCCACAGTATGTAGGTTAAGTGATTTCTTGTGAATATAGTAATTTCATTTACTTGTATTTAAAAAACCAAATACAGTGGACGCACGGATTATGTCATCGGAATTCATACAATTCGGAATAAGTAACGTTTTTTTTTTTTTTGTCAAAATATTGGCTCGGTGATCGTCATTGAACTCGGTATTAGTCATTCATCCCGAACGCATTCTCACAGCCCGAGCGGTCTGACACACCATTTACAGCCAGTGTGCCATATTTATCAGCCAGTGAGGATGATCCCACACGTTCATATGATATATTTTGTATTCAATTATTTTTAGTGCTTGCAACTGCTAAATAAGCCACCATGGGCCTAAAGAAAGCTTCTAATGCCAGCCCTCTGGTAAGTAGGGTGAGAAACACTAGAGAATTCAAGAGACATCATTGCAAAATATGAAAGTGGAGTACATGTCACAGAGCTGGCCAGGTTGTATAACAAACCCCATACAACCATCGCTTCTATCGTGGCCAAGAGAAAGGAAATCGAGGAAGCTGTTGTTGTGAAAGGTGCAAATATGCTTACAAGAGATCACAAATACTGTTAGTTGTGGCGACTCTGTTGTTGGTGTGGCCCTAAGAGAGTTCTAGAAAGATCACTGCAATATCTTTCATTGCATAAACCTTATAGGTAAGGCTTGGGAGGGAGTGACTTCAGGACTTTGAACTCTACTTGGAGAAAACTGTGGCCACAATGTGTACAAAAGAGGGATTTTGAAGGGTTTGGGGCTGACCCTGAGAAGCCTATGCCAGCTGTGGAAAGTATTGTGGCATTGGGGAATTCCATGGGGTTGGATGTGAATTTGGAGGATGTGGAGGAGGACCACAATGAAGAGCTAACCACTACAGAGCTGCAAGAGCCTCTACAACAGCAACAGACCACAGCTCAGGAAATTTCTTCTTCAGAGGAGGAAGAAAAGAGATGGAGGTAGGTGCCTTCTTCAAACATTAAGGAGATTTGTACAATGTGGACAAAGGTGCAAACATTTATGGATGAACATCACCCTGACAAAGCTGCTGCAGGCTGTGTTGGCAATATGTACAATGACAATGTTGTGTCCTATTGCAGGGAAGTTTTAAAGAAATAGCCAGATACAGACCTCTCTGGAATACTTTTTTGAGCAACAGGGGTCCAGTGGCTCCCAAGCTGGTCCTAGTGGCATTAAAAAACAAAGAAGAGAAGTAACCCCAGAAAATGACTTGGTACCTGAAGTCTTTATGGAAGAGGATTCCCCTTCCAAACAACAGTACACCATCCTTTCCCCTCCTCCCGTCTCATCACTCATCAATAAGTCTTCAATAAAGGTGTCATTTTAGTATTTATTCTGCATGTCTCATTGTTTTCTGTGTAGGGAAATGTGTATTTCATGTAAAAAAAAAAGATTTTTTTAATACTTTTGGGTGTTGGGAGCTGATTAATTGGATTTCCATTATTTCTCATGGGAAAATTAATTCGGAATTCATCAGATTCGGGTTTAGTCACTCTCTCTGGAATGGATTAATTATGAAAACCGGGGGTCCACTGTACCTGATACCATTAATAATCATGGTGGGTCTTACAGACAAGGAGCAAGTTTGTTTGGCAGGAACATAGAAGTTTTGCTCTCCTAACCCCCAGCATGATGCATCATTTTGAAATGGTTCTCTCAAAACTGAGGACTGAGCACATTTACCTCACTCATGAAGCCACCTTGCAGATGCTCCAACCCATCTTTGTGCGACTTCTGATGTGCAGCTCACTGTCTACCTGGAGAGTATTCTGGGGATCAACAGCCCCATGGCTTGGTCTATGACCAGGCCTATACAGCCCCCCCCAGTGGAACAAGGCTGGTATTGATGGCTGTACATAGTCCAACGTATGAACCACAGCCCGGCTGATCTGGCACTGACTTTAGGTATCTGTCCAGCTCCCTCCTGAAGACAACAAGGGATCTATTGGTAATTCCCCTTATGGATGGTGGGAGGTTGTTGAAGTCCTGGGCCCTGGACACTTGTGGTTTCTCTTAGTGTATTAACAGCGCCCCTACTTTTCATTGGGGGTATGTTGCATCACCTGCCAAGTCTTTTGCTTTCATAGGGAATGATTTCTGCAGATTAGAGACCAGTCCCTCTAGAATTTTCCAGGTGTAGATTATGATGTATCTCGCCTGCACTCTAGTGAGTACCAGTCAAGTGCTTCCAAGTGTTCACAGTAGTTAAGGTGTTTGATGGAACTTGTATGTGCAGTAAAGGTTCTCAGTACATTCTCTAGGTCTGCAATTTCACTTGTTTTGAATGGAGATGTTAATGTACAGCAGTATTCCAGCCTAGAAAGAATAAGTGATTTAAAAAAGGTGGCTTGGCATCTCTTGAATGTTCTCATTATCCATCCTATCATTTTCCTCGCAGATGTGATAGTGGCACTATTATGATCCTTGAAGGCAAGATCCTGTGGAGCACATTTTAAACTATTTGCTCTATATGTCAGCATTCTTGCTTGTCTTATTTTTCTAATTATTTGGAGGCCTGTAGAGGTCTCAGGGTAATTTAGCTTTTTTTAACATTTAATTGAGTTTGTAATGTACGTACGTACATATGTGTGTGTGTACAGCATACAATATATATTTTTTGCTCTTGTTTTACCATGGGTGTTATTAGCCTATTTTCTTTTTAATTGCCAAGAGCACTGAGTGATCTTCCTAATTAAAGTGCTCTTGAAAAATATCTACTCCCATTCCCTAAGTAAGTCCTGATTTATTAATCTGACTAAAGTCCCCCCACATTTGTGCATTATCTTTGGCCAGATGTTGCTGACCCCTACCCTTATGTTAGTGAGAGGCTCTTGATCCCCTTATTACCTTCAATTCCCAGGTGCTGTATGATTCCTATGAATCTGCTACATTCCTGTGATTGTATGGTGTAATAATAATGGACCTCTTATAACCTAAAGTGGACATTCTGGTTCTGAAAGTTAAACCTTTTTTTTTTTTTTTTTTTATCATTTCATCCTTTCTCCACCTAAATATAGTTCATAAGTCAATCTCACAATTACAGGGTGTTAACTCTGCAAGAAAGTAAAACTTAAGCACTTGGGTACAACACTGTAGTGTTTTGGTCTCTCATCATAAACAGTTACACCAGGTCAGACAGTCTGTCACCACAAATACATAAGGCGGCACTCACCTTTTTACTTATACATATTAAGAGCAATGTTATGTAAAATTTTGTATCGAAATGATTATTATTTATAATCAAAAAGAAGCGCTAAGCCACAAGGACTATACAGCTGTATCAAAATGAATTAATGTATCCACATATGGGCAGGAACAGATGTAGGGAGAGTTCAGGTTTAACTGTATATATACTAGAAACCCATAATTTGGTGTGTGATCCTCAGTATTTTCTTTGGGTCAACCCTCATGCTTTTGCTGTCAGCATTTTTGTCATAGTTTATATTACAACTGCCTCTTCAAAACTAACTTTCAATATTTTTTAAATATATCTTTGAAGTTATGCATCAGTGTTGAATATTCAAGGTTTTGAATAGTCTGTTCTGGGTCTGATCCAATCCTGACTAGGTAAGCTTGATATCTTTAAGGACCTATGTGCACAAATTTAGCAGGCCAACTCACCATCTGGGTGCCTGACTAGCAAGTTCTAACCAAACTATGGGTTTGGCACCACCTACTTAAAATGGTGTAAAAATTCTAATTATATCTTATTGCTCCTACTTAGTTATTTAAAATAACCACGTTTGTATATGAAAATTGAAAGGATATATCTTATTTCTTTTCAGTGAACAATGCACATTTGCAAAATTTTCAGATGAGGTTTGTAGACACTAGAACTTTCACTGTTAATGTAGTAAGTGCAATGAGTGTATAAAATCTTGTAGGCAATTCACTAAACATTAGCAATATAGGTCTCAGAGTTATTATAGCAGTTTTTTTTAATAAAGTTATCTTCTTTTGCCTTATTGTATAAGTCATATCTACAACTTTAGATGAAATTTATAAAATTTTATAAAACTTAAAACAATTTCTGTCATCCTATACCTTCTCCCTTCACTCACATTATAAAGAAGGTTTGTGCTTAATAAGGCCATAACTAAACTTGCTTCACAATCTAGTTTATCATCATATCATGCAGTCATACAAAAATACACCATCACAACAATCGTACAGAATGAGAAAGCATACTTTATCTACACATGAATATTTCACTGAGAAGCAATTAATAACACACAAATTCATACTTTTTCAAAACATACACAACAACTAGGAAGCAAGATACTGAGAGACGGCATTTCTCTCTCAAAGATGGTTATGATCACTTAATGCATAATTATGCTTTACTTAATTTTCCACTAGTTTTTGGTAATGATTTATTTTTACTAATGGTATAGTGGTACAAAACCAAATTAATATTTTAAAGAAAAATTAATTTATAATGTTATTTTATGAATATTTATAGTATTTAATTTATAATGTACCATATGTATGAGTAAATTTTGATATACAATGTTTCATAAATTACAATTTTTATATATTCTTGAATCAAATAGTCCACAACAAAACAATTAGATTTATAGTAACTAAAATATCTGGCACACTCAACAATTAAGAAAAAGGAAAAATTTGAAAAGTATTTGTATGTTATACAAATGACAGGTTATTTTAATTTTAAAACTGTTGAGTATGACGTATTTCAGGTACCACATAAGCCTAGACACTGAGTCCTTAACATTTATATTTTCACGCTTTCATTTTATATGGCAGACAACACTCAATTTTAGACATGAGATCAAGGATTGCTGACTAAATTCTATTTGCCTATCCTTCAAGCTGTCCAAAGCCTTCCTGGTAACATTTCATAATAAAAAAAAAAATTCACAATCTCTAATAGTGACATCTTTGAAGAATTATTTTCACGGGTGTTCTTCTTAAACTTGCTTGACTTGATTATTCCTCAAAGTGTGACAAATTATAGGAATCACTACATGAGATTGTTCAATGGCTTGTGGTGTTAAGCTGCATATTGTGGTGGCCTAAAGTTCTAACTTCTGATGCTTGTGGTCAAGTTGTGTCCTGGAGTTGAAGAAAAGGCTAATTTTCAGATTCTTGAAAGGTACTGAGTCACAAGTTTGAGTCTTGTAGACTAAAGAGAGAGATAGGGAAGTATTTGATCTGTGTCTGCCACTGCGAGGACAACTGGAAGAACTTCACATTTGTCCACTCTGCAGAATCTACGCTCACTGTGGATAAAAAATACATATTTGCTATATGCAAATAAAATCATACTCTTAAAGAAAATACAGTGGACCCCCGGTATTCGATACATTTTATCGCAAAAATTTCGCCTCTGTATCCAATTGAAAACCCGGTATTCGATACGATTCGTACGAGATGTGTCCACGTGTGCGCCAGTGTGCGTGCATCTAAGGATACATTCGGTACATTCCATATTATCACTTTTTTGGTGCTTGTTTCTGCAAAATAAGTCCCCATGGGCCCCAAGAAAGCTTCTAGTGCCAACCCTTCGAGAAAAAAGGTGCTAATGACTATTGAAATGAAGAAAGAGATAATTGCAAAGTACGAAAGGGGAGTGCGTGTGTCGGAGCTGGTCAGGTTGTATAGTAAACCCCAATCAACCATCTCTATTATAGTGACCAGGAAAACGGCAATCAAGGAAGCTGTTCTTGCAAAAGGTGCAACTGTGATTACGAAACAGCGACCGCAAGTGTTAGAAAATGTTGAGAGACTATTATTGGTGTGGATAAATGAAAAACAGATAGCATCTCTCAAGCGATCATTTGTGAAAAGGCTAGGCAGTTGCATGACAATTTGGTAAAGAAATTGCCTGCAACTAGTGCTGATGTGAGTGAATTTAAGGCCAGCAAAGGTTGGTTTGAAAGATTTAAGAATCATAGTGGCATACATAGTGTCATTAGGTATGGTGAGGCTGCCAGTTTGGACCAAAAAGCAGCTGAAAAGTATGTGAAGGAATTCAAGGATTACATAGACAGTGACGAATTTAAACCTGAACAAGTGTTTAATTGTGACAAAACAGGCCTGTTTTGGAAGAAAATGCCAAGCAGGACCTACATTACTCAGGAGGAAAAGGCACTCCTAGGACATAAGCCTATGAAAGACAGGCTTACTCTGCTGATGTGTGCCAATGCTAGTGGTGATTGCAAAGTGAAGCCTTTATTGGTGTATCACTCTGAAACTCCCAGAAGTGTTCAGGAAAAACAATGTCCTCAAGGCTAATTTGTGTGTGCTGTGGAGGGCAAACAGTAAGGCATGGGTCACTAGGGACTTTTCTATGACTGGTTACACCATGCATTTGCCCCCACTGTGAAAAATTACCTAACTGAAAAGAAATTAGACCTTAAGTGCCTCCTGGTATTAGACAATGCCCCTGGTCATCCTACAGACTTGGCAGAGCGACTTTCTGGGGACATGAGCTTCATTAAGGTCAAGTTTTTGCCTCCTAATACCACTCCTCTCCTGCAGCCCATGGACCAGCAGGTCATTTCCAACTTCAAGAAACTGTACACAAAAGCTATGTTTCAAAAGTGCTTTGTAGTGACCACAGAAACTCAACTGACTCTAAAAGAGTTTTGGAAGGATCACTTTAATATCCTCAATTGTATAAACCTTATAGGTACAGCTTGGGAGGGAGTGACTAAGAGGACCTTGAACTCTGCTTGGAAAAAACTGTGGCCAGAATGTGTAGACAAAAAAGATTTTGAAGGATTTGAGGCTAACCCTGAGAAGCCTATGCCAGTTGAGGAATCCATTGTGGCATTGGGGAAGTCCTTGGGGAGGATGTGGAAGAGTTGGTGGAGGAGGACAATGAAGAACTAACCACTGATGAGCTGCTAGATCATCTTCAATAGCAAGAGGCCAGACCTGAGGAAACTGCTTCAGAGGAGGGGACAGAGAAATTGAAGAAGTTGCCTACTTCTAAGATTAAGGAAATGTGTGCAATGTGGCTTAAAGCGCAAACCTTTTTTGATGATAATCACCCTAACACAGCTATTGCAAGCCGTGCTGGTGACTATTACACTGACAATGTTGTGAAACACTTCAGGAATGTCATAAAGGAAAGAGAGGTACAGGCCTCTATGGGCAGATATGTTGTGCGACAGAAGTCCAGTGACTCTCAAGCTGGTCCTAGTGGCATTAAAAGAAGGGAAGTAACCCCAGAAAAGGACTTGCTACCTCAAGTCCTAATAGAAGGGGATTCCCCTTCTAAACACTAACACCATCCACACTCCCCTCTCCCTATCAATCATCACCAGATCTTCATTAAAGGTAAATGTCAATTATTCTGTTGTTATTGTAATTATTCTACTGCATTAAACTTAATATTTCATGTGGTAAATTTTTTTTTTCATACTTTTGGGTGTCTAGCACGGATTAATTTGATTTCCATTATTTCTTATGAAGAAAATTGATTCGCTTTTCGATATTTTCGGTATTCGATGACCTCTCAGGAACGGATTAATATCGAATACCGGGGGTCCACTGTAAATAAATTACATATATGTAAGCAAGATAGCATCTGTGAAGGGATTCAGGGGAAACTGGTTAGCTGGGCTGAGTCCTGGAGGCGGGAAGTACAGCATTCTGAAGGAAGGGTGGGGATATTTGCAGTTTGGCACATCTCTAGCAAGACAGTGAATCTGCCTTCGTGCAGACGGCCAATGTGTTTAATTTTTTTTTTGTTTTTATTAACACATTGGCCGTTTCCCACCAAAGCAGGGCGGCCCGAAAAAGAAAAAAACAATCATCATTCACTCCATCACTGTCTTGCCAGAGGCACGCTAACACTACAGTTATAAAACTGCAACATTAACACCCCTCCTTCAGAGTGCTGGCACTGTACTTCCCATTCATATATCTTTTGATGGGTATTTGCTAAGACTATCCAATAAGGTGCAATTTTTTTCTGAAAATTGGTATTAAATTAGTATAATGTTTTCTGAGTGGAGACAAGCATGTACAGCAATGCTCTAGTGAGCACTAGAAAAAATATTGAAGAACTATCCTAAGCTTGGGCTGGAATCAGGCCACATGGCTAATAATCACTGGAATCAACCACTGTTGGGCCTAACCCTACCAGTGGTGGAAAATCTTACAATTATTTGAAAGTTTCTACAGGTACCTCCAAACCTAGTATGGAAAATTCATTTTCAGACAAAATAGTCAAATGGATACCACTTCTAGGAGACCATCCAAAATGTGTGTGGAAGAAGGGGAACTATGTTCCTTTTACATAAGACATACCTTTAAATGGTTGATTCTTGGCACTTCCCAATAATCTACTCACACCATCTACAACTTCTCTTCGACTCTCTGTTTCACGCTCCCTTTCCTTCTTTTTGCCGAGCCGCATAACTGAAAACAAATGCATGTTAAACAGCCTATACAAATATTCACAAAACTATTCTTCATCTTTTCATGCCTAGTGGCACATAACTGTACAGTGATTTTTTTTTTTTTACCTCAATGGTCATCTCTAACCAAGGCAGGACAACTCAAAGAAGGAAGCACATTCACCCATAATTCATTCAATCACTGTCTTGCCAAAAGTGTGAGTGGGCTGATATCGCAATTCAGATTACCCTGACTGCAACATCCCCACCCCTCCTTCCTATCTACTAGTGGAATTGGCTTAGTGCTTCTTTTTGATTATAATAATAATACTAGTGGAATTGTCCTCAGGTCACTAATCAAACATGTTCCCTAGTGCCTGCTGGATGGTCAGGTCCCTACTATTTAACCCTTAAACGGTCCAAAGAGATTGACGTTCAAATTCGTAGTGCTACAAAAGTAGATCTACTTTTTTTTACATATTTTCAAATATAACAAAAAAAAAATGTAGATAAAAGTTTTTTTTACACGTTTTCAAATGTAAAACAAAAAAGATTTACATTTTTTTACATACTTTCAGATGTTGAAAAAACGTATATATACGTTTGGACCAATTAAGGGTTAAAACCTCTTTCACACCCTTCACCCTGGATATATTATGTACCCTCTTGGTCATTGTATTCTGCTCCATCTTCTCTAAATGCCCAAATTACCACAACACCTCCACCCTCTCAATTATACCTCCTGTAACCCCACACCATCTTTTAATGTCATGCTATGAACTCTCTACAGATTCAAACTATACACTGCTCTCTGATAGGGATGTGCCAAAGTAGTGATCAGTATTAGCCTAAAGTTCAATACTAACGAACATCAGCTAATTTTAATAATGTTGGTAAGTTTTTTTTTTTTTTTTCAACAAGTCGGCAGTCTCCCACCGCGGCATCAGCTAATTTTAATAATGTTGGTAAGTATCTTCTAATTTTGATGTCTGATTATTTTATTTTATTATCATACTGGCCGATTCCCACCAAGGCAGGGTGGCCCGAAAATCATTCATTCCATCATTGTCTTGCCAGAAGGGTGCTTTACACTACAGTTTTTAAACTACAACATTAACACCCCTCCTTCAGAGTGCAGGCACTGTACTTCCCATCTCCAGGACTCAAGTCCGGCCTGCCGGTTTCCCTGAACCCCTTCATAAATGTTACTTTGCTCACACTCCAACAGCCTAAAACTGAGTACTGATATCAGCAAAAATTTTGGTATCATCCCATTCCTACTCTGACACTTCTGCTGTCTTAGCCTCTTCCTCACTGTAATATTTAAAGCCCATGCCTTGTACCCACATTAAAGTGTTGGCACAATACCACTATATTCTGGTACATTTTCTCTTTTTGCCTCCATAAGTAAAATTCTTTTAGGTTGTAGGTTGGTAACCAGCAACCACCCAGGGAGGTACTACCGTCCTGCCAAGTGAGTACAAAACCAAAGCCTGTAATTGTTTTACATGATGGTAGGACTGCTGGTGTCCTTTTTTCGGTCTCGTAAACATACAAGATTTCAGGTACGTCTTGCTACTTTTACTTACACTTAGGTCACACTACACATACATGTACAAGCATATATATATATTTTTTTTTTTTTTTTCAACAAGTCGGCCGTCTCCCACCGAAGCAGGGTGACCCAAAAAAAGAAAGAAAATCCCCAAAAAGAAAATACTTTCATCATCATTCAACACTTTCACCACACTCGCACATTATCACTGTTTTTGCAGAGGTGCTCAGAATACAACAGTCTAGAAGCATACACACATAAAGATACACAACATATCCCTCCAAACTGCCAATATCCCAAACCCCTCCTTTAAAGTGCAGGCATTGTACTTCCCATTTCCAGGACTCAAGTCCGACTATATGAAAATAACCGGTTTTTCCCTGAATCCCTTCACTAAATATTACCCTGCTCACACTCCAACAGATCGTCAGGTCCCAAGTACCATTCGTCTCCATTCACTCCTATCTAACACGCTCACGCACGCTTGCTGGAAGTCCAAGCCCCTTACCCACAAAACCTCCTTTACCCCCTCTCTCCAACCCTTTCGAGGACGACCCCTACCCCGCCTTCCTTCCCCTATAGATTTATATGCTTTCCATGTCATTCTACTTTGATCCATTCTCTCTAATGACCAAACCACCTCAACAACCCCTCTTCTGCCCTCTGACTAATACTTTTATTAACTCCACACCTTCTCCTAATTTCCACACTCCGAATTTTCTGCATAATATTTTACACCACACATTGCCCTTAAACAGGATATCTCCACTGCCTCCAACCGTCTCCTCACTGCTGCATTTACCACCCAAGCTTCACACCCATATAAGAGTGTTGGTACTACTATACTTTCATACATTCCCTTCTTTGCCTCCATAGATAACGTTTTTTTGACTCCACATATACCTCAACGCACCACTCACCTTTTTTCCCTCATCAATTCTATGATTAACCTCATCCTTCATAAATCCATCCGCCGACACGTCAACTCCCAAGTATCTGAAAACATTCACTTCTTCCATACTCCTCCTCCCCAATTTTATATCCAATTTTTCTTTATCTAAATCATTTGACACCCTCATCACCTTACTCTTTTCTATGTTCACTTTCAACTTTCTACCTTTACACACATTCCCAAACTCATCCACTAACCTTTGCAATTTTTCTTTAGAATCTCCCATAAACACAGTATCATCAGCAAAAGTAACTGTGTCAATTCCCATTTTGAATTTGATTCCCCATAATTTAATCCCACCCCTCTCCCAAACACCCTAGCATTTACTTCCTTTACAACCCCATCTATAAATATATTAAAACAACCATGGTGAACATTACACATCCCTGTCTAAGACCTACTTTTACCGGGAAGTAGTCTCCCTCTCTTCTACACACCCTAACCTGAGCCTCACTATCCTCATAAAAACTCTTTACAGCATTTAATAACTTACCACCTATTCCATATACTTGCAACATCTGCCACAATTGCTCCTCTATCCACTCTATCATTTGCCTTTTCTAAATCCATAAATGCAATAAAAACTTCCCTATCTTTATCTAAATACTGTTCACATATATGCTTCAATGTAAACACCTGATCTACACATCCCCTACCCACTCTAAAACCTCCTTGCTCATCCGCAATCCTACATTCTGTCTTACCTCTAATTCTTTCAATTATAACCCTACCGTACACTTTTCCTGGTATACCCCAGAAAGCTATTCCTCTAAAAATTTTTACAGTCTCTTTTGTCCCCTTTTTTCCCTTTATATAAAGGGACTATACATGCTCTCTGCCAATCCCTAGGTACCTTCCCCTTTCATACATTTATTAAACAAAAGTACCAACCACCCAACACTATATCCCCCCCTGCTTTTAAACATTTCTGTCATGATCCCATCAGTTCCAGCTGCTTTACCCCCTTTCATTTTACGTAAGGGCCTCACGAAACCTCCCCCACACTTACATTCTGCTCTTCTTCACTCTAAAAGATGGTATACCTCCCTGACCAGTGCATGAAATTACTGCCTCTGTTTCTTTCCCTTAACATTTAAAAGTTCCCAAAATATTCTCGCCATCTACCCAATACCTCCATCTCCCCCATCTACTAACCCCCCTACTCTGTTTTAACTGACAAATCCATATTTTCCCTAGGCTTTCTTAATTGTTTAACTCACTCCAAAATTTTTTCTTATTTTCATTAAAATTCTTGACAGTGCCTCTCCCACTCTATCATCTGCTCTCCTTTTGCACTCTCTCACCACTCTTTTTACCTTTCTTTACTCTCCATAAACTCTGCTCTTCTTATAACACTTCTGCTTTGTAAAACCTCTCATAAGCTACCTTTTTCTCTTTTATCACACCCTTACTTCATCATTCCCCCAAATCACTCCTCTTTCCTCCTGCCCCCACCCTCCCCATAACCACAAACTTCTGCCCCACATTCTAATACTGCATTTTTAAAACTATTCCAACCCTCTTCAACCCCCCCCCCACCACCCACTACTCATCTTGCACTAGCCCACCTTTCTGCCAATAGTCGCTTATATCTTTACCCAAACTTCCTCCTCCCTTAGTTTATACACTTTCACCTCCCTCTTACTTGTTGTTGCCACCTTCCTCTTTTCCCATCTACCTCTAAAATCTAACTGTAGCTACAACTAAATAATGATCCGATATATCATTTGCCCCCTATAAACATGTACATCCTGACCTACCCATCAACCTTTTATCCACCAATACATAATCTAATAAAACTACTTTTATTACGTGCTACATCATCATCCTGTATATTTATTTATCCTCTTTTTCCCTAAAAATGTATTACTTATTACCAAAATTTTTTTCTACACATAGCCAATTAAAGGCTCCCCATTTACATTTACCCCTGGCACCCAAATTTACCTACTACTCCTTTCCCTAACATTTTTACCCACTTTAGCATTGAAATCCCCAACCACCATTACTCTCACACTTGATTCAAAACTCCCCACGCATTCACTCAACATTTCCCAAAATCTCTCTCTCTCCTCTACACTTCTCTCTTCTCCAGGTGCATACACGCTTATTAAAACCCACTTTTCACATCCAATCTTTATTTTACTCCACATAATCCTTGAATTAATACATTTATAGTCCCTCTTTTCCTGCCATAGCTTATCCTTCAACATTATTGCTACTCCTTCTTTAGCTCTAACTCTATATATATATATATATATATATATATATATATATATAAAAATATATATATATATATATATATATATATAATATACACACCTCTCTGGGTTTTCTTCTATTTTCTTACTAGTTCTTGTTCTTGTTTACTTATCTCCATGGGGAAGTGGAACAGAATTCTTCCTCTGTAACCCATGCGTGTTGTAAGAGGCGACTAAAATGCTGGGGGCAAGGGGCTAATAACCCCTTCTCTTGTATAAATTACTAAATTTAAAAAGAGAAACTTTCATTTTTCTTTCTGGCCCACCCTGCCTTAGTGGGATACGACCGGTTTGTTGAGGAAAAAAAAAAAAAGTATAATTCTTTCCAGATGTCTCAATGCTTCACCTACTTTTTCTTGTTTATTCTGTCTTTCACAGATCCATTTGTCAAGATTTCACTTTTTATTTTTAACTCAACAGCCATCTACCAGAGCAGGATGATCCAAAGAAGAAAAAACAATCACCATCTAAGCCAATAGCGTGCTGACTTCACAAACAGATTGCTCTCTAACTGCAAAAGCTCCCCCCCCCCTTCCTTCAGAGTACAGGCACTGCCTTTCCACACCACCAGGACTAAATCCAGCTATCTAGTTTCCCTCCCCTCAAGAAAAGTTCCTTCATGCTGGTGAAGGGCTCTAGATCTAGGGAACTGGATCTGTGCTCCAGTTCCCTGATTTAAGCCTGAATACCTTCCACAACCCCCCACAGGCACTGTATAATCCTACGGGTTAGAGCGCTTCCCCCTTGATTATATAATACGTAATAATAAGATCTAGTTTCCCTGAATCTCTTCAGAAAAGTTATCTTGCTTTCACTCCAACAGTACATTCATTAAAAACCACTTGTCTCCATGCACTCCTACATCTGACATACTCACATAGTCCTGCTGGATGCTTCAGCCCCTAAAATTCAAACTGTCTTACACCCCTTCCTTCTAATTGTTCCTGGAATGACCCCTTCCCCTCTTACTTTCCAACCCAAATTTACCCATCCTCTTTATCAGCCTATCCCTCCCCCATCCATTCTACATGCCCCAAAAAACTCAACTCCTCATCAGCCCTCTGAATTATGCCCTTGGTCACCCAGAATTCTATGCATGACATTCACATACTACTCTCATACATGACATCTCGGCTGCCTCTGACCTCTTTTTTGCTGCAGCATTCAAAACCCATATCTTGCACTCATGTACAAGTATTGGTACCAATATTTTCTGGTACATTCTCATTTTTGCCTCCACACATGAACTTTATTCATTACATCACACAATTTGCTCATTATATCTAAGTCACTTTATAGGAATTTACAGTCATTTTTTGCATATATCTTTGTAAAAATTCTTAATTAATTTTCTGTTATAGGCTCCTTAGTAATGCAGATATTAGTTGTATAAGTAAAAACATTTTTGAAGGAAGCGAACAGCTATAAACTTTTTGAATTACATAAAAGAAAAAACTATCCCATTATAGACAGTTAAGCAGGAGACTTATTTTTTCATAATCTTCATACAATAAACCACTAACTGCTTATATCAGTTAATACAAATACACTCAGAAATAAAAAAGGATAACCTTATAAAAAATAAATAAAACATCTTTAACTAGAATACATATAAAAGATTAATTTTTTCATGTACTGTATAATATTAGTTAAAGATTAATTATATTTAATATATTCTTCCTTCTTGGGGAGGAGGGGGGGTACACTGATACTAGTGAAAAGACTTTTGATCTAAAGAATAGGAGTTACCCTTTTTCTTCCTCAGATCAAATCTGATTGCCTCCCAATGAATATTATAAGATTAATAATCTAGCTTACTTCTTTGTTTCTTTTCCTTTGTGGCAAATGACAGTGTTAGGTGATGGCACGTGCTAGGATCAAATGGATGTGTCACACCAAGAGGTGCCAACCGAGCCACTTGCAGGGTACGGAAGCTCGTCTTGAGGGTATATTTTCCACCTTCAACTCTTGCCTTATCCTTCTCTTTGTCCTTTTCTTTTTCTTCCCGACCTGATCCCCGCACCAGCCAGTAATCAACCTGAAGATCAAGGGGCTCCTGGCCTATACCTTCAGATATCAGTTTGTAGCTGAAAGAAGTATTAAATGTTAAAGACTAATTGGGAGAATACAAAAATATTTAAATAACACAAACCCCTGAGAAAATATAACTTCTGTATTTTGAAAAAAAAAAAAAAAATACAATCCCCCAATGGCATTCAACTGTTAAACACAGAACCCCATTAATAAGATCAGTTAACCATGTGGTCACATGATATACTGTATACCCCTTAACCCTTTCAGGGTCCACAGGCCCTCTCAGAGACTTGTTCTCAGGGTCCCCCAATTTCAAATAAAAAAAAAAAAAATTTTTTTCTTATAAAGATAGAGAATATTTTCCCGATCATAATGACACCAAAAGTATGAAATTTGATGGAAAGCTTACAGAATTATGCTCTCGCGAAGTTAGCGGTCTCGACGATGTTTATGCATCAGCGATTTTGCCCACTTTGAGCCCTATTTTTGGCCAATTCCAATGTACTAGTCTACAAAAATCATAACTATTTTGCTAGAACTTCATTTTTTCTATTGAATGAGTACAAAAAAACCACCAATTTACTGATTTCAACTATCCAATACAGTGGTCAGAATTTAGCAATTTTGCCAATTTCACACAAATTTCAAAAGATGCCAATTTCCAAATAGGGTCCAGAATAAACAAGAAAGACATTCCTGGCACTAAAATAACATTTCCTCTGTTCATTAGTGATGTCCCCAGGCCCCTTTTACATTTCTTTTGCTTTCCACTTTGAATTTTTATTCTCACAAAAAAAATTAGATTTACTGTTATGCAGACTACTGCATTAGTGTAGAAATGGTATAAATAATATCGGCGCACTTGTGAAAGAATATTAGACTCACCAGTTGACGTGTATTGGACACTTAGCATGATTTGTTAACTTTTGAACTTTGGTAAAAATCGAACATTTCTGCTTTGAGCTCAATTTCAAGGTACTTTTCGTTGTAAAACCAGTCAAAATCATCTCAATTTCTGTAATATGTCTTCCATTCTATACAATGAGACCAGGAAAACTAGAATACAACAATAAATACCATACGAAAGTATAGTGCAAAGTCGCTGTTTTAATCCAAAAACACAAAGTTTTTTTTTTCTCATTACGCACTGTGTGCTGCAGGATTTTTTTATACTATGCACACTGACCACATAGACCCATTCTTTCATATGTAGGCCTACCAGCTTTCTCTCACTAGATTTGAAGGCGCTAGAATTTATGCGTACTAGTACGTCCTGGACACTGGCGCGTAAGCCATACTAGTACGGCTGAAACCATGAAAGGGTTAATGCTAACCCATCTTGTTATTGTTTACTTTTTGCAGTAGAACTTTGAACCAACATTTGAATTAAGATTTAAATACATTTTCAACTTATTACCATGGTATGGCTTCTGGAGACTGTATCTGTTGAAACTGCTTGCAATAATGATAAGCAAGATACCCATATAGTGATATAAGATGAGCAACATTTAGTCTGCCCCTTATCAGCAGTCTTACTGAAGGCTGCCTGTTGGGTCACGGAAACAGCACACACCTCCTTTCCCTTTATCCCTGCCCTTCTCATTGCAATTAAGTTTCTTCCTTAGGGAAAAGCAATCTTTGTAGAATCTTGTGTAGTGCACCTAAGATTAATAAATAAATTTTTCTCAAAACAACTATTCCCAGAACTAGCAGCAGACATTCCCTAATTCTATGTCTGCTCCCAAAGACAATTACTACCAGCTTTCAACTACTTCTTTAATATTAACCCTTTCAAGGTCCGTGCCGAAGTTCTACGGCTTTGAGTTGTGGGTCCAAACCGTAGAACTACGCCAAAATTCTAGTGGCCTCAAATTTAGCTCGAGAAGGCTGGTAGGCCTACATCTAAGAGAATGGGTCTGTGTGCACACTATACAAAAAATCTGGATGCCCGCATGGCATTGTGGGAACCCCACCAAAATAGCTTTGTTCACTATGCCTGGTGGCAAGGAAGCTCTCACTCCCCGGGCAAATTCTGACTCCTCCTCCCAACCTATGGTTCTAAGACTGATGGAAGTGGATCTGAAGAGGAAGTCTATGGTTTTGAACCATATGGTACAATGGTACCATATGGTACAATGGTGGCATATCATACAATGATACCATATGGTACAATGTGCCATATGGTACAGGGACCCTAATGGAACTAAGTCTGTCTGACTTTTTGAGGTTATCCTAGGTTCTCCAAACATATGCTGCTATGTATGATAATCTATGTAACTTTATTTGTGTATACCTAAATAAACTTACTTACGATGCTTGAATAAGTTTATTCAGGTGCACACAAATACAGTTACATCGATTATCATACATAGCAGCATGTGTATAAAATCCTAGGATAACCCAAAAAAATCAGTGACATATTTCCATAGGGATCCCTGTTTCTGTACCATATAATAAACTTGTAAAATAGTTTTGTAACCAGTAAAATGATAAGCAAATTAGTGCAGTTATTGTGTTGAATACAATGAGTGTACAATTATACATTATATTGGTCTCACAGGCCACAAAAGTTACTGGAAAAAAAATTAGAAAAGAAAAGAAAAAAGTAACAAAAACCTAAAATAAAATAATGCAATTTTAGGGAAATTTTATTCTGTTTTATTACCTACAGAAAATTATTATCTTTAAATCAGTAAGAAAATAATTTTTTTTTTTTTTTTTTCAAAATTCTTGGACCCTGGTGCACCCTTTGAGATTTGGCCTATGGACCCTGAAAGGGTTATTGTAGAAAACTGAAAGATTAAGTAATATACTGTAATATGTACTGTATCTAAATTCTGAACTAGTTTAAACTGCTTACTTGGCTAAATGTGAACTATTAATATTTGGTGATGATGGAGGAGTAGTGTTGTCCCGAGTTTTATCAATATTCAGTCCCGTTGTAGGTGTTGATGCTGCTGGAGGAGAGCCAGGAAGTATTACAGCTGCTGGAGCGGTTATAGGGTCATCAAGGTCAACTGAAGATGATGTCACATCACCACTACCCAACCGGACATCCATTATGAATGGCACAAATGCTTGAGATGATTCATCATCTCCACTGCAGGTGAAAGCAGTTTTTGCCAGACATTAGTAACCTACTGCTTAACATATATATTCTCAACTATAATTTTATAACTTACAATCATCATGTTATACTGGACATTCAATATAATGTAATCTCAAAATGTGTTAGTTACCCAAGTAGTATTAGGCAAAAAAATTTTTTTTCACGATATTCACCTATGTCACAATATTGTAAAGCAACCTTAAATACACTATATTCTAGTCTGAGCAGTACTTCAATTCTGGACCCTTCAAATGGGCACCTTAATGCTGGTGAAGAGCTCTTGATCTCAGGAATTAGTGCTACCCTCCCCACCCCCTTTTTTTTATCAAACCACATAACTTCCCATTATGGGTTTAGCACTTCACCATGAATATAAAAATATAGTTTTGGAGATTTTTTTTTTTTTCAAAATTGTTATATTTATAACCCATATACATAATGACATGAAACAAACATATTAATACAAAAATATAAATTTATGTGTGGAGAGATTTCACTATAAGTTTAACAGTATCCAGAAAAAATATGTATCCATACCCTTGCTCACATAAACAGGATGAATTTTGTTATCTATTTTTCACATTTATCAGATTGGAGGGAGAGAGTATGGAGGAGGTGAATGTATTCAGATATTTGGGAGTGGACGTGTCAGCGGATGGGTCTATGAAAGATGAGGTGAATCATAAAATTGATGAGGGGAAAAGGGTGAGCGGTGCACTTAGGAGTCTGTGGAGACAAAGAACTTTGTCCTTGGAGGCAAAGAGAGGAATGTATGAGAGTATAGTTTTACCAACGCTCTTATATGGGTGTGAAGCATGGGTGATGAATGTTGCAGCGAGGAGAAGGCTGGAGGCAGTGGAGATGTCATGTCTGAGGGCAATGTGTGGTGTGAATATAATGCAGAGAATTCGTAGTTTGGAAGTTAGGAGGAGGTGCGGGATTACCAAAACTGTTGTCCAGAGGGCTGAAGAAGGGTTGTTGAGGTGGTTCGGACATGTAGAGAGAATGGAGCAAAACAGTGTGACTTCAAGAGTGTATCAGTCTGTAGTGGAAGGAAGGCGGGGTAGGGGTCGGCCTAGGAAAAGGGTTTGGAGGGAGGGGGTAAAGGAGGTTTTGTGTGCAGGGGCTTGGACTTCCAGTAGGCATGCGTGAGCGTGTTTGATAGGAGTGAATGGAGATGAATGGCTTTTAATACTTGACGTGCTGTTGGAGTGTGAGCAAAGTAACATTTATGAAGGGGTTCAGGGAAACCGGCAGGCCGGACTTGAGTCCTGGAGATGGGAAGTACAGTGCCTGCACTCTGAAGGAGGGGTGTTAATGTTGCAGTTTAAAAACTGTAGTGTAAAGCACCCTTCTGGCAAGACATGATGGAGTGAATGATGGTGAAAGTTTTTCTTTTTCGGGCCACCCTGCCTTGGTGGGAATCGGCCAGTGTGATAAAAAAAAAAAAAAATATATATATATATTTTGGTAATGTAAGCAGAAATATTTCCCAAATAAAATGACACCATCTCTCAATCACAATTTCAAGAAATTAGGATTGAACAACCCTCATAATTGGACAGGAGTGTTTTTAAAAAATCTACTTTCTCCGTTTCTAACTTAATAACTAGTCTGTTAATATTTGTAAGTGGGTAACAATATTATGTCTTACCTCTTTTCCTTGTAAGTTAACATGGCCTCAGCAATAGGCAGATGTAATGTTTGCTGTGCTTGTGTGAGGTAGTGATGGACGCGGTTAACAACTTCTTGAACATCAGGCTTTTCCCAGCGTTCTACAACCTCTCGCCATGATTCACTGACAAAAGCTTCACCATATACAGAGTCTATGGATCCTAAGTACTTTGCTAAACTATTTACACCTGCAGAAAAGTATTAAGATTAATTATTTTTCATGAAAGTCATGTACTCAAAGATATGCATACATGAAACACAGCTAGTATTATGTCTGCTAGACATACGAGTAGGTGGAGGGACCAAAAAAAAAAAAAAAAATGGCAATGGTGCTTGGAGAAAGAGAACTGGTGGTGAGTCTTCAACCGAAGAAACTTTTAAATACATACAGTGGAAAGCCCCGAATATGGCCGCTGCATTTATCAGCCGATTCGTATTTAGGCCAGTTTTGGGGCCGAAAATTTTGCTCATTTCGGCCAGTGCCTCGCTTAAACGGCCGTATTATATGCATCAGCCCGCCTCCCACCGGGACACCGCTGCGTAGGTGAGTCAGTCTCTTGGTGAATGAGCATATACTCCGCGCATTCATCCAAACATTTCCTTAAAATCCATTGGTTTTTGTGCTTGTTTATTAAGTGTGACTGTGAAATAAGCCACCATGGGCCCAAGGAAAGTTCAGAGTGCCAGCCCTTTGGTAAAGAGTGAGAAACACGATAGAATTTAAGAAAGAAGTTATTGAAAAATATGAGAGTGGTGTTTGAGTTCTAGAACTTGCCAGGGTGTGTGGGAAATCCAAATCAACAATCACTTCTATCCTGGCAAAGAAAGAACAAATCAAGGAAGCTAATGTGGTGAAAGGGGTAAACATGTTAATGAAAGAGAAATCACAAACAATGGAAGATGTGGAGAGAAGCAAGGAATGTGGCAGGCAGGCAGGGAGTGTAACAGGCTTGCAGGGAGTATGGCAGGGAGTGTAGCAGGGAAACGGGGAGTGTGGAAGGGAGGCAGGGAGTATAGCAGACAGGCAGAGAGTGTAGCAGAGAAACAGGGAGTGTGGAAGGGAGGCAGGGAGTGTAGCAGGCAGGCAGGGAGTAACTCCAGAGAGGGCTTTGATACCTGAAGTCCTTATGGAGGGGGATATCCCTTCCAAACAATAATTAGTCCTCCCTCTCTCCTCCTCCCTGTCTTCAATAAAGGTATGTAATAGTGATTTAAATGTTCATTTATTTATTTAGTTCTCATTGTTTTGTGTACGTAAAATTATAATTAATCTTTAAAAGATATATTTTTTGTTAATATTCTTGGGTATCTGGAATGGATTAATTGTATATACATTAATTCTTATGGGGAATACTGCTTCAAATTTAGACCTCTTCGAATTTAGGCTGACCTTCCGGATTACGGATTACGGATTACGGCCGATGTTCGGGGATACATTGTACTACAGCAGATGCTTGGAGAATGAATTTAACCCTTTCAGGGTCCAAGGCCAAAATCTGAAGTGGTGCCCCAGTGTCCAAGAATTTAAAAAAAAAAAATTTATTTTTTCTTATGAAATGGTAGAGAATCTTTTGGTGAATGTAATAAAACAAAAAGTACGAAATTTGATGGAAAATTTACAAAGTTGTGCTCTCGTGAATTTTGATGTGTCAGCGATATTTACGAATCGGCGATTTTGCCGACTTTGACTCCCATTTTAGGCCAATTACATTATTCCAGTCGACCAAATTCTTAGCTATTTCACTAGTATTACTTCTATTCCATCGATTGAGCACAAGAAATCGCCAAGTCAACTGTTTCAACTACAAAATAAAGTGACCGGAAATTGGTAACTTGGCCAATTTAACACAAAGTTCAAAATATTCCAATTTCAAAATAGGGTCCAGAATAAACAATGTAGGTATTCCTGGCACTAAACTAACATTTCCTCTGTTCATTAGTTATGTTTTGAGGCTTTACAGATAAATTCCATTTTGATTTTTTATTCACATAATGAATTTTTATTCACACCAAAAAATAGAAGATTTACTGTTATGCAATATTGTAATAATTGTATAAATATCTTCACCACATTTGTGAATGTATATTAGACTCACCACCTGGCATGTATTAGACGTGTGAGGTCGTTTGTTTACTCTTGAACATCGGCAAAAATTTAACATTTCCGCCACTTTGAGCTCAGTTTCAAGCCATTTCCAGTGCTAAAACCAATCAAAATTATCTCTATTTCTGTAATATGTCTTCCATTCTATCAAATGAGACCAAGAAATCACAAATACAACTATAAAAAACATACGAAAAAACACTGCAAAGTCGCTGTTTTAATCGAAAATCACGGTCTCAGTTTTTTTTCTCTCATTATACAGTGTGCTGCAGGATTTGTTTTATGTGGTGCACACATACCACATAGATGTATTCTCTCATTTCTAAGCCCAAATTTACCACTCACAGTTTATCAGAGTGAGCTGAGCTCATGACGTAGATCTACGGTTTGGGCCCTGAACGTAAAGCCGTAGATCTACGGGACGGACCCTGAAAGGGTTAATAAATTTTCAATAATGAATTATTCTAAAAATAGGATTTCTGGCAAGAAACAAAAAAATATCACATTTAAGCCTGTGACAAATGATATAAATTAGTCTACAATAGACTAATGATATAAATCATTAGTCTACTGTACATTAATTTCTTATTGTTGAACAACAATTTGAAGCAAATTATTGATAGCTGGTAATGGATTTACTTAAATACATCTCACCCTTAGCTCATATAATATTTAACAAAAGCTATGTTAATTTATCTCATACTTACCAAGAGGAATGATGAGAAATCTAACATGATTTTGGAAATCTGGTGGCTTGGAAGAGAACTGGTCTACATAAGGACGTAACACACAGCTGATATATAGATCAGACCCAACTACTACCACCTTCATGGGGCCTGGTGCTTTTAAATTGCTGTTGCAGCTGTGGAGGCAAATTACAATAAATATTAGATTAGAAAACTATGAAAAGTAATACACACTAATTTGGTTCTCACTGTTCACTGAAGACGAGTACATTAAATTCACAGGTAATAAGCTACCAATCTTTTCACATCTGCTGCTGTAAAGGGTAATATTCTTTTCATGTAATTTGATAAAGTTCACACTGGGTAAAATGTCATTTTAATAAAGGTGTGTCTTTGAATTATTTCATGTCAGTTTACTCCCTTTCATATTTTACAAGGAGTTGAATTCCAACCAAGAAGAGGTTAAAGCCATAGACTTGTCAGTCATAGAAAGCTACCACTTGATGCTGTACTGTTTATTTCATCTCCACATTGCCTTATACACAGCTTTTTATTTTCTTGCACATTTATATGCATATTTATGATTTTATTATTTCTTCCCTTCCATTTTCTCACTTTTATATTCTGATTGAGAGCATCTTGTCTTCAATGTTTCTACATACAGTAGGGCCCCACTTATACGGCAGGTTGGGTTTCAGGCTACTGCTGGAAAGCAGAATGCCATTTTTTCCACTTGTAAATGCATATAAATGCCAGATAACAAGTTTACACTAACATATATTAAGTTAGCAATACAACTAAGCATTAAACAACAATAAAAAGTAAAATATACACACAGTACACTCATTATTTACCTCAAAACATTCGTAGTCTTAACGTAGGGCAAAAGATGAGCAGTATTTACTTTAAGAAGTTAGATATGGTAGCCCTCCTGGCCACCCCACTCACACATAATATACTACAACGATGCTTAAGCTCCATAGAGTGATAAAATGTATATACAGTACACTCATTACTTACCTTAAAATATTTGTGGTCTTAATGTAGGGTGAAAGGTGAAAAGTATTTATTTGTAGAAAGTGGTGTGGTAGGTAGGGTAGTGTAGGGAAGCCTTCCTGGCCACCCCACCCACTAGGTAAACAAACAGATGATGCATCTGGTTATGGTTCATAAACATTTATACAAACACCTTACATTGTGTACAAGTTGTCTCCACAGTTTCTCTTTTTAAATTTAGTAATTTATACAGGAGAAGGGGTTAGTAACCCCTTGCTCCCGGCATTTTAGTCGCCTCTTACAACATGCACAGCTTACGGAGGAAGAATTCTGTTCCGCTTCTCCATGGAGATAAGAGGAAATAAACAAGAACAAGAACTAAAAAGAAAATAGAAGAAAACCCAGAGGGGTGTGTATTTATATGCTTGTACATGTATGTGTAGTGTGACCTAAGTGTAAGTAGAAGTAGCAAGACGTACCTGAAATCTTGCATGTTTATGAGACAGAAAAAAGGACACCAGCAATCCTACCATCATGTAAATTAATTACAGGTTTCCATTTTACACTCACTTGGCAGGACGGTAGTACCCCCCTGGGCGGTTGCTGTCTACCAACCTACTACCTACATTATTATTATTGCAAGTTATTATAATCATAATAAAAAAGAATCACTAAACCCACAAGGGGCACGAATTGCTGTATATGGAGTGAAGGCATAGGAAAGGAATATTTATCTACAGTTATCCCCAGTGTTTGACTAGAGAAAACGTAATTCTTCTGACACTCCTACAAAGCCGCTTTGTAAAAAAATCTCATATGTCAATTTTTATTCTGTGGGTGTATGTATAATGTTTATATGCTATGTAACCTGTTTCTTATATAATTTTGAAGAAAATATCATAGATGGATTAATGAAAATATCTATATTAACATAAAATAAGACATTTAATGTGCCCAAGGGAGATTATTACTACGTAGTATTACTATGGTGTCACGAGTAGAGAGACTCTTAGTGATTTTAATGTGTTCCTGCACGCCAGCAAAGTGTGTAAGTATATTTAGATACAGGTACAAATAAACATAATTATCAGAGTACATATAAAATATTTTAGGTAGTAGGTTGGTAAACAGCAACCGCCCAGGGAGGTACTACCATCCTGCCAAGTGAGTGTAAAACGAAAGCCTGTAATTGTTTTACATGATGGTAGGACTGCTGGTGTCTTTTGTCTGTCTCATAAAAATGCAAGATTTCAGGTACGTCTTGCTACTTCTACTTACACTTAGGTCACACTACACATACATGTACAAGTATATATGTACACACCCCTCTGGGTTTTCTTCTATTTTCTTTCTAGTTCTTGTTCTTGTTTATTTCCTCTTATCTGCATGGGGAAGTGGAAAAGAATTCTTCCTCCATAAGCCATGTGTGTTGTAAGAGGCGACTAAAATGCCAGGAGCAAGGGGTTACTAACCCCTTCTCCTGTATAAATTACTAAATTTAAAAAGAGAAACTTTCGTTTTTCTTTTTGGCCACCCTGCCTTGGTGGGATATGGCCGGTTTGTTGAAGAAGAAAAAAAAAACATATAAAATATGCAATAACTTTAAAACACTTGAAATTTTGGAAAGTCTCCAGACATAATAGATGTGCTCACGGAGAATGTAAACAAACCGGGTGGGGCGCACTGTATTTGAGACCGCTGGCCGTATAGCAAATTTTGGTCATATTTTGAAATCACCTTATTAGCGGAATGCCGTAAGGTGAAATGCCATAAAGCGGAGCCCTACTGTACATTTACTTTGTATTACAAGAGATGAGAATTTAAAATTTCTATTAAATAAATCACCACATGCCATTTTGCTGAATGGTTTGGGTGCCCCTAAAAATCTTCATTAAGACCTGTAATTACTCAAAAAAAACTTTTAAGTCCCCAGAGGGAACAGGCAAGCCAACATAAATAAATGCTCACTTGGTGGGCTTCTCAGACATGATAATAAGAGGTTCTTATCCTAGTGATGAAATTAGTCAAAATGCATTTTCATATTCCTGCCATTCTATGAGTAGTCTTTTGAAACTGTCCTTCATGGACTACAGTAGTAGTACAGATGGACAGTATTACCAGGATCAAGCTGTCTCTGGCTTTTTTGTATTTTCTTCCTCAGTAGTTCCCTCTCGAATTGTTATGATCAATTAAGCAACATTCATTTGAATGAACTGACTGATGTGCTGAGATAGAGCATTATCCTGGGCAAGGACTTTAAAAACTCCATGTAATACAGTGAAACTGAAAAAGAGGCTACATGTTTGTGAAGATGACATTGTCCAGGACAACACATGCCCCAGGAAAATTTTTAGGACAAAGTATTTCGACTGTAAAGATAAAGATACTAAAAAACAAGAGGTTCACTACAAATGCCTAATTGACATTACCTATTAATTTCATATACAGTATATCATCAGTACAACGTGAGAATTTTTTTATTGTGAATGATCTGCAAAAAGATCCTGTAATAATTGTTGCTAGTTTCTTTACAAGGGTTGAACAAAGAGCCTTTGCCATTCACTATAAATGAAACTAAATATGGATACAGTATTATTCAAGGATTCCACAGTTAAGGCAGCTGTCAACAAAGAGCCTAATAAGATAGCATATATTACAAAATAATCCTGATGGAGAAAATAAATATTATTATAATCATGGGGGAGTGCTAAACCCGTAGGGATTATATAGTGCCTGTAGGGGGGTAGGGATGGAAGGTATTCAGGCTCAATTCAGGGAACTGGAGCACAGATCCAATTTCCTAGATCAAGAGCCCCTCACCAGCATCAAGGAACCTATCTTGCGGGGTGAAAATAGCTAATCCATCTCTCTTCACTACTATGTTAAGTTTTGCACTCTATAAACTTTATATACACGTAAAATTGCTGTACTAACTCTTCTAACAAAAATGTACCCCAAAGAACACTAAAAGCCTTTACTGAATGTATTTAATTTTTTATTCTCAAGTAAGTGAATTAGTTCCTACCTGTATGCACTTGGACAGCAGGTTAATAAAATTGAAATGATGTTAAAAAAAAGGAGAGAAATGAGGGAAAAAAAAAAAAAAGAGTACTATGTAACCAACAACAAAAATGATAAAAGTTTCAAAATAGATCAGAGATCTTTGAAAAATTATAAAACAATTTAATAAGAAACTCTATTACCCATGCTGCCAAGTACTACTGCATCAGCTGTGTTCTCTATAATACTTAAAACACTTTACAGTTTTATATAATGTGTATAAAATGCACCAAAGAATGTAAATTTCAAAAAAAATTTAAATTTGGAATTACCCTCTCTTTCCTTGGACTGATTCTGATTTCCTCCAACCCTCCCACCAGGTGCTATATGACCCTTATGGGTTTAGCACTTCCCACTAAACATAATAATAGTAATAATGTACTGTACTTACAATTTCTGTAATTTATTTACAAGATGGGAGACAGTAGCTTTAACATCAGCCAAGGCCATAGTTGTGATGACACGATGTCCGTGCTCAGTAAGGTGCGCAGCCAGTAGTGCACCATGGGAATCTCCAGTGTTTACAAGGACAACATGGTCAGGAAGTTGTACATCTTCTAGTGGTAGTACTCGTGCCAACTGTTCTAACAATACCTTTCTCGGCTGAAAGATCATCCCAAGCATTTAATTAAATTGCCCTAAACATTTATTTTTTGTAATTTATTAATTTATTAGCCTCCAAATTAATCACAAAACAGTAAAGGATGCATGTTACAGCCAAAGCTTTTATTAACCCTTTGAGGGTTTTGGTCGTACTAGTACGTTTTACGCGTAGGGGTTTTTGACGTACTAGTACTCATAAATTCTAGCGGCCTCAAATCTAGTGGGAGAAAGCTGGTAGGCCTTCATATGAAAGAATGGGTCTATGTGGTCAGTGTGCACAGTCTAAAAAAAATCCTGCAGCACACAGTGCATAATGAGAAAAAAAAAACTTTGATCATTTTTTTTTAATAAATCAGCGACTTTGCAGTGTATTTTCGTATGGTATTTATTGTTGTATTCTAGTTTTCTTGGTCTCATTTTATAGAATGGAAGACATATTACAGAAAATGAGATGATTTTGACTGGTTTTACAATGAAAGGTGCCTTGAAATTGAGCTCAAAGTAGCAGAAATGTTCGATTTTTACCAAACTTCAAAAGTAAACAAATCGTGCCAAGCGTGCAATACACGTCAACTGGTGAATCTAATATTCTTTTACAAGTGCACCAATAATATTTATACCATTTTTTACACTAATGCAGTAGTCTGCATAACAGTAAATCTTATATTTTTTGTGAGAATAAAAATTCAAAGTGGAAAGCAAAAGAATATAAGAGGGGCCTTGAGACGTGACTAATGACTAGAGGAAATATCATTTTAGTGCCAGGAATGTCTTTCTTGTTTATTCTGGACCCTATTCGGAAATTGGCATCTTTTGAAATTTGTGTGAAATTGGCAAAATTGCTAAATTCTGACCACTGTACTGGATAGTTGAATTTCATAAATGGGTGGTTTTCTTGCACCCATTCGATAGAAAAAATGGAGTTCTAGCGAAATATTCATGTTTTTTGTCGACTAGTACAGTGAAATTGGCCAAAAATGGGGCTCAAAGTGGGCAAAATCGCCAATGCGTAAACATCGCCGAGACCGCTAACTTTGCGAGAGCATAATTCCGTAAGTTTTCTATCAAATTTCAAATTTTTGGTGTCTTTATGATCGGGAAAAGATTCTCTATCTTTTCATAAGAGAAAATAATTTTTTTTTTTTTAAATTTGGCCGACCCTGAGAACGAGTTTCGGAGAGGGCCTGTCGACCCTCAAAGGGTTAAGACAATGCTGGCCTAATAAAAGTTTGTTTTGTAATTTTTTTTTTCTTCAATACTGTTGGCAGCTCATCACTGACATAACCAGCAAGCCTTATGTATATACATACTCTGTGTGTGTATATATATAATGTATGCATGTATATACTGTGTGCGAGTGCAAGTGCGTGCATGCACACAGGTTGTCCCCCACTGAGGTAGGGTGACTCAAAAGAGAAAACCCAACTTTATAAAGTTTTCTACTTTTTACATTTAGTAATTTATACAGGAGAAGGGATTATTAGTCCCTTGCTCCCGGCACTTTAGTAGCCTCTTATGACACTCATGGCTTACGGAGAGAAATATGTACAGCTTCTCCTCACTTAACGACGTACTCATTTACTGACGACTCGGACTTACAACGAGCTCTCTGACCAGTATGCATACCTAAATAATGTATATTAGAGATGATTTCCTCTATTCTGTTTATTACTATATACAGTAAACTACTGTATAAACATTTAAAAAATACCAGAAATGTTATAAATGATGCAAAGGTGACATTAAAACAATATCAAAGATGGCTGACACAAACCCACTACCATTATAGTATGCTCCTCACTTAGTGATGAATTTGTTTACTGATGTGTCTTAGGAACTGAACTCCATCATTAAGTGAGGAGAGGCTGTATACGGAGAAAATATACATAATTATTTATTTACTAACTTTGAAGCTAAATATTAACCCCTTGAGGGTACAGACCCTGGATCAGAAACATGTCCACAAAGTCCAAGAATATTCTAAAAAAATAATTTTAAATGATAATCTTTTTCTGAAGGTAATGACACCAAAAGTACGAAATTTGATGGAATTACATTTTCTCAAAGTTAGCAGTCTTGGTGATACTGACCCATCTACAATGTTCTCCCTCTTTGAGCCCTGTTTAAGGCAAATTCCACTGTTCCAGTCTACCAGCCTCTTAGCACAAGAAACTGCCCATTTAACTACTTCAACTACCTAATAAAGTGATCAAAAGTTGGTAAGTTTTTCAATTTCACACAAAATTCAAAAATTGCCAATTTAAAAATAGGGTCTAGAATTAACACTGTAGACATTCCTGGCACTAAAACAACATTTCCTCTGTTCATTAGTTACGTCCCCATATTCGCACAAAAAATAGATTTACTGTTAAGCAGACTACTACATTATTGTAATAATTGTATAAATAATGTCAGCACATTTGTGAATGCATATTAGACTGACCAGTTGGATGTGTATTGGAATATTGGCAAAAATCGAACATTTCTGCTACTGTGAGCTCAACTTCAAGCTACTTCCATTGTGAAACCAATCAAAATCATCATCTCTTTTTCTGTAGTATATCATCCATTTTATCAAATGAGACCACGAAACCAAGAATACAAACATAAAAACCATCCAAAAATACACAGCTAAGTTGCTATTTTAAACCAAATACACAGTCACAGTTTTTCCCATCATGGACTATGTGGGGCAGAATTTTTTTATATGGTGCACAATCACCTAACAGACCCAGTCTCTCATATCTAGGCCTAAATTTACTGCTCACAGCTTATCTGAGTGAGCCGAGCTCATCATGTAGTACAGTCCATACTACGGCATGAACCTTGAGCTCAAAGCCATAGTACTATGAAATTGACGTCAAAAGGGTTAATTATAACTATTCTATGCATAAATTTCAACTGCCAAATAACCTTAATACTATTTATTACCACACTGGCCGATTCCCAGCAAGGCAGGGTGGCCCGAAAAAGAAAAACTTTCACCATCATTCACTCCATCACTGTCTTGCCAGAAGGGTGCTTTACACTACAGTTTTTAAACTGCAACATTAACACCCCTCCTTCAGAGTGCAGGCACTGTACTTCCCATCTCCAGGACTCAAGTCCGGCCTGCCGGTTTCCCTGAACCCCTTCATAAATGTTACTTTGCTCACACTCCAACAGCATGTCAAGTATTAAAAACCATTTGTCTCCATTCACTCCTATCAAACACGCTCACGCATGCCTGCTGGAAGTCCAAGCCCCTCGCACACAAAACCTCCTTTACCCCCTCTCTCCAACCTTTCCTAGGCCGACCCCTACCCCGCCTTCCTTCCACTACAGACTGATACACTCTTGAAGTCATTCTGTTTCGCTCCATTCTCTCTACATGTCCGAACCACCTCAACAACCCTTCCTCAGTCCTCTGGACAACAGTTTTGGTAATCCCGCACCTCCTCCTAACTTCCAAACTACGAATTCTCTGCATTATATTCACACCACACATTGCCCTCAGACATGACATCTCCACTGCCTCCAGCCTTCTCCTCGCTGCAACATTCATCACCCATGCTTCACACCCATATAAGAGCGTTGGTAAAAAATATACTCTCATACATTCCCCTCTTTGCCTCCAAGGACAAAGTTCTTTGTCTCCACAGACTCCCAAGTGCACCACTCACTCTTTTCCCCTCATCAATTCTATGATTCACCTCATCTTTCATAGACCCATCCGCTGACACGTCCACTCCCAAATATCTGAATACATTCACCTCCTCCATACTCTCTCCCTCCAATCTAATATTCAATCTTTCATCACCTAATCTTTTTTTTTATCCTCATAACCTTACTCTTTCCTGTATTCACCTTTAATTTTCTTCTTTTTCACACCCTACCAAATTCATCCACCAATCTCTGCAACTTCTCTTCAGAATCTCCCAAGAGTACAGTGTCATCAGCAAAGAGCAGCTGTGACAACTCCCACTTTGTGTGTGATTCTTTATCTTTTAACTCCACACCTCTTGCCAAGACCCTCGCATTTACTTCTCTTACAACCCCATCTATAAATATATTAAACAACCATGGTGACATCACACATCCTTGTCTAAGGCCTACTTTTACTGGGAAAAAATTTCCCTCTTTCCTACATACTCTAACTTGAGCCTCACTATCCTCGTAAAAACTCTTCACTGCTTTCAGTAACCTACCTCCTACACCATACACTTGCAACATCTGCCACATTGCCCCCCTATCCACCCTGTCATACGCCTTTTCCAAATCCATAAATGCCACAAAGACCTCTTTAGCCTTATCTAAATACTGTTCACTTATATGTTTCACTGTAAACACCTGGTCCACACACCCCCTACCTTTCCTAAAGCCTCCTTGTTCTTCTGCTATCCTATTTTCCGTCTTACTTTTAATTCTTTCAATAATAACTCTACCATACACTTTACCAGGTATACTCAACAGACTTATCCCCCTATAATTTTTGCACTCTCTTTTATCCCCTTTGCCTTTATACAAAGGAACTATGCATGCTCTCTGCCAATCCCTAGGTACCTTACCCTCTTCCATACATTTATTAAATAATTGCACCAACCACTCCAACTTCAATTTTATTTGCACTATTTACATAGCCCAGTGTTGGTATCCTTTTTACCAACATTACTGACATTTCTTTTATTTGAATGTTATTAGAATTACAGTTATCTAAAATTTTGTACATACCATGAACTTAACTATACCATATATTTAAGATTAATTAGTACTTTAATTATTATTACTACCATTTTTTTTTAATGCACCAGCCATTTCCCACAAGGCTGGATGACCCACAAGAAGATAACACATTCACATCATTCATTTAATCGCTATCCTTCCAGAAGTGTGTTGACGTAACAGCTCAGATGACCCTCTGAACTGCAACATTCTCACCCTCCTTTAGAGTGCAGGCACTCTAGCAGAAGTATTAGAAATACAGTGATACCCGAGTTTTGGCCATAATTCGTTCCAGAAAGCTGTTCAAGTGCCGTTACTGAATGAATTTGTTCCCATAAGGAATAATGTAAATTAGATTAGTCCATTTCAGACCCCCAAAAATACACTTACAAAAGCACTTACAATAATACACTTACATAACTATTCATGTTGGGAGCTGTACGAAACTTGGGGTACCACTGTACAGTATTTTATTTGGTTGAAGCATTGCTGAGATTTCAACCAAATAATTATAAAAGACTCGAAAATATAATACATCTAATTCTCAAATAATTAATCTAATTCTCAAAAATAATCCCCCAGTGTTTATCAAGCTTAAAATCATTATGTCACAATATATATTCTAAATTTAAAAGGAAACTACACAATAACCATTTTTTCCTGCTTCCAGTCAACTAGAATACATGAGAAATACTGATTAAAAACCAACATAAAATAAAAAATTGTAACTCACACTAGAATCCACATTGGCACTGGAGTTTGAGCGCTCAACAACCATCTTCTCTTGACGAGGTGTTGACCCACCAGTCGATGTAATACTTTTTCGTTCTTTTAATGACATATTGCTGCGATCTCTGTTAAACAGCTTATTCTTGTTGCTGTAAAAAGCATTTTATTTGATAAAATTGTTGCCAAAATATTTTAAATAAGTACTGTGCTGTATAAGTCACATAACAATTTGTTAAATGAACTACAGATGTTCTCTAGCTGCATTTTCCTCAGAAACCAAATGGTAGTTAGTATATATTTTCTTTAAATTCAGTTAATGATAATCTCCAAATTACTAAGTGTTCAATGCTTTAAAAATATGAATGACTCACTCGGTGAATCCTGCATAATTTTACTTGAATGACATGTGTGCCATGTTTTTCTTTCAGATATGATAATGTGAATTCATGAGGACAACTATGGGTCCCTTGAAAATAACATACAAGAAAGAGAGCAAATATATGAAAAAAATGCAGAAGTAAAAGAAATAAAGAATGGAGAAAGTAAATGAAAGATAAAGATCGAGAACTAGTCCTCAGTGTGAGAAAATTGTGTAGTTTACAATGTACGTTAGTTCACAAAGTACTTATATAAAAGTGATTATGTACACAGAAAAATCATCAACGACAGGAGGAGGAGGCTGAATAAATACTTTACTTCTCCTATGCCTGTACTTAAATGGGTGTAGTGGGACCAGATCAGAAACAGTTTTTAACTATAAATTTTAACAAATTTACATTCCTTCTCTGCAAATCATGCTGCAATATGTACTATAAACAGATTATAATTCAAGTGTTTCAATGTCTTATGTTATACAGTATACTGTACAACTATTTTCATCATGAAGATAGCTAGTCAAAATAGAGAAAATAATAATGAAATAACAATTTATCTTATATTATTTAAAAACGATTTATAAAAGCCACTACATCACGATAATGATCACAAATAAAGTTCAATATCGCTAAAGAAAATATAATGCGTAGTCTTAAGAGTCAAGAACTACCTTAAAGGCAAATATTTTGTACAATTCCATTCTCTACTACCTACCTTTTATTAAAAAATTCTGAAATATTTAACAAATAATTACAATTCTACACTGAAACTGAACTTACATTGGAAAGCACCAGAATCTACAGCCCTTTCAACAGGAGTTCACCGATCATCTAGGATTGTAGGAGTTTCCACAAATATTCCACTTATCATATACAACTTCAATTGCACAGAATCATGAGTCCTTCATTCAGGAAATCCCACCTTTTATTCTTATCTTCTCTAGGTGGGGAGGAGGCCAAGCACTGGGGATCCGAGTGCTCTTGGTCTGTCCAGTTCTCCATGTGGTCACTGTCTGCTCTTTTACTACTTTCATCGCTTAATCTGTCTGCTCCCACTTTGTCTGCTGAAGTGTCAATTTAATTTTATTGTAAAACTCTGATAAAGAAACTATATTTTAATGCTTGTTTTTGTACATCCAGAAAAACTATGCTATGTTCAGGAGGAGGAATTGAGCTTCATTCAGGGAAGAGACTTTACATTGTGTTCTGTAAATATAAATTAGATATTTAAATTGTGTAATGTGTAATTATTTCTTCATAAGGCATCTGCTGCACCATTAGGAATCAAATGCTATAAAACATAATGATTTAAATACTGTACGTATTAAAAATATCTTTTTGTGTATCTTTTACAGCAAGTACAGTACTAACATTTCATCTACCAAGTACAGTGGAATCTTGGGACTTGAACAGCTACTAGAAAAATTTGGTATTCGAACACTTTGTTCGGTAACAAAAAATCGCTCAGTAGTCGACCGTTTGCTCGGCACTTCACCAAACAAACATGACCTGCCAGAACCTCGCTGTAAACTATTTCGAGTTTCTTCACATTTTTAAGTGTTTTTTATATTATTTATATAAATAAGTCACCATGGGGCCTACGAAGATTAGTGATAAGAGCCAAAAAGAAAATTGGCTGGAAAAAATTTGTTTGGTACTCGAACAGATCGGCATTCGAACAGCCTTCTGGAACAAATTAAGTTTGAGTACCGAGGTTCCACTGTACTACAGAATACAGAAAAAGAATTGCAGTATTGTAAAATATATTTTAGTACATAAGACCATGATTATAATTTTCACCTGAATACAAAAAGAAAAAATGAATTCGATACATAATAGCACAAATGAGCCACTTTCTAATAGCAATATGCTATGTCAATAACTCATTGGCCTTTTTCCCCACTTAGGTAGGGTGACCAACAAAATGATACCTAATCATCTCCTTTAACTACACATACTTGGCTATTAATTATAGGAATAAGAATATCCAGCACCTTCTACAACACGAACAGTTAATGAAGAATTCTAACCCACTTCTCTATGAATATTACACATGTTAGCGCAAGATGGAAGTCATAAGAATGTTAACAAAAACTACTGCCTGTTTCTACTACAAGTGATTTTGTGATTCTTTTCAAGTGTAACTGTAATAATCTATTAAAGGTGATTCAGAAGCATTGTTCAAAATATTTAAAAATGATTGAGATATCTTGGTCTGGCAAACACAAAAGTAGAAATTCATTCAAGTTGGCATGAAAAGCATACATAAAATATAAATAAAAGTAGAGAATGGACAGTGATAAGCAAGAAATACATTGCTAAGAAAGTGTAACAATACATAATTGTTTACAGTGTATATTAGGTCATGTAATATATAGTAATGAGAGCCTAAATAGAAGGGAGGCAAGGCTAAATTCACTCTCAATATAACCTACCCAACATAATACCTGCAATGAAGCCATATAATAATTATGCAAATGCAATATAAGCATAAATTATATAGATTATTAGATCCATGTCAAACCAAATTCCAAAAAGAAAAATACTTTATCAAATGCTACACACTCTATGCTATACACTTCCAAAGAATCTATCGAAACTACAGCATACATATACTCGCTGAAAAAAATATGTAAAACATCACATCCAAGTAAAATGCTGAACATTTAAATATATACTTTGAACTACATGAAAGCATATAAACTACATTCATTTGGGTACATCCAAGAACCATTCCATTCTAGGGTAATATGACTACCTTTAAATATTTTTGGTAGGAAAAACGTCTACTGTATATCATGCACTAAATACAACCCCATGTGACTACTGTAAAAGACATTCATCCATTTTATATTCCATTATAAATTGCATTATTATAGTGTATTATATGGTATTTTCAAGACACTTGGAAATACTGAGGTATATTACAGTATATACAATACAATACTTTTTTAAAACTTTTAAGGTACGTACTACTCTCAGTCAGAATCCCATACTAGTATTTTATCAAAAGAAATATGAATCAAGTTCTATTGAAAATGAACCACAAAGGCAGACACTATGAGAAACTTTACTATCATATATATATTAAGTACTATCATATATATATTAAGAAACATGACAAAGCACGCAGGGAAACTCTCCCAAATTCTAGGAACAGAAAATAAAACTTTCAAGGGGGCATGTGCCTTGATACTGATGAAGAACTTGAGCCAAGGAATTGGAACTACCTTTCCCTTCCTTGGATGAAACTTGACTACCTCCCATTACCCAAGCACTGTACAGTCCAAGTGTAGCACTTCCCCATGAATAAATTAATAACACTAATAATAACAAAAAATATAACCATTTTTGCTGTCAACCAGATACTGATACTAGATCTAATGACTTTTTTCATCCATAAAAACTGACCTAAATAATGCAGCAATACTGTATAACGAAGACTAAAACCAACGTCTATCTTATTATTATGTACTGCAGCACTTTTTTCACCATTTCAATTAGCTCACATTACTTAATGTGTAAATTTACTTAAAAAAAAAAAAAAAAAAAAACAATCATGATGAAATACCATACTGAAAGTGAGAGCAAACACAGATAAGAGTAAGGTAATAAGCATATCAAAACTGGATATCACATTGGAGGGAGGGAGTAGGGAAGAAGAGAATGTGTTCAGATATTTGGAAGTAGACTTGTCAGTGGATGGGTTTATGAAAGATGAATTGAAGGAAAAAAGGTGGGTAGTGCACTGAGGTATCTGTGGAGACAAAAAACATCATCCATGGATGCAAAGCATGGGTTGTAAATGCTGCAGCGAGGAGGAGGAGGCTGGAGGCAGTGGAGATGTCATGTCTAAGGGCAATGTGTGGTGTAAATATGCAGAGAATTCATAGTGTGGACATTAGGAGGAGGTGTGGACTTACTGAAAGTATTATTCAAAGGAAAGAAGAGGGGTTATTGAGGTGGTTTGATCATTTAGAGAAGATGGAGCAATATAGGATGATCTGGAGTGTGTATCAATCAATCAAATATCTATCTGTGTGTGTGTGTGTGTGTGTGTGTGTGTGTGTGTGTGTGGTGTGTGTGTGTGTGTGTGTGTGTGTGTGTGTGTGTGTGTGTGTGTGTGTGTGTGTGTGTGTGTGTGTGTGTGTGTGTGTGTGTGTGTGTGTGTGTGTGTGTGTGTGTGTGTGTGTGTGTGTGTGTGTGTGTGTGTGTGTACTCACCTATTTGTACTCACCTATTTGTGGTTGCAGGGGTCGAGTCCTAGCTCCTGGCCCCGCCTCTTCACCGGTTGCTACTAGGCCCTCTCTCTCCCGCTCCATGAGCTTTATCAAACCTCGTCTTAAAACTGTGTATGGTTCCTGCCTCCACTACGTCATTTTCTAGGCTATTCCACTGCCTTACAACTCTATGACTGAAGAAATACTTCCTACTATCTCTCTGACTCATTTGTGTCTTCAACTTCCAATTGTGGCCTCTTGTTTCTGTGTCCCCTCCCTGGAACATTCCTGTCCTTGTCCACCTTGTCTATTCCACGCAGTATTTTATATGTCGTTATCATGTCTCCCCTGACCCTCCTGTCCTCCAGTGTCGTCAGGCCGATTTCCCTTAATCTTTCTTCATAGGACATTCCCCTTAGCTCTGGAACTAACCTTGTTGCAAACCTTTGTACTTTCTCTAGTTTCTTGACATTGCTTTATCAAGTGCGGGTTCCAAACAGGTGCTGCATACTCCAGTATGGGCCTGACATACACGGTGTACAGTGTCTTGAATGATTCCTTACTAAGGTATCGGAATGCTGTTCTCAGGTTTGCCAGGCGCCCATATGCTGCAGCAGTTATCTGATTGATGTGTGCTTCCGGAGACATGCTCGGTGTTATACTCACCCAAGATCTTTCTCCTTGAGTGAGGTTTGCAGTCTTTGGCCACCTAGCCTATACTCTGTCTGTGGTCTTCTGTGCCCTTCCCCTATCTTCATGACTTTGCATTTGGCAGGATTAAATTCGAGAAGCCATTTGCTGGACCAGGTGTCCAGTCTGTCCAGGTCTCTTTGAAGTCCTGCCTGGTCCTCATCAGATTTAATTCTCCTCATTAACTTCACATCATCTGCAAACAGGGACACTTCTGAGTCTAACCCTTCCGTCATGTCGTTCACATATACCAAAAATAGCACTGGTCCTAGGACCGACCCCAGTGGGACCCTGCTCATCACAGGTGCCCACTGTGATACATCATTACGTACCATGACTCGTGTTGCCTCCCTGTCAGGCATTCTCTGATCCATTGCAGTGCCCTTCCTGTTATATGCGCCTGATGCTCTAGCTTCTGCACTAATCTCTTGTGAGGAACTGTGTCAAAGGCCTTCTTGCAGTCCAAGAAGATGCAATCAACCCACCCTTCTCTCTCTTGTCTTACTTCTGTTTTATTTATCATAAAACTCCAGAAGGTTTGTGACACAGGATTGCCTTCCGTGAATCCGTGCTGGTTGGCATTTATACTCCTGTTCCGTTCAGGTGCTCCACCACTCTCCTCCTGATAATCTTCTCCATAAATTTTGCATACTATACACGTCAATGACACAGGTCTATAGTTTAGTGCCTCTTTTCTGTCTCCTTTTTTGAAAATGGGAACTACATTTGCCGTCTTCCATACCTCAGGTAGTTGCCCAGTTTCCAGGGATGTGTTGAAGATTGTGGTAAGTGGTACGCACAACATATCTGCTCCCTCTCTAAGGACCCACGGAGAGATGTTGTCCGGTCCCATTGCCTTTGAGGTATCGATGTCCCTTAGCAGTTTCTTCACCTCCTCCTCACTGTATGTATGTCGTCCAACACTTGTTGGTGTATTCCTTGTTGGTGTCCCATCTGGTCTGTCCCCCCAGAGTCCTTCCTGTCTCTACTGTAAATACTTCCTTAAATCTCGTGTTGAGCTCCTCACATACTCTTGATCGTTTCTTGTGAGTTCTCCACCTTCTTTCCTCAGCCTTATCACTGGTCCTTGACTGTTGTCTTCCTCCTAATGTGGCTATACAGCAGTTTCGGGTCAGATTTGCCTTTCGATGCTATGTCGTTTTCATACTGTCGCTGGGCCTCCCTCCTTATCTGCGCATACTCGTTTCTGGCTCTTCTACTAATCTCCTTGTTTTCCTGGGTCCTATGCCTCCTGTACCTTTTCCATTCTCTGTTGCACTTAGTTTTTGCCTCCCTACACCTTCGGGTAAAACAAAGGACTCGTTTTGGTCTTCCTATTATTTCTGTTTCCCTTGGGAACAAAACTTTCCTCTGCCTCCTTGCACTTTGTTGCCACATATTTCATCATCTCGTTTACTGATTTTCCTACCATTTCTCTGTCCCACTGAACCTCCTGCAGGAAGTTTCTCATACCTGTGTAGTCCCCCCTTTTATAGTTTGGCCTGTCCCCCTCAGTTCCTGTTACCTTCTCCACTTGTAACTCTACTATATAGTCAAAACTCAGAACCACATGATCGCTAGCTCCAAGGGGCCTCTCGTAAGTGATGTCCTCAATGTCTGAACTGCTCAGGGTGAACACAAGATCCAGTCTTGCTGGCTCATCCTCCCCTCTCTCTCTGGTTGTGTCCCTGACATGTTGATGCATGAGGTTTTCAAGTACCACTTCCATGATTCTTGGCTCTCCATGTTTCGGGACCCCCATGTGGCTCCAGGTTTTCCCAGTTCGATCTCCCTGTGTGTGAAATCGCCCCATTACCAGTAACTTTGCTCTGCTCGAGTGAGCTCTTCTTGCACCTCAGCCAGTGTGTCCACCATCACCCTGTTGTTTTCTTCGTACTCCTCTCTTGGCCTCCTGCAGTTCTGTGGTGGGTTATACATCACTCCAATGACTACTTTATGTTCTCCGGACTGAATTGTACCTCAATGTAGTCTCTTTCTCCAATCATGTCCATGCCTTCCATTTCCTCAAATCCCCATTGGTGTTTTATGAGCAGTGCAACCCCTCCTCCCCCTCTACTCCTTCTATCTTTCCTCAGGATCTGATATCCTGTTGGGAAGATTGTGTCTGTTATTGTCTCAGTGAGTTTTGTTTCTGTGACTGCTATGATGTCTGGGGATTTTTCACTGATTCTTTCATTCCACTCCTCATGTTTATTCGTTATTCCATCCGCGTTTGTGTACCAAACCTTTAGTTTCTTTTCTATCATTGTGGTCCTGCAAGTATATTGGGGTTGGGGGAGCGAGAGCCTTGGTGGGGGCCTATATGGGGCTGTGGTGTAGGTGGGGTTTGTGTTGATGGGGGTGGGGTCAGAATGCCCATAAGGGACAGCTGTTGGGTGAGGTTTGTGATATGGGGGTTGGTGGCAGAGGGAACAGTGAGTGGGTTGTAGTATAGGTTGCTCAGTTGCGTTGGGAATGTCGCGGGTGGAGTCTTTTGGTGGGAGATTCTGTGGGGTGTGTTTGCCCTTCCTCCTGTGTCTGGGTCCTGCTCATTTTCATTGCTTCTCGTTCCTCCTTGCGTCTCTGTACTCTCTCTTTCAGTGTGGTCCTTTCTTCTTGTGTTCTGTCGCGGTCGAGGTATACTCTCTGGTACCCCTCTTTGTCCCTCAGTCTTGCTTTCTCTTGCAGAATCCTGGTTCGAACTGATTCTTCCTTGAAAGTTACTCTGACAGGCCGTATCCTTCCACTCGCAAACCACCCAATTCTCTGAAAATTTGTCACCTGGGTCATATTGCCCTCCCCTATTGTTTTCATGATGCCTTCAATCATTTTTTTCTCCTCCTGTTTTATTTCTTCAAAGTTGGCCCCCTTGGCTTCTTGGAGCCCGTACACAAAAACTGACCTCGCCCTTTCCTCCTCCCACTGAGTCTCCATCTGCTTCCTCTGAGGCATTTTATTTCCTTCCATTGACATGTTCTTGCCTTCAGTCCCTGTCATATCTGAAACTTCTATTCTCAGTGAACTGTCTTTCCTGACCAGCTGTCCCTTGCTACTGCAGTTGGCTGTTAGAATCTCTGCATATAACAAACCTTCATTGTCTTCAGACCTGTCGCTTGATCTTAGTGTGCTCATCGTCTTTTCCCTGGCCACGTGGGTCTGATAGGCCTTCGTGTACGGCATGTCTCCGTTGTTGCTTACCATCCCCTTGTCTGCGTCTGACTTTGAATTTCCTTCATTGTCTTCGGACCTGTCGTTTGATCTCAGTGTGCTCATCGTCTTTTCCCTGGCCCCACGTGGGTCTGATAGGGCCTTCGTGTACGGCATGTCTCCGTTGTTGCTTACCATCCCCTTGTCTGCGCCTGACTTTGAATTTCCTGATGTCACATCTGAATTGTCATTTGTCTCTCTAATCTGTTTCAGGCTTTGCAGTTTCTCTTCTAAGCACTGTATCCTAGCTTCTGCTGCTAAGACCTGTACTTCCCACTTCCTGCACTCTTCAGCTATCCGCTCCTCCATTTTCTTGCCAAGCTCTACTATCTTCCTTCCCCACTCTTCCTCCCTTTTTTGGAGCTCTAACTCCCAGTCTTTCCTCCCTGGTTCGTCTACCAGATCTCTGGTTTTCCGTCCTGTGTGTGTGTGTGTGTGTGTGTGTGTGTGTGTGTGTGTGTGTGTGTGTGTACTCACCTAGTTGTACTCACCTAGTTGAGGTTGCGGGGGTCGAGTCCGAGCTCCTGGCCCCGCCTCTTCACTGATCGCTACTAGGTCACTCTCCCTGAGCCGTGAGCTTTATCATACCTCTGCTTAAAGCTATGTATGGATCCTGCCTCCACTACATCGCTTCCCAAACTATTCCACTTACTGACTACTCTGTGGCTGAAGAAAATACTTCCTAACATCCCTGTGATTCATCTGTGTCTTCAGCTTCCAACTGTGTCCCCTTGTTACTGTGTCCAATCTCTGGAACATCCTGTCTTTGTCCACCTTGTCAATTCCTCTTAGTATTTTGTATGTCGTTATCATGTCCCCCCTATCTCTCCTGTCCTCCAGTGTTGTCAGGTTGATTTCCCTTAACCTCTCCTCGTAGGACATACCTCTTAGCTCTGGGACTAGTCTTGTTGCAAACCTTTGCACTTTCTCTAGTTTCTTCACGTGCTTGGCTAGGTGTGGGTTCCAAACTGGTGCCGCATACTCCAATATGGGCCTAACGTACACGGTGTACAGGGTCCTGAATGATTCCTTATTAAGATGTCGGAATGCTGTTCTGAGGTTTGCTAGGCGCCCATATGCTGCAGCAGTTATTTGGTTGATGTGCGCTTCAGGAGATGTGCCTGGTGTTATACTCACCCCAAGATCTTTTTCCTTGAGTGAGGTTTGTAGTCTCTGACCCCTTGACTGTACTCCGTCTGCGGCCTTCTTTGCCCTTCCCCAATCTTCATGACTTTGCACTTGGTGGGATTGAACTCCAGGAGCCAATTGCTGGACCAGGTCTGCAGCCTGTCCAGATCCCTTTGTAGTTCTGCCTGGTCTTCGATCGAGTGAATTCTTCTCATCAACTTCACGTCGTCTGCAAACAGGGACACCTCAGAGTCTATTCCTTCCGTCATGTCGTTCACAAATACCAGAAACAGCACTGGTCCTAGGACTGACCCCTGCGGGACCCCGCTGGTCACAGGTGCCCACTCTGACACCTCGCCACGTACCATGACTCGCTGCTGTCTTCCTGACAAGTATTCCCTGATCCATTGTAGTGCCTTCCCTGTTATCCCTGCTTGGTCCTCCAGTTTTTGCACCAATCTCTTGTGTGGAACTGTGTCAAACGCCTTCTTGCAGTCCAAGAAAATGCAATCCACCCACCCCTCTCTCTCTTGTCTTACTGCTGTCACCATGTCATAGAACTCCAGTAGGTTTGTAGGTTGAGACGTTCAGTGCAACCCGGCTGCCGGGAAGAACCATAACCCTGCTGGGAGCGGTGTTGATGCGCGGAGAATCCATGATCCGAAGAGCCCCCCTCCCGCAGTCTTTGATGAAAAAAGAAGGAAAATGCAACTCAGTGAATGTTTGGTGAATGTATGCACACTCCTCGCCAAGAAACCCAGGACCACAAATTCGGCATGCTCCCAGGAGTGTGAGTGTGTGTGTGTGTGTGTGTGTGTGTGTGTGTGTGTGTGTGTGTGTGTGTGTGTGTGTGTGTGTGTGTGTGTGTGTGTGTGTGTGTGTGTGTGTGTGTGTGCGCGCGCCATGGTCAGCCGGATTCGAACTAATGTTTGGAAGGCAGCACAGTTCCCAACATGATGCCCCAGACCACTCAGCCACATATGCGTCCAAATGCTTGGTAGGCTAACTGGTGTGCCCGGCACTAGGAAGAAACATGACTTGTAACGAGGCTACCTAGCATTATGAGGAATCTGTGGCTGAGTGGTCCAAGGCATCATGTAGGGAACCACGCCACCCACCAAATGTGGGTTCGAATCCTGTTGGCCCCAATCTTTCTCTGTATATACCTGCGCTTGTTTCCGTGTGGTGCATTGATATAGTATCGCTCGTGTGGGTCAGAACATGCAGGAGAATGAAATAGCTGGAAACCATGCCTAAGACTCACTCATGTGCTAGGCGTTAGGAAGAAATATGGCTTGTAACCAGGCTACCTAGCTGACCTCTCTCTATACGCACTGCACAATAATGTGTGTGTGTGTGTGTGTGTGTGTACTCACCTAGTTGAGGTTGCGGGGGTCGAGTCCGAGCTCCTGTGTGTGTGTGTGTGTGTGTGTAAACACAGTGGACCCTCCCTTTTTGTTGGCCTCTGTTTTCGTGAATTTCAGTTATTGCTGACTTTTTTTCGTAAAAATATTGGCTCAGTTTTCACTACTTTTCTCCATTCCCACACATGCATTCTGAGGCAGTGTTGCTTTATATCTCGGTGAGTAAACATTATCCTACGAGGTCATATTAGCATTTCGTAATAATTCGTTGTTTTTTGCACTTATTTATTCAGTGTGACCGCTAAATAAGCCAACATGGGCCCAAAGAAAGCTGCTAGTGCAAGCCCTTTGCTAAAGAATGTGAAAAACATGATAGAATTAAAGACAGAAATTACTGGAAAATATGAAAGTGGCTTACGTGTGGCTGACATCACGAGTATGTATGCCAAGCCTGCATTAACCATCAGTTCCATTGTGGTGAAGAAAAAAAGAAATCAAGGAAGCTGATTTTGCGAAAGGGGTAAAAGTGATAACAAAACAGAGGTCACAAACACTTGAGGATGTGAATGCCGTCCTCTGGGAACGTACTTGCGTGGAAACCCTCCTCTTTTCTGCAATTTTGCAAGGTCCTGATGAGGTGTTGATTGCAACACAAAAGGCCTGGAGCTATCATTCTACTCCCCCCGTGGTTGTTTCACATATTTTTTTTTTTTTAACGAGTTGGCCATCTCCCACCGAGGCAGGGTGACCCAAAACGAAAGAAAATCCCCAAAAAGAAAATACTTTCATCATCATTCAACACTTTCACCTCACTCACACATAATCACTGTTTTTGCAGAGGTGCTCAGAACACAACAGTTTAGAAGCATATACCTATAAAGATACATAACATATCCCTCTAAACTGCCAATATCCTGAACCCCTCCTTTAGAGTGCAGACATTGTACATCCCATTTCCAGGACTCAAGTCTGGCTATATAAAAATAACCGGTTTCCCCGAGTCTCATCACTAAATATTACCCTGCTCACACTCCAACAGATCGTCAGGTCCCAAATACCATTCGTCTCCATTCACTCCTATCTAACACGCGAACACACACGCTTGCTGGAAGTCCAAGCCCCTCACCCACAAAACCTCCTTTACCCCTCCCTCCAACCTTTTCGAGGACGACCCCTACCCCGCCTTCCTTCCCCTACAGATTTATACGCTCTCCATGTCATTCTACTTTGATCCACTCTCTCTAAATGACCAAACAAAGGAACTATGCATGCTCTCTGCCAATCCCTAGGTACCTTACCCTCTTCCATACATTTATTAAATAATTGCACCAACCACTCCAAAACTATATCCCCACCTGCTTTTAACATTTCTATCTTTATCCCATCAATCCCGGCTGCTTTACCCCCTTTCATTTTACCTACTGCCTCACGAACTTCCTCCACACTCACAACTGGCTCTTCCTCACTCCTACAAGATGTTATTCCTCCTTGCCCTATACACGAAATCACAGCTTGCCTATCTTCATCAACATTTAACAATTCCTCAAAATATTCCCTCCATCTTCCCAATACCTCTAACTCTCCATTTAATAACTCTCCTCTCCTATTTTTAACTGAGAAATCCATTTGTTCTCTAGGCTTCCTTAACTTGTTAATCTCACTCCAAAACTTTTTCTTATTTTCAACAAAATTTGTTGATAACATCTCACCCACTCTCTCATTTGCTCTCTTTTTACATTGCTTCACCACTCTCTTAACCTCTCTCTTTTTCTCCATATACTCTTCCCTCCTTGCATCACTTCTACTTTGTAAAAACTTCTCATATGCTAACTTTTTCTCCCTTACTACTCTCTTTACATCATCATTCCACCAATCGCTCCTCTTCCCTCCCGCACCCACTTTCCTGTAACCACAAACTTCTGCAGAACATTCTAACATTACATTTTTAAACCTACCCCATACCTCTTCGACCCCACTGCCTATGCTCTCATTAGCCCATCTATCCTCCAATAGCTGTTTATATCTTACCCTAACTGCCTCCTCTTTTAGTTTATAAACCTTCACCTCTCTCTTCCCTGATGCTTCTATTCTCCTTGTATCCCATCTACCTTTTACTCTCAGTGTAGCTACAACTAGAAAGTGATCTGATATATCTGTGGTCCCTCTGTAAACATGTACATCCTGAAGTCTACTCAACAGTCTTTTATCTACCAATACATAATCCAACAAACTCCTGTCATTTCGCCCTACATCATATCTTGTATACTTATTTATCCTCTTTTTCTTAAAATATGTATTACCTATAACTAAACCCCTTTCTATACAAAGTTCAATCAAAGGGCTCCCATAATCATTTACACCTGGCACCCCAAACTTACCTACCACACCCTCTCTAAAAGTTTCTCCTACTTTAGCATTCAGGTCCCCTACCACAATTACTCTCTCACTTGGTTCAAAGGCTCCTATACATTCACTTAACATCTCCCAAAATCTCTCTCCCTCCTCTACATTCCTCTCTTCTCCAGGTGCATACACGCTTATTATGACCCACTTTTCGAAACCAACCTTTACTTTAATAACCACATAATTCTTGAATTTATACATTCATATTCTCTTTTTCTCCTTCCATAACTGATCCTTCAACATTACTGCTACCCCTTCCTTTGCTCTAACTCTCTCAGATACTCCAGATTTAATTCCATTTATTTCCCCCCACCGAAACTCCCCTACCCCCTTCAGCTTTGTTTCGCTTAGGGCCCGGACATCCAACTTCTTTTCATTCAATATATATATATATATATATATATATATATATATATATATATATATATATATATATATATATATATATATATATACTTCTTCTTTCAACAAACCGGCCGTATCCCACCAAGGCAGGGTGGCCCAAATAGAAAAACAAAAGTTTCTCTTTTTTAAGTTTAGTAATTTATACAGGAGAAGGGGTTACTAGCCCCTTGCTCCCGGCATTTTAGTCACCTCGTACAACACGCATGGCTTACGGAGTAAGAATTCTGTTCCACCTCCCCATGGAGGTAAGAGGAAATAAGCAAGAACAAGAACTAGAAAGAAAATAGCAGAAAACCCAGAGGTGTGTGTGTGTGTATATATATGCTTGTACATATATGTGTAGTGTGACCTAAGTGTAAGTAGAAGTAGCAAGACGTACCTGAAATCTTGCATGTTTATGAGACAGAAAAAAGGACACCAGCAATCCTACCATCATGTAAAACAATTACAGGCTTTCGTTTTACACTCACTTGGCAGGATGGTAGTACCTCCCTGGGCGGTTGCTGTCTACCAACCTACTACCTAGATATATATATATATATATATACAGTGGACCCCCGCTTAACGATCACCTCCAAATGCGACCAATTATGTAAGTGTATTTATGTAAGTGCGTTTGTACGTGTATGTTTGGGGGTCTGAAATGGACTAATCTACTTCACAATATTCCTTATGGGAAAAAATTCGGTCAGTACTGGCACCTGAACATACTACTGGAATGAAAAAAGTTTGTTAACCGGGGGTCCACTGTATATGTAGTAGGTTGGTAGACAGCAACCACCCAGGGAGGTACTACCGTCCTGCCAAGTGAGTGTAAAACGAAAGCCTGTAATTGTTTTACATGATGGTAGGATTGCTGGTGTCTTTTGTCTGTCTCATAAATATGCAAGATTACAGGTACGTCTTGCTACTTCTACTTACACTTAGGTCACACTACACATACATGTACATGTTTATTTATACACACTCACCTGAGTTTTCTTTGATTTTATCTTAATAGTTCTTGGTCTTATTACTTTTCCTTTTATATCCATGGGGAAGTGGAATAAGAATCTTTCCTCCGTAAGCCATGCGTGTTGTAAAAGTCAACTAAAATGCCGGGAACAATGGGCTAGTAACCCCTTTTCCTGTAAAGATTACTAAAAAGAATAAGAAGAAAATTGTCAAAGTGGGAAGTCTGAATGTGCGTGGATGTTGTGCAAATGATAAGAAAGAGATGATTGTGGATGTTATGAATGAGAAGAAACTGGATGTCCTGGCTTTAAGTGAAACAAAGCTGAAAGGGGTGGGAGAGTTTCAATGTAGAGGAATAAATGGGATTAGGTCAGGGGTTTCAAATAGAGTTAGAGATAAAGAAGGAGTAGCAATAATGTTGAAGGATAAGCTATGGCAGAAAAGAGGGACTACAAATGCATAAATTCAAGGATTATGTGGAGTAAAATAAAGATTGGATGTGAAAAGTGGGTTATAGTAAGCGTATATGCACCTGGAGAAGAGAGAAGTGTAGAGGAGAGAGAGAGATTCTGGGAAATGTTGAGTGAATGCATGGGGAGTTTTGAATCAAGTGTGAGAGTAATGGTGGTTGGGGATTTCAATGCTAAAGTGGGTAAAAATGTTATGGAGGGAGTAGCAGGTAAATTTGGGGTGCCAGGGGTAAATGTAAATGGGGAGCCTTTAATTGAGCTATGTGTAGAAAGAAATTTGGTAATAAGTAATACATATTTTATGAAAAAGAGGATAAATAAATATACAAGGTATGATGTAGCACGTAATGAAAGTAGTTTGTTAGATTATGTATTGGTGGATAAAAGGTTGATGGGTAGGCTCCAGGATGTACATGTTTATAGAGGGGCAACCGATATATCAGATCATTATTTAGTTGTAGCTACAGTTAGAATAAGAGGTAGATGGGAAAAGAGGAAGGTGGCAACAACAAGTAAGAGGGAGGTGAAAGTGTATAAACTAAGGGAGGAGGAAGTTCAGGCGAGATATAAGCGACTATTGGCAGAAAGGTGGGCTAGTGCAAAGATGAGTAAGTGGGGGGGTTGAAGAGGGTTGGAATAGTTTTTAAAAATGCAGTATTAGAATGTGGGCAGAAGTTTGTGGTTATAGGAGGGTGGGGGCAGGAGGAAAGAGGAGTGATTGGTGGAATGATGAAGTAAGGGTGTGATAAAAGAGAAAAAGGTAGCTTACGAGAGGTTTTTACAAAGCAGAAGTGTTATAAGAAGAGCAGAGTATATGGAGAGTAAAAGAAAGGTGAAGAGAGTGGTGAGAGAGTGCAAAAGGAGAGCAGATGAAAGAGTGGGAGAGGCACTGTCAAGAAATTTTAATGAAAATAAGAAAAAATTTTGGAGTGAGTTAAACAAGTTAAGAAAGCCTAGGGAAAGTATGGATTTGTCCATTAAAAACAGAGTAGGGGAGTTAGTAGATGGGGAGAGGGAGGTATTAGGTAGATGGCGAGAATATTTTGAGGAACTTTTAAATGTTGAGGAAGAAAGGGAGGCGGTAATTTCATGCACTGGCCAGGGAGGTATACCATCTTTTAGGAGTGAAGAAGAGCAGAATGTAAGTGTGGTGGAGGTACGTGAGGCATTACGTAGAATGAAAGGGGGTAAAGCAGCTGGAACTGATGGGATCATGACAGAAATGTTAAAAGCAGGGGGGGATATAGTGTTGGAGTGGTTGGTACTTTTGTTTAATAAATGTATGAAAGAGGGGAAGGTACCTAGGGATTGGCGGAGAGCATGTATAGTCCCTTTATATAAAGGGAAAGGGGACAAAAGAGACTGTAAAAATTATAGAGGAATAAGTTTACTGAGTATACCAGGAAAAGTATACTTTTTTTTTTTTTTTTTTCAACAAGTCGGTCGTCTCCCACCGAGGCAGGGTGACCCAAAAAAGAAAGAAAATCCCCAAAAAGAAAATACTTTCATCATCATTCAACACTTTCACCACACTCGCACATTATCACTGTTTTTGCAGAGGTGCTCAGAATACAACAGTCTAGAAGCATACACATATAAAGATACACAACATATCCCTCCAAACTGCCAATATCCCAAACCCCTCCATTAAAGTGCAGGCATTGTACTTCCCATTTCCAGGACTCAAGTCCGACTATATGAAAATAACCGGTTTCCCTGAATCCCTTCACTAAATATTACCCTGCTCACACTCCAACAGAACGTCAGGTCCCAAGTACCATTCGTCTCCATTCACTCCTATCTAACACGCTCACGCACGCTTGCTGGAAGTCCAAGCCCCTTGCCCACAAAACCTCCTTTACCCCCTCTCTCCAACCCTTTCGAGGACGACCCCTATCCCGCCTTCCTTCCCCTATAGATTTATATGCTTTCCATGTCATTCTACTGTGATCCATTCTCTCTAAATGACCAAACCACCTCAACAACCCCTCTTCTGCCCTCTGACTAATACTTTTATTAACTCCACACCTTCTCCTAATTTCCACACTCCGAATTTTCTGCATAATATTTACACCACACATTGCCCTTAAACAGGACATCTCCACTGCCTCCAACCGTCTCCTCGCTGCTCTGCATTTACAACCCAAGCTTCACACCCATATAAGAGTGTTGGTACTACTATACTTTCATACATTCCCTTCTTTGCCTCCATAGATAACGTTTTTTTGACTCCACATATACCTCAACGCACCACTCACCTTTTTTCCCTCATCAATTCTATGATAACCTCATCCTTCATAAATCCATCCGCCGACAACGTCAACTCCCAAGTATCTTGAAAACATTCACTTCTCTCCATACTCTCCTCCCCAATTTGTATCCAATTTTTCTTTATCTAAATCATTTGACACCCTCATCACCTTACTCTTTTCTATGTTCACTTTCAACTTTCTACCTTTACACACATTCCCCAAACTCATCCACTAACCTTTGCAATTTTTCTTTAGAATCTCCATAAGCACAGTATCATCAGCAAAAAGTAACTGTGTCAATTCCCATTTTGAATTTGATTCCCATAATTTTAATCCCAACCCCTCTCCCAAACACCCTAGCTTTTACTTCCTTTACAACCCCATCTATAATATATTAAACAACATGGTGACATTACACATCCCTGTCTAAGACCTACTTTTACCGGGAAGTAGTCTCCCTCTTCTACACACCCTACCTTAGCCTCACTATTCACTAAAAAAAAACTCTTTACAGCATTTAATAACTTACCACCTATTCCATATACTTGCAACATCTGCCACATTGCTCCTCTACCACTCTATCATATGCCTTTTTCTAAATCCATAATGCAATAAAAACTTCCCTATCTTATCTAAATACTGTTTCACATATATGTTCAATGTAAACACCTGATCTACACATCCCTACCCCTCTGAAACCTCCTTGCTCATCCGCAATCCTACATCTGTCTTACCTCTAATTCTTTCAATTATAAACCCCTACCGTACACTTTTCCTGGTATACTCAGTAAGCTTATTCCTCTATAATTTTTACAGTCTCTTTTGTCCCCTTTCCCTTTATATAAAGGGACTATACATGCTCTCGCCAAATCCCTAGGTACATTCCCCTCTTTCATACATTTATTAAACCCAAAATACCAACCACTCCAACACATATCCCCCCCTGCTTTTAACATTTCTGTCATGATCCCATCAGTTCCAGTCTCTTTAACCCCCTTTCATTTTACGGAATGCCTCAAGTACCTCCCCCACACTTACATTCTGCTCTTCTTCACTCCTAAAAGATGGTATACCTCCCTGACCAGTGCATGAAATTCTGCCTCGTTTCTTCCTTAACATTTAAAAGTTCCTCAAAATATTCTCGCCATCTACCAATACCTCCATCTCCCCATCTACTAACTCCCCTACTCTGTTTTTAACTGACAAATCCATATTTTCCCTAGGCTTTCTTAACTTGTTTAACTCACTCCAAAATTTTTTTTTATTTTCATTAAAATTTCTTGACAGTGCCTCTCCCACTCTATCATCTGCTCTCCTTTTGCACTCTCTCACCACTCTCTTTACCTTTCTTTTACTCTCCATGTACTCTGCTCTTCTTATAACACTTCTGCTTTGTAAAAACCTCTCATAAGCTACCTTTTTCTCTTTTATCACACCCTTTACTTCATCATTCCACCAATCACTCCTCTTTCCTCCTGCCCCCACCCTCCTATAACCACAAACTTCTGCCCCACATTCTAATACTGCATTTTTAAAACTATTCCAACCCTCTTCAACCCCCCCACTACTCATCTTTGCACTAGCCCACCTTTCTGCCAATAGTCGCTTATATCTCACCCGAACTTCCTCCTCCCTTAGTTTATACACTTTCACCTCCCTCTTACTTGTTGTTACCACCTTCCTCTTTTCCCATCTACCTCTTACTCTAACTGTAGCTACAACTAAATAATGATCCGATATATCAGTTGCCCCTCTATAAACATGTACATCCTGGAGCCTACCCATCAACCTTTTATCCACCAATACATAATCCTAATAAACTACTTTCATTACGTGCTACATCATACCTTGTATATTTTATTTATCCTCTTTTTCATAAAATATGTATTACTTATTACCAAATTTCTTTCTACACATAGCTCAATTAAAGGCTCCCCATTTACATTTACCCCTGGCACCCCAAATTTAACCTACTACCCCCCTCCATAACATTTTTACCCACTTTAGCATGAAATCCCTAACCACCATTACTCTCACACTTGATTCAAAACTCCCCATGCATTCACTCAACATTTCCCAAAATCTCTTTCTCTCCTCTACACTTCTCTCTTCTCCAGGTGCATACACGCTTATTATAACCCACTTTTCACATCCAATCTTTATTTTACTCCACATAATCCTTGAATTAATACATTTATAGTCCCTCTTTTCCTGCCATAGCTTATCCTTCAACATTATTGCTACTCCTTCTTTAGCTCTAACTCTATTTGAAACCCCTGACCTAATCCCATTTATTCCTCTCCACTGAAACTCTCCCACCCCCTTCAGCTTTGTTTCACTTAAAGCCAGGACATCCAGCTTCTTGTCATTCATAACATCCACAATCATTTCTTTCTTATCATTTGCACAACATCCACGCACATTCAGACTTCCCACTTTGACAATTTTCTTCTTCTTATTCTTTTTAGTAATCTTTACAGGAAAAGGGGTTACTAGCCCATTGTTCCCGGCATTTTAGTTGACTTTTACAACACGCATGGCTTACGGAGGAAAGATTCTTATTCCACTTCCCCATGGATATAAAAGGAAAATTAATAAGACCAAGAACTATTAAGATAAAATCAAAGAAAACTCAGATGAGTGTGTATAAATAAATGTGTACATGTATGTGTAGTGTGACCTAAGTGTAAGTAGAAGTATATAGATATATATATACAGTGGTCCCTCGTTTTTCGTAATTAATCCGTTCCTGGAGGAGCTACTATAAACGAAATTTACGATTTGTGAATCAATTTTCCCCATAAGAAATAATGTAAATACAATTAATCCATTCCTGACACCCAGAAGTATTAAAACAAAAAATTTTTACATGAAATATACATGTAGTACATAAGCAATACAATGCGAAATGATGAATGAAACATTAACAGCATAACACATACCTTTATTGGAGATTCTTCTTAGTGTATGGGAGACTGGAAGAGGAGAGAGATTGGATTGTTTACAGTTTGGAAGGGAAATCCCCTTCCAGCAACACCTCAGGTACCAATTGCTTCTCTGGGGTTGCTTCTCTTCTCTGTTTCTTAATGCCACTAGGACCACCTTGAGAGTCACTCTAGTCCTGTCTCACAAAGTAACTGTGGAGAGAACTCTGTTTCTGGCGTCTCTTTAACACTTCCCTAAAATGGCCCAAGACTTTGTCACTGTACATATTTCTCACCTTCTTTACCACAGGCTTGGCGCTAGGAGCTTTCGTTGGAGCCATGGTAGCTTATTTAGTACTTGCAAGCACTAAAATGAGTGGAATATGAAATATTTCGTAGGAGCACTTGAGGGGACCTTCACTCACTGGTAAACAATGCCAGACTGGCTGGGTAGGGAGGCCGCCCCGCCTCACACCGTGTGTACGCGTCCCGGACGAACTACTATTCGCGAGTCAACCTATGAAAAGCGAGTCCATGATTATACGAAAATACCCCTATGATTGGCGAAATTTAGGATTGCCGAGAACTACGAAAAGCGAGGGACCACTGGATATATATATCTTCTTCTTTCAACACACCGGCCGTATCCACTGAGGCAGGGTGGCCCAAAAGAAAAAATGAAAGTTTCTCCTTTTACATTTAGTTATATATACAGGAGAAGAGGTTACTAGCCCCTTGCTCCCGGCATTTTAGTCGCCTCTTACAACACGCATGGCTTACAGAGGAAGAATTCTGTTCCACTTCCCCATGTAGGTAAGAGGAAATAAACAAGAACAAGAACTAGAAAGAAAATAGAAGAAACCCAGAGGGGTGTGTGTATATATGCTTGTACATGTATGTGAAGTGTGACCTAAGTGTAAGTAGAAGTAGCAAGACGTACCTGAAATCTTGCATGTGTATGAGACAATAAAAAGACACCAGCAATCCTACCATCATGTAAAACAATTACAGGCTTCCATTTTACACTCACTTAGCAGGACAGTAGTACCTCCCTGGGCGGTTGCTACCATCCTGCCAAGTGAGTGTACAACGAAAGCCTGTAATTGTTTTACATGATGGTAGGATGAAGATACAGATGAAAAAACATACTGTGCATGGCCTGGAATAAATTTTTACACTACAGAAAAATATCCTCAAGATATGCTGCTTTCTGAACTCCACTCTCACCTCATCCAAAAGAAAGTCAAGTTTACCACCGATTCTTCTCGTACAGTTGAACTTTCTAATCTTATAAAGTACATTGAAGAACGATCTCAAGAGTCCCATTTACAACACTTGCTAACACGTATAGATATCATTCCTTTACAACGATTTAAACGTCTTGAGAATGGAACTTAATTCCAATTTCCAGTACACATCGTAAAACATCACAACTCCAAGTAACCACCAAGCCACTATGAACTGACCAATCAAAAATAAGCTCCTTCCTTGTCGCTTGCAACCACCTATCACCATCAAGTCGCAGTTTTTTCCGTCGAGCAAGATGCAGTCAGCACCTGCAGAGTTCCTGTTGCCTTCTACATCGTCTTCGTCAGTGTTTATTCAGGCTTAGCAGTTGGGTCTAGTCCTGACTCTTCTCTCTTCGACTCAAGACATTCCTCTCACCGTCTATTCTTCGCCCTGTCCCCACTTGCCCCTCACACTTCGTGGGTCCTTACCTGTGAGTCCTCTGTTCTGTTCTGTTCATACATACATATACGTATATTGTGCCAAATAACCAAAATTGGTCAATTAGCAAGAGCTCGTTTAAAATTAAGTCCTTTCTAAAATTTTCTCTTTCAGTCAGTTAGATACTGATCCACCACAAGGCCTTGTCTCAGCCTGAGCCGTGGGGCCATTGACCCCCAAAACCCTCTCCAGGGAGAGTGGAATCTCTACTAGCGAGCACATCCATGTGCGAGTTTTTCTAAATACGAGCAGTCGATGGGTCGATTTTTTGCTTGCATACGATAGCAAAATTTCCATAAGCAAGCAGACCTCAAGGCAGGTTCCTTGATGCTGGTAAGGGGCTCTTGCTCTTGATCTAGGGAATTGTATCTCATTTGTTTGTTGGACTATCTTATTGAAACTTGGGCAATGTATGATGGGAAGATGCTTCTTAACTTACACCAAAAATGAAAGAAATCTGAGCATAAATAATGGAGTTCGCTTCTCAGCAATTAGCCATCATTTAGCGGTATTTTTGTATGATTTTTATCGTTGTATTCTCGTTATTTTGGTCTCATTTGATAGAATGGAAGATATATTACAGATATAGATATGATTTTGATTGCTTTCATGACAGAAAGTACCTTGAAATTGAGCTCAACATAGGAGAAATGTTCCATTGCTTGGCTATGTTCAAGAGTAAACAAATGACGTCACTGGCCATTCAAATATGCAGTAGTGAATGGGTTGACATTATTTATACAATTATTGCAATAATGCATAACAGTAAATCTTATATTTTTTGTGGGAATAAAAATTACAAATTATTTACATTGTAATAATAATAATAATATGTATAATAATAATAATAATACATATAATAATAATAGTATAATAATACAATAATAATAATAATAATATAATACATATAATAATACATATATAATAATAATGTACTGCATAATAATAATAATAATTATAATAGACGGCTTCAAAAGGCCGTCACTAGATGGCAGTGTTTACCACAACAAAGAGGGAGCAATTGTGGCCACCTCTACCTGTTATATAATGACATATTTTATTCATTCTAGAGTATAAATCAGGTTTCTATGTTATTTATATTATTTATTATTTCATATTAGATGAACTGTGATAGATAAATAAGCCGTAGAGTTGATGATAGCGAAGTATTCAAGGAGTATTTTGTCCTGTCTCCAGACAAACTCTCGTCGGCTGCTGCCACTGCTGCCACATATAATGACATATTTAATTCATTCTAGAGTATATATTAGGTTTCTATGTTATTTATATTGTTTATTATGTCATATTAGATGAATTGTGATAGATAAATAAGCCAAAGAACTGATATTTGCGAAATTATTGAAGAACAGAATTCCACTGGAACGGATTAATTGCATTTCAATTAATTTAAATGAGGAAAATTGACTCTGCAAACGAGTAAATCATTCGGTCTCCAGACGAACTCTTGTCCACCGCTGACACCGCCCATACCACTATATGAATTACATATTTTATTTATTTTAGAGTATATATCAGGTTTCTATGTTATTTATATTGTTTATTATGTCACATTAAATGAAGTGAGATAGATAAATAAGCCGCAGAACTGATATTTGCGAAATTATTGAAGTACAGAATTCCACTGGAACGGATTAATTGCGTTTCAGTTAATTTAAATGAGGAAAATTGACTCTGTAAACATAAGAACATAAGAAAGGAGGAACACTGCAGCAGGCCTGTTGGCCCATACTAGGCAGGTCCTTTACAATTCATCCCACTAACAAACATTTGACCAACCCAATTTTCAATGCCACCCAAGAAACAAGCTCCGATGTGCAAGTCCCACTCAAATCCAACTCCTCCCACTCATGCACTTATCCAACCTAAACTTGAAACTACCCAAAGTCCTAGCCTCAATAACCCAACTAGGTAGACTGTTCCACTCATCAACTACCCTATTTCCAAACCAATACTTTCCTATGTCCGTTCTAAATCTAAACTTATCTAATTTAAATCCATTACTGCGGGTTCTCTCTTGGAGAGATATCCTCAAGACATTGTTAATATCCCCTTTATTAATACCTATCTTCCACTTATACACTTCGATCAGGTCTCCCCTCATTCTTCGTCTAACAAGTGAATGTAACTTAAGAGTCTTCAATCTTTCTTCATAAGGAAGATTTCTAGTGCTATGTATTAATTTAATCATCCTACGCTGAATGTTTTCTAACGAATTTATGTCCATTCTGTAATATGGAGACCAGAATTGAGCTGCATAATCTAGGTGAGGCCTTACTAATGATGTATAAAGCTGCAGTATGACCTCTGGACTTCTGTTGCTTACACTTCTTGATATAAATCCCAGTAATCTATTTGCCTTTATTACGTATGCTTAGGCATTGCTGTCTTGGTTTAAGGTTGCTGCTTACCATAACCCCAAGTCCTTTTCGCAATCTGTATGGCTAAGTTCTACATTATTAACTTATAAGTGCTAGGGTTATGGACACTCCCGAGCTTCAGAACCTTGCATTTATCTACATGAACTGCATCTGCCACTTTTCGACCAAGAGTAGAGTTTGTCTAAATCCTCCTGAAGTTCCCTAACATCTACGTTTGAATCAATTATCCTACCTATCTTCGTGTCATCGGCGAATTTGCTCATATCACTAGTAATTCCTTCATCAAGATCATTGATATATATTATAAACAACAACGGGCCCAAGACTGATCCCTGTGGAACGCCACTTGTTACTGATCCCCACTCGGATTTAACCCCATTTATGGACACTCTCTGCTTCCTGTTTGTGAGCCATGATTCGGTCCACGAGAGCACTCTTCCCCCAATGCCATGAGCTGCTACTTTCTTCAACAGTCTTTGGTGCGGAACTCTATCAAATGCCTTACTAAAATCTAAGTAAATAATATCGAAATTCTTTATCGTGGTCAACAGCCTCAAAAGCTTTACTGAAGAAAGTTAATAAATTAGTTAGACAAGACCGGCCTCTTGTGAATCCATGCTGAGTATCATTAATCAAGCTATGCTTATCGAGATGGCTTCTTATAATCTCAGCTATAATTGACTCTAGTAATTTGCCTACAATTGAGGTCAGGCTTATTGGGCGGTAATTTGACGGTAACGACTTGTCCCCTGTTTTAAAAATAGGAATTACATTAGCCATCTTCCACATATCAGACACTACACCTGTTTGAAGAGATAAATTAAAAATATTAGTTAATGGTTCACAGACTTCCATTTTGCATTCCTTTAGAACCCTTGAAAAAACCTCATCAGGACCCGGTGACTTATTTTGCTTCAGTTGGTCTATCTGCTTCACAACCATTTCACTAGTGACTGTGATATTACATAATTTATCTTCTTCTGGCCCACTATAAAAATTAATTACCGGAATATTATTAGTGTCTTCCTGTGTAAAAACCGAGAGAAAATAATTATTTAAAATGAGCACATTTCATTCTCTTTGTCAGTAAGATGCCCATAGTTATTTTTAAGGGGACCTATCTTATCTCTGACTTTTGTTCTATATACCTGGAAAAAACTTTTTGGGTTAGTTTTAGAATCCCTAGCAACTTTAATTTCATAGTCAACAACTTCAATTTCATAGTCAATGAGCAAATCCAGTTGTGAGCAAGGTCATGGAATGGATTAAACTCACAAGTAGAGGTTCCACTGTATATGTTTAAAGATACAGTGGACCCTTGGTTATCGGCCATGATCCATTCCAGAAGGTCAGCCTAAAACCGAAATAATATTTCCCATAAGAATTAATGTGAATACAATTAATCTGTCCCAGACACCCAAAAATATTAAACAAAAAATACATTTTTTAAAGATTATAGTTTTACATACACAAAACAATGATAACTAAATTAAATAAATGAACATTTAAATCACTATTATATATCTTTACATAAGAACATAAGAAAGGAGGAACACTGCAACATGCCTGTTGACCCATACTAGGCAGGTCCTTTACAATTCATCCCACTAACAAAACATTTGCCCAACCCAATTTTCAATGCTACCCAAGAAATAACCTCTGATAACTCTATCCAATCATTTGCAAGTCCCACTCAAATCCAACCCCTCTCACTCATTGTTATGGGGTTATAGGACCCAACATGTATTTATAAGTAACAGTTACTATAATAATACCTAATTATATTGAATTGATGGGGACTTTGCTCTAAATGTCAGAAGGACTGATCAACCTTATGACTGAGAGGCAGCTGGGTCAAGCCTATTTTTCTCAATATAATAGGTTATATTATAGACACAAACACACAATTTAAATAAGTAGTTTATAAAGTTGTATTTCCTTTTGTAAAAGTAAAATTAAGGTGTGGTAGAATTGTGGTAACTGGAGAATTGTGCTTGGCAACAGTCTTTTGTTTTGGTGGGAGGAGCTTAGCCAGGCTCTCCCTCTCACTGACTCTCTCGGTGGCTGACCTTCAACCTGGCAGGATCTCTGGGTCCTTCTCCATCTTTTGACATTATTGACTCAGGGGTGAGTTTTTATTTTAAGTGGACCAACATAAACAGTGAATAAATGTACAAAATCACTGATTATCATATTTTTAAATAGTCAAGAGAGAAAGGAGAAACTAAAGGCCTTACCATATGGGAGTCTAAACAGCTAAGTGTCGAAGATCTTTGCTTTTAAATGTCAATGCTTAATTGTAAAATCTTACCATCTATTAACATCAGTTTATTTCAAGTCACTAATCAACCACTTCAACTATTTGAAAGCTGTGGAAGATACAGAGACACTCAAGATAACCAATTAGTATTACCCCTCAGACTAAGCCCTATAAAAACCATACTCCTAGCCTTTACTAAACTTAGTCTAGACTTAACATCAAGTAATGGATACTCAACGTAAATGCACATCTTCAAACCTTTAAATCTTTGAAACTACCCATCTCCTACTAATAACCACTAGGGCTGTTCCACTCTCAACTAACCCATTACCTAAAGCCATACTTCCATTCTTCTAAGATCTAAACTTGTCTAGTTAAATCATTACTCGGTTCTCTCTGGATGACATCCTTCAAACCTTATTATATCCCCTTTATTAATCCAATCTTCCTTAATACATTCTGTAAGTTTCTCATAAGATATACTTCATGAACAAGTAATTGAATTTTTAAGGTTCATCCTGTTCATACAGAAGATTCTAATGCTATGTATTAATTTAGTCATGTAACTGTATTGTGTTATACTAACGAATTATTACATACTTATATGGAGACCGAACTGAGCTGCATAATCTAGGTGAGGCCTTACTAATGATGTATAAAGCTGCAGTATAACCTCTGGACTTCTGTTGCTTACACATCTTGATATAAATCCCAATAATCTATTTGCCTTATTACGGACGCTTAGGCATTGCTGTCTTGGTTTGAGGTTGCTGCTCACCATAACCCCCAAGTCCTTTTTGCAATCTGTATGGCTAAGTTCTACATTATCTAACTTATAAATGCTAGGGTTATGGACACTCCCGAGCTTCAGAACCTTGCATTTATGTACATTGAACTGCATCTGCCACTTTTCTGACCAAGAATAGAGTTTGTCTAAATCCTCCTGAAGTTCCCTAACATCTACATTTGAATCAATTATCCTACCTATCTTTGTGTCATCGGCGAATTTGCTCATATCACTAGCAATACCCTCATCAAGGTCATTGATATATATGATAAACAACAACGGGCCCAAGACCGATCCCTGAGGTATGCCACTTGTTACAGATCCCCACTCGGATTTCTTCTTTCTTCAGTCCCAGCCGTATCCCACTGAGGTGGTGGCCAAAAAAAAACTCTGAAGTTTCTCCTTTTAAATTTATTAATAATCAGATAAGGTTACTAGCCCCTTGGCTCCGGCATTTTCAGTCGCCTCTAGACCCACGCATGGTTTACAGAGGGAAGAATTTCCCGTTCCCACTTCCCATGAGACCACTCGGATTTAACCCCATTTAAGCATACTCTCTGCTTCCTATTAGTGAGCCATGACTCGATCCATGACAGCACTTTTCCCCCAATGCCATGAGCTGCCACTTTTTTTAACAGTCTCTGATGCGGTACTCTATCAAAAGCCTTACTAAAATCTAAATAAACAATATCGAATTCTTTATCATGATCAACGGCCTCAAAAGCTTTACTGAAGAAGGTTAATAAATTAGTTAGGCAGGAACGGCCCCTCGTGAATTCATGCTGAGTATCATAAATCAAGCTATGCTTATCGAGATGGCTTCTTATATTATCAGCTATAATTGACTCTAGTAATTTACCTACAATTGAGGTTAGGCTTGTTTGGCGGTAATTTGACGGTAGCGACTTGTCCCCTGCTTTAAAAATAGGAGTTACATTAGCCATCTTCCACATATCAGACACTACACCTGTTTGAAGAGAAATATTAAAAATATTAGTCAATGGTTCACAAAGTTCCATTTTACACTCTTTAAGAACCCTTGAAAAAAGTTCATCAGGGCCCGGGGATTTATTTTGCTTTAACCAGTCTATCTGTTTGATAACCAATTCGGTAGTGACTGTGATATTGCATAATTTATCATTATCAGGCCCACTATAAAAATTAATTACTGGGATATTGTTAGTGTCTTCCCGAGTGAAAACCGAAAGAAAATAATTATTAAGAATAGAGCACATTTCATTCTCCTTGTCAGTGAGATGCCCAGAGTTATTTTTAAGGGGACCTATCTTATCTCTAACTTTTGTTCTATAAACCTGGAAAAAACTTTTTGGGTTAGATTTCGAATCCCTAGCAACTTTAATTTCATAGTCCCGTTTAGCTTTTCTCATCCCCTTTTTAACATCCCTCTTAATGTCAATATAACTATTCTTGTTGGCTTGTGGAAGACAGGGAGGAGGAGGAGAGGAGGAGGAGGAGGAGAGGAGAGGAGGAGGAGAGGAGGAGGAGGAGGAGAGGAGGAGGAGGAGGAGAGAGGGAGAACTGATTATTGTTTGGAAGGGGAATCCCCCTCCATAAGACTTCAGGTATCAAAGCCCTCTCTGGGGTTACGTCCCTCCCTGCCTGCTCCACTCCCTGCCTTCCTCCTACACTCCCTGCTACACCCTGCCTCCCTACTACCCTCCCTGCCTGCCTGCTACACTCCCTCCCTCCATGCTACACTCCCTCCCTCCATGCAACACTCCCTGCCTCCCTTCCACAGCATATGTGTAAAGAACCTAGGATAACCCAAAAAAGTCAGAGAGTGACTTATTTCCATTTGGGTCCTGCCTCCCTGCTACACTCCCTGCCTGCCTGCTACACACCCTGCCTTCCTCCTACATTCCCTGCTATACCCTACCTCCCTACTATACTCCCTGCCTGTCTGCTACACTCCTTTCCTCCATGCTATGCTCCTTGCATGCCTGTTACACTCCCTGCCTTCCTCCTCCACTCCCTGCTACATCCTGCCTCCCTGCTACATCCTGCCTCCCTACTACACTCCCTGCCTGCCTGCTACTCTCCCTGCCTCCCTGCTAAACTCCCTTTTGCAACATTAGCTTCCCTGATTTCTACTTTCTTTGCCAGCATGGGAGTGATTGTTTATTTGGATTTCCCATACTTACAGGCAAGTTCTAGCACTTGAACACCATTCTCATAATTTTCAACAACTTCTTTCTTAAATTCCATCATGTTTCTCACTTTCTTTACCGAAGGAACTTTACTAGGAACTTTCTTTGGGCCCATGGTTCCTTATTTTGCAGTTGCACTCAATCAATAACCACAATAAACAATGGATTATAGCAAATTGTTTGAATGAATGAGCAGAAGTTTACTCACTTGCCCAGAGACACAGCCAGACTGACTCACGAACTTGCGAGTGGCTGGCAGGTGGGCGCGTCCAATACAGTCGATAAGCAAAATAACGGCCAATAACCGGAATAAAATTCCAGCCAAAAAACCAGGCAATAACCGAGATGGCCGATATCCTGAACAGCCGATAACCAAGGGTCCACTGTATATTTTTTCATTTATGCTAGTGTAAAAATTAATAATTTTGTACCAAAAGAACCTTAAAAAACTTACCCAACCTTATTATAATAAGCACAATTTAATTTAGCCTAATCCAACTAAATATATTATATAGGTTTATTTAGGTATAGGTACACATAAGTACAATTATCAGTAGTATCTCAGTCCCATCTTAGCCACAGACATACCTTGCTCACCGAGTTTAATTATTTCTAACTCTGCACTTAAAGTAAGACACTTATGACTCCTCTTTTTATCACAACTATACTTAGATGTCATTGTAACACAAAAAGAGTATACATATATAAAATATGCAATAACTTTCAAACATTCAAAACTTTGGAGCTTCCAGACATAATCAAGAGAGAGAGAGACAGAGCTCACAGAGGATGTAAACAAATATTCTGCTTATATTAATCATATTTGTATACTACTCTCTAATAATTATCATTAAACACTGTAGTAACTGTTAAATAAATAAAAATAAATAAATACTCCTCTGCATAAAAAAAAAATATTCTCTAAACTTTTTTTTGGTTCAAAATTGTATTTTGAGGCTGGCAATGTGGTTAGATGTTAGACTATGGCTTGTGCTGTGGTCACATGCTGAGGATTATGGTCTGATGCTAAACTTGTACAGTGGACCCCCACTTTATGATCAGCTCCCAATGCGACCAATTATGTAAGTGTATTTATGTAAATGCGTTTGTACGTGTATGTTTGAGGGTCTGAAATGGACTAATCTAATTCACAATATTCCTTATGGGAACAAATCCGTTCAGTAATGGCACCTGAACATACTTCTGGAATGAAATAATATCGTAAACCGGGGGTCCACTGTATTTCTTCTTTCTTTCTTTCAACACACCGGCCGTATCCCACCAAGGCAGGGTGGCCCAAAAAGAAAAACGAAAGTTTCTCTTAAATTTAGTAATTTATATGGGAGAAGGGGTTACTAGCCCTTTGCTCCCGGCATTTTAGTCGCCTCTTGCAACACGCATGGCTTACGGAGGAAGAATTCTGTTCCACTTCACCATGGAGATAAGAGGAAATAAACAAGAACATGAACTAGAAAGAAAATAGAAGAATACCTAGAGGGGTGTGTATATATATGCTTGTACATGTATGTGTAGTGTGACCTAAGTATAAGTAGAAGTAACAAGATGTACCTGAAATCTTGCATGTTTATGAGACAGACAAAAGACACCAGCAATCCTACCATCATGTAAAACAATTACAGGTTTTCGTTGTACACTCACTTGGCAGGACGGTAGTACCTCTCTGGACAGCTACTGTTTACCAACCTACTACCTAGGAAACTTGTATTTATACTGTGGTAATTTCAAATGACCTTTGTGTTACCATGTGTGTATTTGACAGGGGTTAAATATCCTGATGTCTTTATCTTATAATAATCTGTCCAATGACTCTTTAGATCTTGGGACCCTCAACAGATACAGTAGTTGACCAAAGGAAGCCACTCAGTGGGATATGACAAAAACAACCTTCTTCGAATGGAGGGTTTAGGATACGGAGAGGTAGATGAAGCTGACAGTAGCAATACACCCCAGCAATTACACAAAACCCAACGTGGATAAACCTCTCTCTCTTATCTCTTGCCCTCATCCATATTATAAAAATAAATCATAAAAGGCAATACCAGAGAAGCTAGAATTTTAATGAAATAACAAAACAAAACTTGTTTTAGAGAGAAATAACTTAAATATTTTTTTAATGAAATAAAGCTTTTTAACAGTAGTAAATTATAAAATAAAATATTAATTTCAGAGCTCAATTAGCCTCAGTCCTACCCTCCTGCTCTCTCCAAGAGAAATAATCTAAAAATATTGATGCAATAAATCCAAAACCCACCCCGCTTTTTTTCTCTTTCCTGCGCTCATTCTACATGAAGCTTTTCTCTTAAGTAAGATTAAGGATGATTCTATATGAAGTCACCCCTTTAAAGTCAATTTACAGATGATCTTAAATGAAGCTACCCTCTCAAAATTAGTTTAAGGATGGTTCAAGATGAAGCCATCCTCTCTAAGGCAGTTTTACTAAAGGGAAGACATCAAAATAAACATACATAATAGACTCAACATTGAAGTGTAGAAGAAATGCACTTTTTTCCTTACTCTAGATTCTGTGAGACTCAGGAGTCATTTTATGAAGAAGATTATTTATGAGTTGGGGTGACTTTGACTTAGAAACTATACAGCAAAGCTTTAAGCTTCATATTTGCTATAGAATGGTGGAATAGTAGAAAGCATATACATAGCATATAGCTTATAAATTCTAGTTCAAAAACATTAACTTGAAAAAATAATGGATTAAAAAAAAATCTCAACAGCAATATGCTAAAAGAGGCTGATAATTTTTTAATTAGTTTTGTCAGTTATCAAAGCATTTAATATAATGTATGTTACATTAAATTTCGTTATACTGTATATTTTATTTTCTTCTCAATTCATAGTCTAAAAATATATGATGCAAAAGAAAGAAAAAATACAGCAGGCAAGTATACAATTAATACGTTAAGTCATCAAAGGGTCAACCAATTTAAAGGAAGATATAGGCAATGATATTAATGTAACAATCAAGCTATATTTATATCAACCAAGATTTTAAATAAACTCATTATTTTGAGCTCATTATAAATACAAATATTGTACATGTATTACCTTTAAAGCTTTCTCTAAATGGTTACCTAATTTTGATTTAGGGATCCACGTAAAGACTCTTTTAAAAACTAGACCACAGGACTCGTTTGCACTAATTAATAAGCTCAAAATAACTGATCCCTCCAAGCAACACATAGCAACATAATCAGCCAAACAGAACAGCCCATGACCACCTTTAATACCACGAGGACGTAACGCACCTGGTACCTTCAATCGTAGGTAAGTACCCCCTGTATTGACAAGAAAATTAGCCACTTCTGCTTATACTGCAATAGGAAACTGGTAAAAAATTTATAACATAAAAAAGGCAAAACAAAAACTAGGACAAATCTACAATTCCATTGATTTGCTAAGAAACAGTTAAGGTTCAACATGAGCTGAGGCACACAATTAATGTTATCTTCAATCCTAGCTTAGTGTAAAAAAAAAAGAAAAAAAATTGAAGTAACTAGTATCAATAAATAATATAGAATTACACTGTAAAGACTAAGCAAAACAAATGACCAAATAATAACTATTTAAAAAAAAAAGTTATTACTGCATGAAAAAAAATTTGAAATGAGGATGAAAGAAAATCTATCAAATGGGCAATACTACATAGATCAGTCTGAATAATTAAAATAATTATGGATAAGATGATGTAGAAAGAGCAGCTAAATTAAATCACACACACTGTCTATAAATACTATACTATTGCTTAAGCAAGTTTAATTTGAAAACATATCAGTGATCTGCAGCTGTTATAAAAACTGAGCATTTTTTAAAGAGAGTATTTACTAATAAACTGTATCTTTAGCAAAAACATATATGAATAGATTATAAAGTTGCAACTGCGAGAGGACTGCAACTTGAAAGAATGGAACACACAGAGCCCTAATAAAACCGGTGTATTTGTGATTTATAAGCTTCTTAATGTAGTCTTTAATCAGTTAAGCTGCAGTACTTCCATTGGAATGCAAGATGTAAATGCCTACAGCCTAGCTGAAGAGGCCATCACCCAGGTAGCCTGATTAAAGGTTGAGCAGTAGAAGCACCAATCACCAGAACCATCAACTAGTAGACAATTATACTGTACTCTGGACATGTGAGCAGTTAGTTTGAATCAACAGAAGTAACAGAAATGCCTGATCATTAATGAATATTTTATCTTTTTTTTTTTTTTACAAACTTACCTTCTCACACCAAGGTAGGGTGACCCAAAAACAAGAAATATATTCACCATCATTCATTCAATAGATGTCTTGCCAGAAGTGCACAGACATCACATTTCCAATAACCCTCTGAACTACAACATCCCCACCTGGAGGTGGGAGTTACATTGCAGGCACTGTAACTCACACCTCCAGGACTCAAGTTTGGCTAACCAGTTTCCCCTGATTTCCCTAGTAAATGTTACACTGCTCACACTCCAACAGCACATCAGGTTGTAAAAACCACTTGCCTCCACTAACTCTGATCTCACACATGGCTGCTGGATGCTCAAGCCCCTAGTATTCAAAATGTTTATTCCCTTCCTTTAAACCTTCCTGAGATGACCCTTATCCATCCTTTCTTTCACCCCAGATTTATACATCCTCTTAGTTATCTTTTTCTGCTCAAGAACCCTTCCTCAGCCATCTGAATTATACCTTTGTTAACAACACACAGTCTTTTACTTTCTATCCTCCAAATACTCTGCATAACACTGTATTCACAACACACATTGCTCTCAAACATGATATACACTGACTAGCCTCCTTACACACCAATATAAAAATGTTGGTACCACTATACACTGGTACATTCCCTTTTTTTTTTTCCTCCACAGATGAGCTACTTTCCAAAGGTGTCTGAACACACAACTTACCGGTTTCTCCTCAGCTATTCTATGATTTACCTCATCTTTCAGAGACCCATCTGCTGTCATGTCCACTCCCAAATATCTAAATACTTTCACTTCCTCTATCCTCCATCCCTCTAACCTGATATCCAATCTATCATTATCCAGACTTTATTATTATTATTCTCTTTCCTATGTTCACTTCTAATTTCCCTTTTTTTACATACCCTCCCAAAGTCGTCCACTTTCAAGATATCTTTTCCGTAAAATGTCTGCATTCAGTCATATTGATAATAGTCAACATACTGGTACTCTCATATTAATAATAAACTAGAAGTGAAAGTGGATAATTTAATTGCTCTTTTTTTAAAGCTGAAATTAATGAAATAAACCTCAAAAATTTCTTGGTCAAATTCAGATATTAATTGTGTGCCTTGTATGATCTGGTGCTTTATTGTCCCTCACATACTGAACTGTAGATAATGCAAGAAAAATAGCTTTTTTTTCAGGCTTTAAGCTTACTTAGGAACACTCAGGAGTAAAACTTCAACTGCAATCTGTGAGAAGTGGCTTTGTATGCTTTGACAAACAAATAAAATATACTCTATCAATTTTGATATTTAAAATATTAATAGCAAACTAACTGACAATATAAATCCAAATGACAAAACTGTTCCTATAGTGCAGATCGTGATGTATACATGTCTTTCTTCTCACAAATCTGTGTAAGAGTGAAAATTTATGATAGAAATAAAAAACAGTTTTATGAATTGAATGCATCACACCATTATCCAAAACACACACACACACACACACACACACACACACACACACACCCTTGACATGCAAATAGTTTGCATATACTAGACAAGAATAAGCTGAAATTTACTAAGAAGTGAAGTTGTACAATATTTGTATGGATTATTAATATAAAAAAGAAATTAATATGCTTTAATTTACCCCAGAGAAGGATTTTGTTGTAAGTACTGGTACAGATACCTTATGCTGGACAATGATATTTTTAACTCTATAAATTATGTGTAGGAATGAATGTTACACAGTATAAACAAGACATTTAACAATATACTGCACTTGAATGTTCAAGAAAAAATCATCCTCTGAGGATAAACAAAAATTATATTGTTAAGGACAATTAGTAAGCATAATAGCTGTATATTCATTAAAAAGTTGGCAATGACTACACCAGGTGGCCCCACTATGACAGTGCTTACCTTCTAGGCATGCTTCATTAAGAACAAGAGCCAAAGACTGCCAATATTCATAATAAATCTATAAATTCTAAGAGTCCATAAATTTTATTTTAAATTTACAAAATTTACGATGGTAATCTATAAAGTCTAGTCACATATGAGAATTTCTATATATCTGCATTTCTTGAGATTTTCAGGGTCCATTTCTTTACACATATTTTTCAGCATTTTAATATTTAGAGCACGAGTCTGTGATGGTATCTTAAATCTAAAATTTTCATTGATTTTTAAGAGGCTTCTTTTTTAAAACATGAATATCAGACATGCCTTAAACAACAACTTAAATAGTTTGATCCTGTAGCAGTCATAATTATTTCCCATCATCTCAAATTGAGTACAGTACTTCAGAAACCCAGAGTTTAAAATGACAAACTTTTGGATTGGGAATTACCTATTTTCTGATTACTACCACACCTCATTCTTCAGCTCTTACAAGATAGTATTTATCCAGTCTCATAAAATTAATGAATGTTCAAGAGAATTTCAGAAGTACCTCAGTGGTAGTGTTTGCTTAACAATCAAAAAGACCTAGGTTTGAGTCCTAGAAAGGAAAAGACATGAGCAAGCATCTTGATACCTACTAACCCTGCTTATCTAGCAGTTTATAAATAGGCACCCAAGAGTTAATCAACTTTAAGTGAGTGGTATCTTAGAGAAAGAGATCTAAGGATCCCACTGGAAATTTGCCACACTATTTGAAATTCTTAGGTTTGTTTGGATTAATGATCTGAAGAGTCCTTGTCTTCAGGTTAACCATGACAAGAAATAACCAGATATAAAAAATTTGGCTGCTTTTGCAAATGCCATATTATACTATGCAATTCATTACTCTAAATACTGTATTTTCACCCTAGGTTACCTATAAACAGTACTGTGGATGACTTTAAATTTTAAAAAACTTCTAATGCAATTTAACAAAAACTCCTCTAATAATCAATTTTCTTCATAAAAACAACCTTCATTTAAAAACATTATTTTTTTAACACAATCGCCATCTCCCACCAAGGTAGGGTGACCCAAAAATGAAGCAACTCATTCACCGTCATTCAACTGCTCTCCTGCCAGAAGCATGTTAATATCCCAAACTGCACTCACCCTTTCTTTGGAATGCGGATAGTGGATTTCCTACCTTCAGAACTTAAGTCCAGCTAACCAGTTTCCCTGAATCCCTTCAGAAATGTTACCATTCTCACACTCCAACAGCACCTCTATTAAAAAACTACTTGTTTCCATTCACTAATATCTAACATGCTCACATAAACCTGCTGGATGTTCAAGCCCCTCCTGTCTTCCATACCCAGATTGATACAACCTCTTTTGTCATCCAATCCCTCTCCATCATCCCTCAGTGCCCAAAGCACCTCTGCAGCCCCTCCTCTTCACTGTCTTTTAATTTCTATATTCAAAAACCTCTGTATAATATTCACACCATACACTGCTCACAAACATAACAGCTACACTGACTAGCCTCCCTCCTTTTGCAATGTTTGAATTCCATGCCTCATATCCACACTAAAGTGTTGGTGCCACAATACTCTGGTACATTCCCATTTCTACCTCCTAAGATAAACTTCTTTCTTTCCACAGATCCCTCAACATGCCTAGCTTTTTTTTCCTCATATATTCTATGGTTCACCTTGTCCTTCATAGACCCATCTGCTGACATGTCCACTCCCAAATATATGAATATATCCATATTCCATACTCTCTGAATATAGCCATACTCCATACTCTCTGAATATATCCATACTCCATACTCTCTGAATACATCCATACCCCCCTCTGAATACATCCCTACTCCCTCTGAATACATCCATACCCCCTCTGAATACACCCATGCTCTATCCTCCCTTCCTCCCTCCCTCCAAATTCAGTATACCATGATTGTCTATTGACAACAATGAAGCCCAATGCACTGGCAACACATCAATGAAGGATCATGTTATACTGCATTTGTATCTCTTTTACTACCTTACTATTTTTAAGTTATTTTTAATTTTAAATGGCAATATGTCTAGGTATACTCCAGGTGTCAATATCAGGAATAATTCAAGATTATAACTTAAGTAAAATACAGTCTATACCAACTGCATCTTAAAGAATTTAAAATACTGTACTTAAAAAAAATAAAATAAAAAATAAATATATACTGTGCATACATGCCAAGGGCAAGGAGAAAAAAGTAAAATTAATATGAAAAACCCAAGCCAAATTCAGATCTACTTTAACATCTCAATCTCAAAGCTAAGTAATAACCCAAAATTTAGATCATCTCAATATTTAATATACTTAACCCTCCCAAGAGATTAATGCCAATTTTTAAATTAAAATGAATAGTATCTAGGCTTGAGGCTTAATCCCACCCAAATCCTACTAGGACACCCTAACCTGGCACACTGAGACCTTCATTAAGTAGAGATCTAGAAGAGGAGAAATATGGCCGGAGTGAAGGTTTTGGTGTTGAAGTGATGGAGATTGTGTCAACTTCTGGTCCAGAGTCGCTGAGATCCTCCAACTCATCAAACAAATCTTCAATTTCTGCTTCATCCACTTCACCACCTAAAAATTAATGTTCAGTAATATTAGCCTAAATATTTCTTTCAAAATACTCAGTTGTATATGTTGTAGTATTATCAACTACTACATATTAACAAATAGTCAATAAGTGTAAATATAATCAACCAACTTAAACATTTTAGGAATAAAGCTTATCATGCTTCAGGAAAAAAAATTGACTAAGTAATATTTATAAAGATCTAAAGTGAGACAAAACTGTGGGTTAATTATCTAAACACTTTTCTAAGGGTATATAAGTTCACAAATTTTATTTTATTTTACCACATCAGTCATCTACCACCAAGGAAAGGAGGACCACTCCCCTCTCAAAAAAAAAAAAAATCACCAACATTCCTTCAATAGCTATCTTGCCAGAAATGTGCAGATATCACACCTGAAATGACCATTTGAACTGCTGCATCCCTACCCACCTTTCCTTCAGAGTGCAAGTGCCGTAGTTCCTACCTTCAGGCCTAGAGTCCAGCTACCTCATGTAAAAAAGTCTCTTGATCATTCTGTTCATTCTTACTGAAGGCATAAAATTCTATAAAAGCATGATTATGCATCAACAGATTTTTAATTTCCTTACCATTTAAACAATGCAGTAAATTTTAACTAGGCTTGCTGAACAATGTTCTCAAACTTAGTTGCAAGAGTGATTATATGTTGACTATGTTAGGTTAACAAAAGAATATGATATACAGTCACCAATCCTCAAACAAATTACTGTATTTAATCAATTAAGTGTACAGTGGTAAAATAGAATAAGTGAATAATTAATAGTTTTGAGTAAGATAATGAAATGCCTCTTGACTGTAGCAGTTAAATACCATAGCTAGGAGCCAAGACTTCACGCTGACAAACACAAATTGGAGAGTACACATCAATGAGTACAGGACAGTACAAATCAATGAGTACAGTAGAGTATAAATCAACGAGTACAGTAGTATAATGCTCACTAACAAAAGAAGACATCTAAACAAATTATTTCTTAAGGAAAGTTCAGTCTGCAGATGCACTGGAGAGCATTAGTAAAATACCCTACTGATATGCAACACTTAATATTACATTTTCTCTTCTACAAAATCACATTTCACAAATCAATTTTGATTCTCAAACCAACTTTAACAGATGCTTAACAAGCCACTGAGCAGCAGATCATCATATGATTAAAATCCACATTGGGCAATTTTCCTCTAGACAAACAAATTAATAATAATTATACTCAGGCACAACTATCCTAATAGTGTATAGCAAAAAAACATAACTATTTACAAAATGATCATGCCATACATGTGTTTAATGGAAGACACATGCAATAAAGAGTCCGTGCGAGATTTTTACCTCCAGCGGAAAAAATAAGGCAATAATCCAACAAAATTCTGATGACTTTTCATGCCCAATACAATTAAACAATAGCTGTATACTGATTTTTAAATACCTGTTCTGGGATCCAATTCTTGATCCTGATCAAATGCCTGTAGAGCCTCTGGAACTTTGAATCTTTTGAGCAATGCAATAAACCTCTGTTTTAGGTTTCGTTGCTGGAACAAAAGTATGTAAAATGATAGAAACTCAAAAACATATACCTATATATACTTTCCATATTTTTTATATCATTAATTAATTATCCTTCCTTTTTCCCTCTCTTACTTCTCCCTCCTCCTCCTTTTCCTCCTTTCCCTCTCTTCCCCCCCTCCTTCTTACTCTTTCCCTCTTTTCTCTCTCTCCCTAAATTCACTCTTACTTTCTCTTTCACTTTTTCTTTTCTCTCTTTTCATTTTCTCAATTGCTTCCCACTCAGATCACTGAGTCTGACCAATAAGCTTGCAGTAACTCTGCTGCAGCCAGTTATAGAGCCACTGGCATCAAATGCTAATGGCTGCTTCTTGGAGGGCCATTATCATTAAGTAAAGTCATGAATCTATTTATCGATGGTTTCATTGAACAGGCTGTCACAAATTTACGTATGTACAGCTGAAAAAGCTTGAAGAGCAAAACTTCTGGTCATTTAAATTCTGGAGATGAGGTAATCAGTCCCTTGTTTTGGCACATCTGATGATGTGTGACTCAAATATGTGTTTAATGATTTTTTTGTGTGAATACAGTGGTACTTTGACTTACGAGTGCCCCAACTTATGACTTTTCTGAGTTACGAGCCGTTGCTCGGTCGATTTTTTGCTTTGAATTGCAAGCCAAAATCCGAGTTACAAGTGAGCTTCAGATACGCTGCCACTAGTTGGCACAGCAAATGCCACAACAGTGCACACGATTACCTCGCCGTGGAAGTATCTCTCTTGTGTTGTGCTTGCATTTTGTGCAGTGATTTTGCCATATTTCTTTTTTCTAACCATGGGTATTAAGAAAGTAAGTGCAAAGGAGAGTGTTGAGAAGCAGAAGATTATGATGTCCATTGAATTAAAGCATGAAATCATAGGAAAACAGGAGTGAGGTGTGCTGTAGTCGACTTGGTGAGGCAGTACAAGCGTAGTATGTACTTTGTGCCTTCTCTGCGAGAAGGCACAAGGCACTTACGCTGATTTACTTCTGAGATATTCACCCAAAACATATGCCAGTCTCCCGATTTGAGGAACAAAAAAAAAAAAAAAAATCCAAGAAAATCATTTTTGTTTCAGTGTTTTCCTCATGAAACTAGTGATCTAGTGCAGTTAGCCTCACAAACACTGTTTTCTCTTATAAAAAGACCTCAGAAGAGCAAGAATGGGAAGATGTGGTCAGAGCGATAATTATTTTTACCACAGGAGTGGCCACCACCACTCATCACATAATAACAGTTTATTCATTCTAGAGTACAGTAGGGCCCCACTTATTTGGCAGGTTAGGTTCCAGGCTACTGCCGGAAAGCAGACTTCGCCAGAAATCAGAACTCCATCTTTTCCATTTATAAATGCATATATATACCAGATAACAAGTATACACTAACATATATTAAGCTAGCAATAGAACTAGGCATTAAAAAGTAAAATACACACACAGTACACTCATTATTTACCTCAAAATATTTGTAGTCTTAATGTAGGGCAAATGGTGAGTAGTACTGTATTTACTCTAAGAAGTCAGGTGTGGTAGCCCTCCTGACCACCCCACCCACACATACTTAAAGCTCCCTAGAGCGATAAAATGCATATACAGTAGACGCATTACTTACCTTAAAATATTTCTAATCTTAATGGTCTTAATGTAGGGTGAGAGGTGAAAAGTATTTATTTGTAGAAAGTCGTGTGGGAGGTATGGCATCCTGCCTGGCCACTGGCACTTATACTTACTACAACATTAAGCTTCCTAGAGCAATAAAATGCATATATAGTACACTCATTAATTACCTTAAAATATCTGTAGTCTTAATGTAGGGTGAGGTGAGTTTTATTTGTATGAAGTCAAGTTAGGAAGTATGGGTAGCCAGGAAGGGCAGCCCTCACCACCCTACCCCACCCGCACATAATGTAAACAAACCAGACGAACACATCTGGTTTTGGTCACTTTATATTGTGTACAAGTTGTCTCCACGTTGATAAAGTAGAATAAATAAAGAGAAACACTCCCATTCTCATGTAACACCATTTTTAGAAGAAATGACACCCTGAGTGAAGGCATACGAAAGGAATAATTTTCTAGTTACCCCCAGAAATATTATAGTGTACACATTGTCTCTGATGTTGGACTACAAGTCGCCTGGCTACCACAAGTCCTATAAGCTGCCTGGCTACCACAAGTCCTACAAGTCACCTGGCTACCACAAGTCCTACAAGTCGCCTGGCTACCACAAGTCCTATAAGCTGCCTGGCTACCACAAGTCCTACAAGTCACCTGGCTACCACAAGTCCTACAAGTCACCTGGCTACCACAAGTCCTACAAGTTGCCTGGCTACCACAAGTCCTACAAGTTGCCTGACTACCACAAGTCCTACAAGTCATCTGGCTACCACAAGTCCTACAAGTCACCTGGCTACCACAAGTCCTACAAGTCACCTGGCTACCACAAGTCCTACAAGTTGCCTGGCTACCACAAGTCCTACAAGTTGCCTGGCTACCACAAGTCCTACAAGTCACCTGGCTACCACATCTCATATTTATTATTTATTTTTTATTTATTATCACACTGGCCGATTCCCACCAAGGCAGGGTGGCCCGAAAAAGAAAAACTTTCACCATCATTCACTCCATCACTGTCTTGCCAGAAGGGTGCTTTACACTCCAGTTTTTAAACTGCAACATTAACACCCCTCCTTCAGAGTGCAGGCACTGAACTTCCCATCTCCAGGACTCAAGTCCGGACTGCCGGTTTCCCTGAACCCCTTCATAAATGTTACTTTGCTCACACTCCAGCAGCACGTCAAGTATTAAAAACCATTCGTCTCCATTCACTCCTATCAAACACGCTCACGCATGCCTGCTGGAAGTCCAAGCCCCTCGCACACAAAACCTCCTTTACCCCCTCCCTCCAACCTTTCCTAGGCCGACCCCTACCCCGCCTTCCTTCCACTACAGACTGATACACTCTTGAAGTTATTCTGTTTCGCTCCATTCTCTCCACATGTCCGAACCACCTCAACAACCCTTCCTCAGCCCTCTGGACAACAGTTTTGGTAATCCCGCACCTCCTCCTAACTTCCAAACTACGAATTCTCTGCATTATATTTACACCACACATTGCCCTCAGACATGACATCTCCACTGCCTCCAGCCTTCTCCTCGCTGCAACATTCATCACCCATGCTTCACACCCATATAAGAGCGTTGGTAAAACTATACTCTCATACATTCCCCTCTTTGCCTCCAAGGACAAAGTTCTTTGTCTCCACAGACTCCTAAGTGCACCACTCACCCTTTTCCCCTCATCAATTCTATGATTCACCTCATCTTTCATAGACCCATCCGCTGACACGTCCACTCCCAAATATCTGAATACATTCACCTCCTCCATACTCTCTCCCTCCAATCTGATATCAAGTCTTTCATCACCTAATCTTTTTGTTATCCTCATAACCTTACTCTTTCCTGTATTCACTTTCAATTTTCTTCTTTTGCACACCCTACCAAATTCATCCACCAATCTCTGCAACTTCTCTTCAGAATCTCCCAAGAGCAGTGTCATCAGCAAAGAGCAACTGTGACAACTCCCACTTTATGTGTGATTCTTTATCTTTTAACTCCACGCCTCTTGCCAAGACCCTCGCATTTACTTCTCTAACAACCCCATCTATAAATATATTAAACAACCACGGTGACATCACACATCCTTGTCTAAGGCCTACTTTTACTGGGAAATAATTTCCCTCTTTCCTACATACTCTAACTTGAGCCTCACTATCCTCGTAAAAACTCTTCACTGCTTTCAGTAACCTACCTCCTACACCATACACCTGCAACATCTGCCACATTGCCCCCCTATCCACCCTGTCATATGCCTTTTCCAAATCCATAAATGCCACAAAGACCAATTTAGCCTTATCTAAATACTGTTCACTTATATGTTTCACTGTAAACACCTGGTCCACACACCCCCTACCTTTCCTAAAGCCTCCTTGTTCATCTGCTATCTCATACTTATGTTAATTTATTCTACTGTGAGGCGTACTTAGATGGATTAAGCAAAATGTCTATATTAACGTTTTATATGATATTTAATGCTCCTTAGTGATTATTACAGTATTGTGTTATTATTATTATTAATATGGCATCTTCAAGACTAATAAGACACTCTTAGTGATTTTAATGTGTACCTGCATGCCAGCACATTAAGTTTACTTAGGTACAGGTATTTTTTTTTTTTTTTTTCAACAAGTCGGTCGTCTCCCACCGAGGCAGGGTGACCCAAAAAAAAGAAAGAAAATCCCCAAAAAGAAAATACTTTCATCATCATTCAACACTTTCACCACACTCACACATTATCACTGCTTTTGCAGAGGTGCTCAGAATACAACAGTTTAGAAGCATATACGTATAGAGATACACAACATATCCCTCCAAACTGCCAATATCCCAAACCCCTCCTTTAAAGTGCAGGCATTGTACTTCCCATTTCCAGGACTCAAGTCCGTCTATATGAAAATAACCGGTTTCCCTGAATCCCTTCACTAAATATTACCCTGCTCACACTCCAACAGATCGTCAGGTCCCAAGTATCATTCGTCTCCATTCACTCCTATCTAACACGCTCATGCACGCTTGCTGGAAGTCCAAGCCCCTCACCCACAAAACCTCCTTTACCCCCTCTTTCCAACCCTTTCGAGGACGACCCCTACCCCTCTTTCCTTCCCCTATAGATTTATACGCTTTCCATGTCATTCTACTTTGATCCATTCTCTCTAAATGACCAAACCACCTCAACAACCCCTCTTCTGCCCTCTGACTAATGCTTTTATTAACTCCACACCTTCTCCTAATTTCCACACTCCGAATTTTCTGCATAATATTTACACCACACATTGCCCTTAGACAGGACATCTCCACTGCCTCCAACCGTCTCCTCGCTGCTGCATTTACCACCCAAGCTTCACATCCATTAAGAGTGTTGGTACTACTATACTTTCATACATTCCCTTCTTTGCCTCCATAGATAACGTTTTTTGACTCCACATATACCTCAACGCACCACTCACCTTTTTTCCCTCATCAATTCTATGATTAACCTCATCCTTCATAAAACCATCCGCCGACACGTCAACTCCTAAGTATCTGAAAACATTCACTTCTTCCATACTCCTCCTCCCCAATTTGATATCCAATTTTTCTTTATCTAAATCATTTGATACCCTCATCACCTTACTCTTTTCTATGTTCACTTTCAACTTTCTACCTTTACACACATTCTCAAACTCATCCACTAACCTTTGCAATTTTTCTTTAGAATCTCCCATAAGCACAGTATCATCAGCAAAAAGTAACTGTGTCAATTCCCATTTTGAATTTGATTCCCCATAATTTAATCCCACCCCTCTCCCGAACACCCTAGCATTTACTTCTTTTACAACCCCATCTATAAATATATGTATGTACAGGTATACATACGTATAATTATCAGTTATAATAACAGCGTACGTATGTAGTCCGCCTGGGCTACATACCTACACCTACCTACATAGCTACACGATATTTAATGCGGCCCAGAGCCATATTATTACCATCAACATACCATGTTCACCGAGTTTAATCGTTTCAAACAACTACCTTTGGATACCATCATACACAAAGGGAGAAGTAATGAATAACTCAAGCTGAGAATTGTAAACAACAGCGTTATGTACAAGGGGAGTGACGTAATGTTTTCCCTCCTGGCTACTACACCTCCATAGTATATAAACATACAATGTTTATATGTTATGTAACGTGTTTTTTATATAATTTTGAAGAAAATATAATACTAGATGAATTAATGAAAATGTCTATATTAACGTAAAATAAGACATTTAATGTGCCCAAGAGTGATTATTAGTATTACGTAATGTTTTCCCACCACCTGGCAACCACACCTCCATGGCATATACAGTGGACCCTCAGCTAACAATATTAATCCGTTCCTGAGAGCACATCGTTAGATGAAATTATCGTTAGCCAAATTAATTTTCCCCATAAGAAATAATGGAAATCCAATTACGTAATCCATTCCAGACAGCCAAAAGTATTAAAAAAATAGTTTTTTTTTTTTCATGAAATATATATTTCCCTACAAAGAAAACAATGAGACATGCACAATAACTATATAAATAAATGTTAAAATGACACCTTTATTGAAGAGTATTGATGAGTGATGAGACACTGTTTTTCTTGAACACTCTGGGATTTTCAGAGTGATACATGAGTAAAGGCTTCACTTTGCAATCCCAACTAGCATTACAACAAAACAAGAAAGTTAGCCTGTCTTTCATAGGCTTGTGTCCTGGGAGTGCCTTTTCCTCCTGAGTAATGTAGGTCCTGTTTGGCATTTTCTTCCAGAACAGGCCTGTTTTGTCACAATTGAACACTTGTTGGAGTTGGAATTTTTCAGCTTCACCATGCCTTATCACACTGTATGCCACTACGATTCTTAAATCTCTCAAACCAACCTTTGCTGGCCTTAAATTCACCAATATGAGCACTAGTTCCAGGCATTTTTTCCTGTTCACCTTGGTGTTAGTCGACTGGTGTGGGTCACATCCTGGGGGACAAGATTAAGGACTCACTGACTTCCTTGGGTTATCCTGGGTGGCTAACCCTCTGGGGTTGTTTCTCGGTAATTGTTTCTCGTTAAGCCACACCAACAACAGTCTCTCCACATCTTCAAGTAGTACAGCTGATGGTGGTGCAGCAGCAGCGACCGTGGTACGATAGTATTTTGATAGTATTTCTCACCCTTTTTACCACAGGACTGGCACTAGAAGCTTTCTTTGGGCCCATGGTGGCTTATTTAGCAGTTACAAGCACTATAAACAATGGAATAATACAAAATGTATCGAATGTATGCATGAAACCGGCCACCCTGGCTTGTAAACAACGACAGCAGGGCAGCTGAGGTGCTCAGGCTGGACGGACAGATTTGGGGACGAATCACGCTGGGCAAGTTTTTTGTCGTTAGCCAGGCCAAAATTTTTACGCTCAAACGCTTCATTGGGCGGATTTAACTTTATGCGATGCATTCGTTAGCCAAGGGTCCACTGTAAACAGCATGTTTATATGCTATGTAACATATTTCTTATATAATTTTGAAGAAAATATCATAGATGGATTAATGAAAATGTCTATATTGATGTAAAATTAGACATTTAATGTGCCCAAGAGTGATTATTATTACATAACAGAGAGATGTGCTCATGGAGAACGTAAACAAACCAGGTGGTGCATGCCGTATTTCAAAGACCACTTGCCGTATAAAAAGTTTTGGTCATAATTTGAGATCGCCATATTAGCGGAATGCCGTAAGGTGGAACACTGAAAAGTGGGGCTCTACTGTATATATCATGTTATTTATATATGTTATTTATATTGTTTATTTATGTCATATTAGATCAATGTGATAGATAAATAAGCCACAGAGTTGATATTAGCATTATATTGAAGTATTTTCTCCTGCCTCCCGAGAGCCAGGAATTCTGCTGGAATGGATTAATGGCATTTCAATTAATTTCAATGAGGAAAATTGATTTGATATACTGTACGAGCAAACTGAGTTATGAGCTGGGCCACGGAACGAATTAAACTCTTAAGTCAAGGTACCACTGTACAGCATTAATAAAAATTTTGACACATTAGTCATCATCAAATGACATGTATGACTATGAGGGAAGAATTTTAGCCCCTTTTTCTCATGGGACTGGTTCAAGAAACACAGTTAGGTAAAGAATAAAAAGCTGCTATCTATGAATCTCCTACCTTTAACATTATAAAAGTGAGTGTCTTTAAAGAGAATGGTTAGCCAGTATTCAGAGCTACACGAATGGCATTACCAACTTACCCGGGCATTAGGGGGTAAACTTTTGGAACGCGTGCTGGATCTCAAATGATGATGAGTCCTTCTTGAGCCATCTTCTAGAATAGGCTCAGAATCGCTACCCTCATCTTGCGAGCTGTAATCCTCGTCATCATCACTGTAGACTTCTACGAGGTCCACTGAACGATCTGAGGATGCAAGAAAATATTGTTTACCATAAAAATGTTAAAGTTTCATTGAACTGCAATGATATACATATATAGTAAATGCATAAAGTTCAGGAATACACAAGAACTTTAGAATAACCATGAACACTACCAATCAATGGTAAACATGATACCTAGAGTGATAGCTGTTGTTCAGATATTAACATTGAATGTTACGGCTTTCAAACGAGTCAATGGATCATATATTGCATAATTTTGTGATGGCCTTTAGCCCACAAAAAAAAAGGATGAGGAAAAGAGACAGAGGGTGTGTGTGGAAGGGAGAGTAAGTGGTAGGAAAGAGGAATATGAGGAAGAGAAGAGAGGAAAAGAGGGAAGAAAAAAAAAAGACAAAATACAGGACAGTGGGAAACAAATAGGAAGGGGGGTGAGGGAGAAAAGAGAGAGAGAGAGAGAGAGAGAGGGTTTTGTTTATTCTCATTTAATTTACAATGCATTAGAACCATTTGGTTATTTAGCACTATAAACACACTGTTACAAACAAACAAATTTATCCTAGTGCTTTCATTATAAACTTGTTACCGTCACGACCAATTTTCTGTCATATTACAGAAATCATAATTACATTTAAGTATTAAAAGTCAATTTTTCACATTCCACAATTCATGATCATTATTCATTCCATTCTATTGGCCATAAGTGTTAGAATATTCAAATGAAAAGAGAAAATATCCCCACCATTTATGCTGAGAGAGAGGGAAAGGAAATAGTACAGTGGTGCCCCCGTATCCATGGATGATACGTTCCAAGACCTACCACAAATGCCCGAGACTGCGGATAGTAGGGAACCCTGTGTAAGTCATTTTTCCATTTACATACATACCTATGATAAACCTTAATGGATAAATTACACTTCTCTTAGGCTTTGAAGACCTGCCAGGATTACTACTTTTGTGCTTTGAGGCCATTATTTAGCAAAATTAAGGGTTATTTTCAGAACACCGAAATAACGCAGCAACGAATGTGGACATTGAGAATGCTAGAGACTAACTGGATGTGAGTAAATTTAGGAGTATATAGCCTGCCTGGAACAGGTCAATTTGTTTTTGTCCAATTTTGTTTAGTTTTAATAAGCATACATGTCATATTATCATATAAAAGTTTCATAAAGATTGGCCAATAAAACGAATAAAAAAAATATATACTGACAATTGGATTTGGCAGCAAGACCTCACTTACTGGCACTGTCAAAAGTGTTTTTGGCACTCCCAACTGATAAAACAATGATGAACTAAATTTATCATGAAATTTAATACCATAATATACCTTATTTTCATCCCCCCAAAAATAAAGTTGGTAAGTTTTTGATGTTTCGTAAAGTACATATCTGCCCTTTATAACCCCCCCCCTTGGCCAAAAATTTGTGCTACTGCAAAAATATTCAAATCAAAGTTTATTCTCTATAAGGAATACAATGCGGGGTTTACAGATTTTGGTTATTGTGTGGTTTACATGTAATAAAATACATACTAATTACAGAGGGGGACACTAGAACACCTAGCAAGGCTAGGCATTTCAGGCAAACTTAGATTAATTCTTAACCCTAAATTATTACAAATTGTGGAGTAAGTTGACTGAATACATACTAAGTGACTAAATACTAAGTGACTAAATACTAGTTTGTGAGCTTAGCAGTGTGAATGCTTTTGTTCTGGCACAATACATAGTTTCTATATTGGAGTATCACAGGCAAACTTGTGACTAGTTAGGAATCATTATTTTAAGATTAAGATACGTATTTCTGTGCTTATAGTCAAATGGGTGAGTGAGTGAGTGTACGTGTGAACCACCAGGTGGTTTTTATGTAGTTAGTTGATGGGGTGTATCAGGGAGATAAGATGTTTTCTAATGGTAGTTTTGAAGGTGATGAATGTGTCTGCAGTTCTAGAGTTTTCAGGTAGGGTGTTCCAGATTTTAGGGCCTTTGACATACATTGAATTTTTGTATAGATTTAGTCGGACACGGGGAATGTCGTAGAGATGTTTGTGTCTGGTGTTATGCTTGTGGGCCCTGTCACAACTATCAAGAAAGCATTTTAGGTCAAGGTTAATATTGGAATTTAAGGTCCTATATATGTAGATTGCACAGTATTAAGTGTGGATATTCTGAACAGGGAGTAAGTTTAGATCTATGAAGAGTGGGGGGGTGTTGCCAGGGATGGGATTTAGTGATTATTCTTACTGCGGCTTTTTGTTGAGTTATTATTGGCTTTAGGTGTATTGCTGCAGTTGATCCCCAAACACAAATTTCATAGGTGATGTATGGATAAATGAGTGAATGGTATAGTGTGAGAAGGGCATTTTGCGGCATGTAGTATCGTATCTTGGAGAGGATCCCAACTGTTTCGGATACTTTTTTTGATATGTGTTGAATATGGGTGCTGAAATTCAGGTTGTTGTCGAGGTATAGGCCTAGGAATTTGCCCTCATTATGTCTGGCAATTAGGGTGCTGTCAATCTTAATGTTTAGTTGTGCAGCACCTGCTCTGCTACCAAACATAATATAGTAGGTTCTGTCATTGTTGAATGCTTTTAATACATTTATTATTAATGGGTGGTTTTCAATAAATAGGTCAATAACTTATTTCCAAGATATAGAGCCATTTTTTTTTTTTTTTTTGAGAGAGAGAAAATCATGCTATTTATGAGTCTCGGCATACAAAAGAAATGTTCTTCTACAGTTACCTCAGTGATACACATGCTTTCTATAGTGTTAGTGGACCAGAGAGTGTAAAATTATAATGTTGTGGGTTAACTGCCTTAGCTGACCACTCCTCAGATGTCAGTTTTTTTCATTTGGGCATCTGTATTATGTTTGTATGGTATTTACTGTAAGCCTAATATCATTTTGGAAGACAGTGATAGATTAATAAATACAACTGTCAATAATAGTGTAAATATAAAACATTTTATAGCGCCATGATCGAAACACTTCTTTCTGTCATGGCGACTGCATCATCATTGCTGGCTTCTCCTTGGTCTGCCATAGCTCCTCCCACTTTGTAATGATGCCAAATGGTGATTTTAATATATCAGGGGATAAAAAAAAAGCTGAAAATTCACTTCATGAGCAGGGATATAATAACTGTGGCATCATCAAAAGAAATGTTGCAGTGACTATAATTCATTGTAGAAACTTACACCAAAACATTGCCAGATTGTTGAAGTATTTTTCTGTAAGCTTAACTAATTTTTCAATTCTTCAATTTTTTTTTATATCAGCCCATGCCATGTGGACTACATACCCCTGAGATACACACACCTCACAGCATGTATAAACTGAGGCACACACACACCTCACAGTGTATATACACACACACATATATCTCACAGTGTACATACACTGAGATGCACACATGCACACACACACACACACACCTCACACTGTATAATAAAGTGGGCCAGCATGGGTACAGAGGACAAAGAGAGACGAGTCATGTACTGAGGAACAGGGAGGGAAGGTTTCACCATGCTACTCAGAATGATGTGCAATTTGAAAGTTGTCCCGTAGCTTGATCACTAGCATACTCAGCTCACACACTGAAGTCCAGGGATCGATCCCCTGATAGCTGGAAAACATTAGGACGTGTTGCCATAAGACACCTGCTGTCCCTGTTCACCCATTAATAAAATGGGTACCTGGATGTTAGTCAACTGGTGTGGGTCATATCCTGGGTACAAAATTTACCTAATTTGCCAAAAATGCTCTGTATAACAAGGGGCTGTCTACATAATAGTATGTCACTGATGTCAGCTAGGCCTGTATACCTTGTACATGTACTTGTAGAAATAAAGATATTATGAATCATTTATTTCTGGAATTTTCCACTGAATATTTTTTGCCCGCAGTAAACTGCAGAAAACTGAAACCGCAGAAACTGAACCTGCAGATACAGGGGTACTACTGTGTGCATATATACAATAAAGAATCTTTCATCTGAAATTCCAAAATTCAAAAACCTCCAAAATCCATACATTTTTCAAGTGTTGACAAGATGTACCATAAATGGATCAATCAGTTTGTTGTCAGCAGGAATTACTGATTACGGCATGTTCTATGCTCTGTGATGTGAAGATATTGTTGAAAATACCAAAAATGCCTATGGGTAATGATGAAAAGAAAAAGAGGAAGCATTTATGTTTATCTATATCACAGAAAGTTAAGTTGTTGGAAAAACTTGAAAGAGGTTTAAGTGTGAAGCATCTGGTTGAGAAGTTTGATGTTAGAACAACTACAATCTACCACCTAATGAAACAGAAGGATAAATTGTTGAAGTTCTATGCTGAAAGTGATGAACGAATTTAATGAAAAATAGAAAAACATTGCATAGAGAAAAGTGAAGATCTCGATCATGTATTAATGGAGTGGATTCATCAGAGTCAGAATGAGCATATGCTGTTTAATGGAATGCTAATAAGTTTCTTTAGGTACAGGTATACATAAATACAGTTACATAAATTATCATACATACAAATGGGCAACATGCCCACCCACTCAGCACCTGGACCAGATTCATGGAATGCTCTGTTTATAAAGAAGTGTAAAGTACCATTAGCACGAACACTCAGCATTCTATGGAGAAAGAGTTTAGATCTAGGTGAAATACTGGAGGCCTTAAAGTGTGCAGACATAGCTCTGTTGCATAAGGGAGGTAGTAGAGCACTAGCGAAAAATTACAGACCAGTAGTCCTAATTTCTCACATCATGAAAATCTTTGAAAGAGAGACAATATGGCAGATAACAAATTTCATGGACCAGCACAATCAGCATAACCCGAACCAGCATGGTTTTCGATTAGGACGATCATGCCTGTCACAGCTACTGAACCATTAGGACAGAATTACAGAGGCATTAGAAGACGACCAAAACACAGATGTTATTTACACAGATCTTGTAAAGGCGTTTGACAAATGCGATCTTGGAGTGATAGCACACAAAATGAGGGCCATGGGCATTACAGGGAAGGTAGGCAGATGGAGTTTTGGGTTCCTAACATGCAGACCGCAAAAAGTAGTAGTGAACAGGGCAAGATCCAGCATCAGCGAGGTCAAAAGCTCAGTGCCCCAAGGTACTGTCTTGGCACCTCCACTGTTCTTCATCCTCATAGCATACAGATAAAAACACCCATCACACTTTTGTATCATCATTTGCAGATGACACTAAGATAAGCATGAAAGTCACTAGAGTAGAGGACACTGAAAAATTACAGGAAGACATAAGCAGGGTTTTCCAGTGGGCAGTGGAGAACAACATGACGTTCATTGGTGATAAGTTCCAGCTGCTTAGGTATGGAAAGAATGAAGAAATCAAAAGAAACACTATATACAAAATTCAAAGGCGGTGACCAAATACAGTAGAACGAAAAGAACACATAAAAGACCTAGGAATAATTATGTCAGCTGTCCATTCTTTTAAGGAACATAACAAGACAAAGATCATGACAGCCTGGAAGATGGGTGGGTATTGAGAACTTTCAAAACAAGGGAAATAATGACACTCTTCAAATCACTAGTGCTCCCTCATTTAGAATATTGCTCAGCGCTGACAGCCCCGTTCAAAGCAGGAGAAATGTCAGAGCTGGAACAAATACAGAGATTGTTTATGGCTCACACCAAGCAAGACAGCACCTAAATTACTGGGAATGCCTTCAAGTCTTGAACATGTACTCATTGGAGCAAAGGAGAGAGAGAGATACATGATAATCTACACCTGGAAAGTACTCGAGGGCCTGGTCCCAAATCTGCACACTGCCATAACAACATACTACTGGAGTGGGAGATATGGGAGGAAGTGTAAAATAAACCCAGTGAGGAGCAGGGATGTGGTGGGGACAATAAGGGAGCACTGTATCAACATCTGGGTTCCCAGACTATTCAACACCTTACCAAAAGATATCAGAAACATGGCTGGAACAAGTGTAGAAGCCTTCAAAAGGAAACTGGACAAGTATCTTCACCAGGTGCCAGATCAACCAGGCTGTGATGGATATGTGGGGCAGTGGGCCTCCAGGAGCAACAGCCTGGTTGATCAGGCAAGCACCGAATGAGCTTGACCCATGGCCAGGCTCTGAGAGTAAACTCTCGAACTCTTTAAAGGTATAGCAAAGGTATACATCACCACTCCACCATCCTTTCTGTTGACTCTTATCAGTGTGGAATAGTTTATAGCCTTGTATGTGGCATTCAGAAAACATTGCACCAGAAATGTTATAAATGGTACAAAGGTGACATTAAAAAAAAAATATATAAAGATGGTTGACACAAACCCACTACCAGTATAGTATGGCTGTATTCAGCAGGCTGGTTACAAAAATTGAAGAAAAGGCAGGGCATTAAATATTTAAAGATCAGTGGTGATAAAGCATCTGCTGATCACAAAGCCTAGAATGAGGTAAACATGATAAATTTACGTGAAACAGCACTAAAAAACATACTAGTATACAGGCAATTGTTCTAGATCTGCTAAATCCCAATCCTGAGTTTACAAGGTCAGCAAAATGTTCTTTGCAGAGTTAACTTAAATGATCAACTACTCATAATGAACAATGTTCAGCAATGAACAAAGATATATTTCCCTCTGTTCTTCTTACATCATCGCTTACATTTTCAAACTGAAGCATTGTTTGTCTTTGTATTGGTTCTTCAATTATTTTGAGCATGTCAGTATTTTTATGTCTTTCAGTGTCACTCAATTTAGCTGCAATTGATCATTTGCATGATACTATCATTCATGTGAGTAACACTCAATATGTGAAATGGATCTGATTGGCCTTGTTCTCCTCCTCCTCCGTGCCTCATTGTGTGCAAGTGGATGTGTCTATGGCTAAGACTACATACTGATTTGTGATTTTTTTCACGTGTTTTAAAAAAAATTTTTTTTTTATGTTTTTAAGTTTACTGATTTTTACTATTTAACGAGAGTACATTCGTACTTCAACATGACCCAGACAAACCTACAGTGTGCAAATGGCGGCTTTTGTGTATTACTACCGTAAATTGGTATGCATCATTACTTGAACCCCTTTTAACCCTTAACCCTTTGACTGTTTCGGTCATATATATACGTCTTACGCACCACTGTTTCTGACGTATTTATATGCGTAAATTCTAGTGGCTTCAAATCAAGCGGGAGAAAGCTGGTAGGCCCACATGTGAGAGAATGGGTCTGTGTGGTCAGTGTGAACCACATAAAAAAAATCCTGCAGCACGCAGTGCGTAATGAGAAAAAAAAAAATGACCGTTTTTTTGGATTAAAATACCGACTTTGAGGTGCATTTTCGTATAGTATTTATTGTTGTATTCTCGTTTTCATGGCCTCAGATGATAAAACGGAAAACATATTACAGAAATAGAGATGATTTTGATTACTTTTACGATGAAAACGACCTTGAAATTGAGCTCAAAGTAGCAAAAATGTTCGATTTTTACCAATGTTCAGGAGTAAGCAAATCACACCACACGTCCAATACACTTCAACTGGGAAATCTAATATTCTTTCACTAGTGCACTGATATTATTTGTACCATTTTTACAATAATGCAGTAGTCTGCATAACAGTAAATTTTGTATTTTTTTGTACAATTAAAAATCAAAATAGAAAGCAATAGTAATATAAGAGGGGCCTAGAGACGTAACTAATGAACAGAGGATGTGTTATTTTAGTGCCAAGAATGTCTACATTGCTTATTCTGGACCCTACTTTGAAATTGGCATCATTTTTAATTTGTGTGAAATTGGCCAAATTGCCAATTTCTGACCGCTTTATTGGGTTGTTCAAATCGGTAAATGGGTGGTTTCTTGTACTCAACAGATAGAAAAAATGGACTTCTAAAGAAATAGCTATGAGTTTGGTCAACTGGAACAACGGAATTGGCCAAAAACAGGGCTCAAAGTCGGCAAAATCGCCGATGCGTATATGTCGCCAAGACCGCTAACTTTGCAGCAGCGTAATTCCGTGAGTTTTTGACCAAATTTCGTACTTTGGTGTCATTACCATCGGGAAAAGATTCTCTATCATTTCATAAGAAATTTTTTTTTTTTTTTCCAAAAATTTATCGACATAGAATGACAGTTTCAGAAAGGGGCCTGCGACAGTCAAAGGGTTAAACTGTCCAAACGTAGATCTGCATTCACGTGCGTAGCGCTCCGACCTTGATTTTCCCCATTTGAAAGCATGTAAAAAAAAAAACATAAGACTACGTTCGGAGCCTGCCGCACATCAACGTATATCTATGTTTGGACAGTTTAAGGGTTAACATACTGCAATTTTACCTTTGCTTTTCATAAATGATAATGTTCCTCTAATATCAGGATCATTTGAGGCGAGTAAAAATATTATTACCAGGAGGTTTGATGGTAAACAAGCAAATTAGCATATCAAGGACCCCAATGGAAATAAGTCAAGGACCCCAATGGAAATAAGTCAAGGACCCCAGTGGAAATAAGTCAAGGACCCCAGTGGAAATAAGTCAATTATCCCAATGGAAATAAGTCAAGGACCTCAATGGAAATAAGTCAAGGACCCCAGTGGAAGTAAGTCAAGGACCCCAGTGAAAATAAGTCAAGGACCCCATGAAAATAAGTCAAGGACCCCAGCGGAAATAAGTCACTTTGTCTGACTATTTTGGGTTATCCTAGGTAATTTACACATACAGTGAAATCTCAGTACTCGAACAGCTCCCTACTCAAACAATTCGGTATTCGAACGCTTTGTTCGGTACAAAAAAAAAATTGCTCATTAGTCAACCACATACTTGGCACTCAACCAAATAAACACAACCTGCCAGAATTTCGCTGTAGACTATTTTATGTTTCTTCGCATTTTTTGGCATTTTTTTTTTTATTATTTGTATAAATAAGTCACCACAGGGAATAAGAAGATTAATGAACAAAAAAAGAAAATTGACTGGAAAAAGTTTGTTGTTGGTACAAAAAAAATCGCTCATTAAACAGCCATCTGGCATAACCAAATAAACAAACTGCAGGAATTTCGCTGTAGATATTTATGTTTTTCGATTTTTTGGCATTTTTTTTTTATATGTATAAATAAGTCACCAGGGATATAAGAAGATTAATGAACAAAAAAAGAAAATTGACTGGAAAAAGGTTGTTTGGTACTCGAACAGATCGGCACTCAAACCGCCTTCTGGAATGAATTATTCGAGTATTGATTCGATTATGTTTCTATGTTTGATTATATTTGTGGAAATGTTTTTTTGTAAATTTACCTAAATAACTTATGATAATCCGCAGTCATCATTACTCCATCAACTGGTTTCCTAACTACGATGTTAGCGCAACATTTTGATTATTAATGATTATTTCTGTGTTTATCATATTTTATGCAAAACAGTTTATCTTCATACTGGTCAAGTCAGATAAATGGTTCAGAGAAACATTTATCTTCACAACTGCAAGTGCAGATAAATGGTTCAGAGAAACATTCATTTAAAGTTGCAGTCCCAAGCATTTTGGATAAAGTATTCTCAACTGTGTATGTATGTATGTACATATAACCATTTTGTATAAATTATACTGGTGTTTTGAATAAATTATGTAGGTGTTTTGTATAATTTAAGCATTCGTAAGCTATGTAAATTTTGGAAAACATTAATCAAGATAAAATGCTGTCTAGTTAACAAAATTTTCTCTCACTTAGCAAGAATAGTGGGAGACACGATGACAAAACTCATGGTCTGGCTAACTGATTTTGAAAATCCATGGCATTTGCTATCCAGATTTCGTGTTACTTATTATTTTTAAATTTACTGGGCATAACAGAGGGCAAAGATTTTTGCATACTATGGAAATTTTTGGTTGCACTTTTCATTGAGAAATTGTGTTAAGAGAGAGGGTTTAGTATAATAATGATGGTAATAATAATATTAATAGTAGTAGTGGCTTTCTTTTGTGTTTAACAATGTTTTATTACATGTCAACCAGATTATCTTTGCACAGTACGTATAAGAAATAAAAATTTTATTTTGAATTAATAATAATAATAGGTACTGTAGTCGGTTGGTAGACAGCAACCACCCAGGGAGGTACAGTGGAACCTCAACTTACGAGTTTAATCCGTTCCGTGACCTAGCTCGTAACTCAATTTGCTCGTGTATCAAATCAATTTTCCTCATTTAAATTAACTGAAATGCTATTAATCCATTCCAGCGGCAGTCCTGCTCTCGGGAAGCAGGACAAAATACTTTAATATAATGCTAATATCAACTCTATGGGTTATTTTTCTATCACAACTGATCTAATATGACATAATGAACAATATACACTTGCCATCCGACTTACGACCTGCTTGACATATGTCGACTCGACTTACGACCGTGTTTTTTATGCCAAATTTCTGGGAAATAAACAAGTGTTTTTGTTGTACACAGTGTTTATCCTAAACCTTACAGTATAAAATACAGTACTAATAGCATAAAAAGTAAAGTAAAACATGAAATACCAAAATAAAACAATAAAATAAAGTAATTACAAAAATGTTATGTTGATATTCAGTAGTAAAGTTCGACTTGCATCCATTTTGACTTACGACCGGTTTCTCGGAACCAAACTCGGTCGTGAGTCGGATGGTAGGTGTAAATAATACAGAAACATGATGCATATATACTCTAGAATGAATAAAATATGTTATTATGTGATTAGTGGTAGCCATTCCCACTTCTGCTCTGACCATATCTTCCCATGCTCTTATTATAAGAGAAAACAGAATGTTTGTCAGGCTAACTGCACTAGATCCCTAGTTTCATAAGGAAAACATTGAAACAATGTATTTATAAATAAGAAATATTGTATAAAAACATAATAAAACATAGTAGAGAATGTAAAGAAATAAACTGGTTTTATAAAGTGTACGTACATATTTACCTTGGAGAAGAGATGCTGGCAAAGTGGCATATGCTGTCAGTCGCCTATAAACCCCAATAACAACAACATTGGAGGAGTTCATTTCGTTCTGTCCTTTTTCTATCGCTAATCACTTAACTTGCTTGCTACACTCTTAATGCTACATTTTATCACTGAACTTAACAGCTACAATTTGTTTTTAATTTTATTTTCACTTCACTTTTCACTGGTTTGCTTGCTACATTCTTAATGCTACAACCCACAACCTGCACACCTCGCTTGTGTTTATCTATGATTTCATGCTTTAATTCCATGGATATCATCCTCTTTTTCTTCTCAGCACTGTCCTTTGCACTTACTTTCTTAGGACCCATGGTTAGAAAAAAGAAACTTGGCAAAATAACTGCACAAAATGCAAGCAAAACACAAGAGAAATGCTTTCATGGTGAGGTAAACACATGCACTGCTCAGCAGATGTTTTGGCATTTGCTGCGCCAACTAGTGACGGCATTAGCGCTAAATCCGTAGGATTATACAGCGCCTGTGGGGGAGAGGGGATGGAAGGTATTCAGGCTTAATTTAAAGAACTGGAGCACAGATCCAATTCCCTAGATCAAGAGCCTCTCACCAGCATCAAGGAACCTCCCTGGAGGGGAAAGCTCACTCGTAACTCGGATTTTGGCTTGTAACTCAGAGCAAAAAATCAACCGAATGACAGCTCATATCTCGAAAAACTAGTATGTTGGGGCACTCGTAAGTCTGTTTTCCACAATGGTAGGTTTGCTGGTATCTTGTCTTTATCTCATAAACAAGCAAAATAACAGATACATCTTGGTACTTCTATGTACTTAAACTTAGGTCACACTACATATTCATATACACACTCATTTGACTTTTCTTCCATTTTCTTAATAGTTCTTGTTCTTATTTATTTTCTTTTATCTCTATTGGGAAGCGGAAAAGAATACTTCCTCTGTCAGCCACATGTGTCGTAAGAGGCAACTAAAATGCTGAGAGCAAGGGGATAGTAACCCTTTCTATATAAATTACTAAATGTAAAAAGAAGACAAACTTTCATTTCTTCTTTTTCTTAAGAATATAAGAAAGAAGGAACACTGCAGCAAGCCTACTGGCACATGCGAACCAGGTCCATGTCACCCCCCTGGCTTAGGCCAATGACCTACCTAGTCAGGTAACATCCATTTAAGGAAGGGGCATGGCATCAGACCCACTAGCACAAGCTAGTCAGGTCCAGCTCACACCCATCCACACCCACTCATGTATTTATCTAACCTATTTTTAAAACTACACAACGTTTTAGCTTCTATGACAGTACTCTGGAGTTTGTTGCACTCATCCACAACTCTATTACCAAACCAGTGCTTTCCTATATCCTTCCTAAATAACAAAAAGGCACAATACTGCGACTGGAACAATACGCAAATAACCCGCACATAAAAGAGAGGAGCTTACGACGACATTTCAGTCCAACACTAACAATGCTCTTTTCTGTCACGTCAGAGATCACGGCCATCCTATTGATTGGTCTTCTGCTAAAACTGTCTTCCCTACTTCCAACTTTAACAGTCGCCGTCTGGTTGAATCCTCCCTAATACGTACACAATTTTCCTTGTATGAATCTTAGTCCTGGCTTCGTCTCTGTAGATGCCTTCCTCTCCCACTACATTGTAAAATGCTCCAAACTTCAGAACACTCGTGATCTAACCTGATTCCTCCTTTTTCTTCTTCTCCCTCTTCCCCTTTGCCTCCTTCCTTTTTCTCCTTTGGGTTGTCTTTCTTCTGCCCATGTATTTGTTTCTTTTATTTATTTGTTTGTTTTTCCCACCCTCGGTGTTCTTGCTCTTACCCTCTGTGGGCACCTAGCTCCCTTGCAGTGCTCCTCTTTCTTAGTACAGTATTTGACTGGCCCCTCCTACTCTTACCACCTCCCCACTACTACTTCCTTCCACCTCCACTACTACTACTACTACTACTACTACTATACCACCACCACCTCCTGCCTATATATACCCTTCCTGCTCTCCTTTTCATTAGTGTGACTTTGTAAATGGTCCAAGTCGGACCGAAACGTCGTCATAAGCTCCTCTCTTCTATGTGCGGGTTATTTGCGTATATATCCTTCTATATCTCATCCTGCCTCAGTGCAAAACAGCCGGTGTGTTAATAAAAATAATAATTACTGGAGTCTCTAACACAGACTGAGGCTGAGGGGCCAATGGCTCTTGGAACAATTTAAAGATAGTCATTCATTCGCTGTGATATTCATGAACGTAGATCTACGTTGTAGGTAGTAGGTTGGTAGACAGCAACCACCCAGGGAAGTACTACCGTCCTGCCAGATGACTGTGAAACAGAAACCTGTAACTGTTTTGCATGATGGTAGGATTGCTGGTTTCTTTTTCTGTCTCATAAACACGCTAGATAACAGGGATATCTTGCTACTCCTACTTACACTTTGGTCACACTTCACAGACATGCACATGCATATATATATACATACATCTAGGTTTTTCTCCTTTTTCTAAATAGCTCTTGTTCTTCTTTATTTCTTCTATTGTCCATGGGGAAGTGGAAAAGAATCTTTCCTCCGTAAGCCATGCGTGTCGTATGAGGCGACTAAAATGCCGGGAGCAATGGGCTAGTAACCCCTTCTCCTGTAGACATTTACTAAAAAAGAGAAGAAGAAAAAACTTTATAAAACTGGGATGCTTAAATGTGCGTGGATGTAGTGCGGATGACAAGAAACAGATGATTGCTGATGTTATGAATGAAAAGAAGTTGGATGTCCTGGCCCTAAGCGAAACAAAGCTGAAGGGGGTAGGGGAGTTTCAGTGGGAGGAAATAAATGGGATTAAATCTGGAGTATCTGAGAGAGTTAGAGCAAAGGAAGGGTAGCAGTAATGTTAAATGATCAGTTATGGAAGGAGAAAAGAGAATATGAATGTGTAAATTCAAGAATTATGTGGATTAAAGTAAAGGTTGGATGCAAAAGTGGGTCATAATAAGCATGTATGCACCTGGAGAAGAGAGGAATGTAGAGGAGAGAGAGAGATTTTGGGAGATGTTAAGTGAATGTATAGGAGCCTCTGAACCAAGTGAGAGAGTAATTGTGGTAGGGGGACCTGAATGCTAAAGTAGGAGAAACTTTTAGAGAGGGAGTGGTAGGTAAGTTTGGGGTGCCAGGTGTAAATGATAATGGGAGCCCTTTGATTGAACTTTGTATAGAAAGGGGTTTAGTTATAGGTAATACATATTTTAAGAAAAAGAGGATAAATAAGTATACAAGATATGATGTAGGGCAAAATGACAGTAGTTTGTTGGATTATGTATTGGTAGATAAAAGACTGTTGAGTAGACTTCAGGATGTACATGTTTATAGAGGGGCCACAGATATATCAGATCACTTTCTAGTTGTAGCTACACTGAGAGTAAAAGGTAGATGGGATACAAGGAGAATAGAAGCATCAGGGAAGAGAGAGGTGAAGGTTTATAAACTAAAAGAGGAGGCAGTTAGGGTAAGATATAAACAGCTATTGGAGGATAGATGGGCTAATGAGAGCATAGGCAATGGGGTCGAAGAGGTATGGGGTAGGTTTAAAATGTAGTGTTAGAGTGTTCAGCAGAAGTTTGTGGCTACAGGAAAGTGGGTGCGGGAGGGAAGAGGAGCGATTGGTGGAATGATGATGTAAAGAGAGTAGTAAGGGAGAAAAAGTTAGCATATGAGAAGTTTTTACAAAGTAGAAGTGATGCAAGGAGGGAAGAGTATATGGAGAAAAAGAGAGAGGTTAAGAGAGTGGTGAAGCAATTTAAAAAGAGAGCAAATGAGAGAGTGGGTGAGATGTTATCAACAAATTTTGTTGAAAATAAGAAAAAGTTTTGGAGTGAGATTAACAAGTTAAGAAAGCCTAGAGAACAAATGGATTTGTCAGTTAAAAATAGGAGAGGAGAGTTATTAAATGGAGAGTTAGAGGTATTGGGAAGATGGAGGGAATATTTTAGGAATTGTTAAATGTTGATGAAGATAGGGAAGCTGTGATTTCGTGTATAGGACAAGGAGGAATAACATCTTGTAGGAGTGAGGAAGAGCCAGTTGTGAGTGTGGGGGAAGTTCGTGAGGCAGTAGGTAAAATGAAAGGGGGTAAGGCAGCCGGGATTGATGGGATAAAGATAGAAATGTTAAAAGCAGGTGGGGATATAGTTTTGGAGTGGTTGGTGCAATTATTTAATAAATGTATGGAAGAGGGTAAGGTACCTAGGGATTGGCAGAGAGCATGCATAGTTCCTTTGTATAAAGGCAAAGGGGATAAAAGAGAGTGCAAAAATTATAGGGGGATAAGTCTGCTGAGTATACCTGGTAAAGTGTATGGTAGAGTTATTATTGAAAGAATTAAGAGTAAGATGGAGAATAGGATAGCAGATGAACAAGGAGACTTTAGGAAAGGTAGGGGATGTGTGGACCAGGTGTTTACAGTGAAACATATAAGTGAACAGTATTTAGATAAGGCTAAAGAGGTCTTTGTGGCATTTATGGATTTGGAAAAGGCGTATGACAGGGTGGATAGGGGGGCAATGTGGCAGATGTTGCAAGTGTATGGTGTAGGAGGTAGGTTACTGAAAGCAGTGAAGAGTTTTTATGAGGATAGTGAGGCTCAAGTTAGAGTATGTAGGAAAGAGGGAAATTATTTCCCAGTAAAAGTAGGCCTTAGACAAGGATGTGTGATGTCACCGTGGTTGTTTAATATATTTATAGATGGGGTTGTAAGAGAAGTAAATGCGAGGGTCTTGGCAAGAGGCGTGGAGTTAAAAGATAAAGAATCACACACAAAGTGGGAGTTGTCACAGCTGCTCTTTGCTGATGACACTGTGCTCTTGGGAGATTCTGAAGAGAAGTTGCAGAGATTGGTGGATGAATTTGGTAGGGTGTGCAAAAGAAGAAAATTAAAGGTGAATACAGGAAAGAGTAAGGTTATGAGGATAACAAAAAGATTAGGTGATGAAAGATTGAATATCAGATTGGAGGGAGAGAGTATGGAGGAGGTGAATGTATTCAGATATTTGGGAGTGGACGTGTCAGCGGATGGGTCTATGAAAGATGAGGTGAATCATAGAATTGATGAGGGGAAAAGAGTGAGTGGTGCACTTAGGAGTCTGTGGAGACAAAGAACTTTGTCCTTGGAGGCAAAGAGGGAAATGTATGAGAGTATAGTTTTACCAACGCTCTTATATGGGTGTGATGCATGGGTGATGAATGTTGCAGCGAGGAGAAGGCTGGAGGCAGTGGAGATGTCATGTCTGAGGGCAATGTGTGGTGTGAATATAATGCAGAGAATTCGTAGTTTGGGAGTTAGGAGGAGGTGCGGGATTACCAAAACTGTTGTCCAGAGGGCTGAGGAAGGGTTGTTGAGGTGGTTCGGACATGTAGAGAGAATGGAGCGAAACAGAATGACTTCAAGAGTGTATCAGTCTGTAGTGGAAGGAAGGCGGGGTAGGGGTCGGCCTAGGAAAGGTTGGAGGGAGGGGGTAAAGGAGGTTTTGTGTGCGAGGGGCTTGGATTTCCAGCAGGCATGCGTGAGCGTGTTTGATAGGAGTGAATGGAGACAAATGATTTTTAATACTTGACGTGCTGTTGGAGTGTGAGCAAAGTAACATTTATGAAGGGGTTCAGGGAAACCGGCAGGCCGGACTTGAGTCCTGGAGATGGGAAGTACAGTGCCTGCACTCTGAAGGAGGGGTGTTAATGTTGCAGTTTAAAAACTGTAGTGTAAAGCACCCTTCTGGCAAGACAGTGATGGAGTGAATGATGGTGAAAGTTTTTCTTTTTCGGGCCACCCTGCCTTGGTGGGAATCGGCCAGTGTGATAATAAATAATAGATCTACGTTGCTGATGCCAGTGTTGTTAGTACAGATCTAGATCCTATGCACAGTGCCCTCAAATATGCTGTCTGTGTGGAAAATTTTGGCTTAGACATGAAAGAAGGGATCCATGCAGCATAAAAAAAAAATCCTGCCCCACACAGTGTATGATGGGAATATCAAATCTCTGCCCTTGTGTTTGGTGTAAAACAGCAACTCTGAGGTGTCTTCTAGGGTGGTTTTTATAATTTTACTGGCTGCTTCTTTGTATCACTTCACAGAATCAAAGACATACTGGGTAGGGTTCAAACAGGAATTAGCTTGAAATAGGTCTCAAAGAGGCAGAAATATTTCATTTTTAATCATTTTCTTGAGAGCCTTCTTCCTTCCCCTGCTGTATGGGTTTTTACTAGGTCTGCTTCAATTATTGGTAAGGCCTAAGTCATGACCAATCATTCTCGGTTATATATTCTTATTAAAGAAATAGGATAAAACTGATTTTTTTTTGTGTGTGATAATGAATTCAAAATGGAGGGCAAGTGTTATTACAAGAGAGACCTGGAGACGTGATTAATGAATAGAAAGAGGGTTGCTTTAGTGGCTAGAATGCCTACAGTATTTATTTTAGATTCTGTAAATTTAAGTTTAAAATTGGGCAAACTGTAAATTTCTGTGCACTTTATAGGGTAGTTCTTACAGTTGAATGGGCAGTTTCTCACACTTAATCAACAGAATGGAAGGCATACTAATGAAATATCTAGGAATTGGGTCAATGCATAAATTGCACCCAAACTGCCAACTTTACACATACATATTCCTTAAGATTTTCATCAAATTTCACATTTTTGGTGTCTTTAACTTCAGAAAAAGATTCAGTACTATTTCAGAGGATATATTTTTTGAATTTCAACACTGTCAGTACTTTTAATTTTGGGAGTCATGACAGCGAAAGGGTTAAGAGAAGTCAGAGGTATTTTGTTTATAGCTCAAAAGTAGCCTAAATTGAAAAAGAAATACAAAATGCCCTCCTCTATAAGAGACAAACTTGAGACTACTTGATGAGCAGTTTGCTATGCTAGCCACTCTTCAATGTCCCACCCCACGTGATAAATGACAGCTTTGGAAAGTACAGTAGAGTATAACAGATGACATATGGAAAATTCATATAAACTACTTTAAAAAAACCTTGATATGGAGAGAATTTTGGGCAGCCTTAAAATTAACTTATAACTACTTAACAAAACTCAGGTGAATTCAATCAAATGCTTCATGTCAAGTGGCAGGATTTAAGCAAAAGCAAAATGGTAATAAAGTAACTAAAACACCTGTAATCAGTAAGTTAAAAACTTATACACACAGTCTTACATACATGTACATTTAAACAATTTCAGTAGGTATTAGCTCATGTATCAATCACATGCAGAAAATTTATTTGTTCATGCAAAATCTCCTAAACTGCAGAAAGTAAAGAGCACTCAAAAAGATTATTATTATATATATCACCCAGAACCACTGGATTACTCAAATCACTCTGGCTACCAAGTTTACCAACCATATACAGAACCTGTAAGACCTGGTATCCGAGTGAGTGATGGAAGACATACAATGGGGTTATCAGGACACAGCAGTGGAGAAGACCCCCCTTGAGGCAGACCCTGAGAGAGCCCTCGCGAAAGCAGGACCAAGAGGGAGGCCAGAGCTGGAGTGTCACCCAATTTTTATGTACATATTCATTTAGTATATCTAACTTTCAATTATTTCTACATTTTCATGGATGCTTTGCATGCATGCAATAAAGCTGCACAAAGTTATGCCTCATTAATATTATATTTATTAGAATGCTATGCCTCAGATATTGCATTCTTTATGCTAGCTTGCTTACAACTTACCCTAATAGATGCAACAGTGTAACATTATATGTATATAGGTAATACTACATTCAAGAATTCTCTAATATTGTAGATATAGTACTATACTGTATGTGTGTTACAAAGGGAGAACTTCACTTCATTAGTATGCAGTGCAACATCTAATTATACATTGCATCTTTCTGACTTTTAACTCTTTCACTATCCAGACCCCCAAAATTAATACTGCTCTCAGTATCCATTTTTTTTTTTTCTTCTGAAATGGTGGTGAATCTTTTCCTTTCAAGGTAATGACACCAAAAGTATGAAAGTTGATGGAAAACTTGTGGAATTACACAGGTGTAAAGTTAGAGGTCTTGCTGCAATTTACACATCAGCTATTGCTCCCATTTTGATTAATACAGTGGACCCTCGAGTTTTGTAAGCCTTGTGCTTCGTAAATTTCACCTTCTGGCAACTTTTTCCATCAAAATATAGCCTCGCAGTTCGTAATTTTCCTCGCCAATCGTCGGTTGTCCAGAACACATATGAGTGGCCTCCCAGTGTCCGCGCCACACAAAGGCACCCCACACACCATTCCCAGTCAGTGTGACATTGTTTACTGGCAAATGACCATCACCCCATGTATTCATATGATACATTTCGTAATACAGTGGACCCTCTTTTGTAAGGCTCAAAAGTCGTAATTTTCGGAAATCATAACATTTTTTTGTCAAAACATTGACTTGCAAATAGTCGTTTGTCTTGGACATGTACTCACGGCCCCAAGCCACCTCACGCTCCATTCCCAGCCAGTGTGCCAGTGTTTACCAATGAATGCCCATCCCCTCATGTGTTCATACAAAATATTTCATAATATTCCATTCATTTAGTGTCTGCAACTGCTAAATAAGCTACCATGGCTCCAAAGAAAGCTCCTAGTGCCATGCCTTTGGTAAAGAAGGCGAGAAATCCGACTGAATTCAAGAAAAACATCATTGAACAATATGAAAATGGCATACGTGTGGCAGAACTGGCCAGGATGTAAAAGAAACTCCATACAACCATAGCTTCCATCGTGGCCAAGAAAAAGGAAATCAAGAAAACTGTTGTTGCAAAGGGGGTAAATATGCTAACAAAAATGAGATCTCCAGTACTCAAAGATGTTGAGAAGTTATTATTGGTGTGGATCAGTGAGAAACAATTAGCAGGAGATAGTCTTATGCAGTCGCTTATTTGTGAAAAGGCTAGGCAGTTGCATGACGATCTCGTGAAGAAATTGCCTGCAACGAGTACTGATATTTGTGAATTTAAGGCCAGCAAAGGCTGGTTTGAGAGATTTAAGAACCGTAGTGACATACACAGTGTGATAAGGCATGGCGAGGCTGCCAGTTCTGACAAAAATGCAGCTACAAAATTCATAAGTGAATTCAAGGAGTACATACAGACTGAACAATTAAAACCCCAACAAGTGTTCAATTGTGATGAAACAGGCCTCTTTTGGAAGAAAATGCCAAAGAGGACCTACATTACTCAGGAGGAAAAGGCACTGCCAGGACACAAGCCTATGAAAGACAGGCCAACTCTCATGTTTTGTAGTAATGCTAGCGGGGATTTCAAAGTGAAGCCGTTACTAGTGTACCATTTTGAAAATTATAGAGTGTTCAAGAAAAACAATGTTATGAAGAGTAAATTGTGTGTGTTTTGGAGAGCTAATAATAAGGCATGGGTCACGAAGGAAATTTTCCTCAAGTGATTCAATGAAGTGTTTGGCCCCAGTGTGAAGAATTACCTCCTGGAAAATAAACTGGATCTCAAGTGCCTTCTGCTAATGGACAATGCACCTGCCCATCCTAAAAACTTGGATGACCTAATTCTGGAGGAATTTAGGTTCATCACAGTGAAGTTCTTGCCTCCTAATACCACTCCTCTCCTCCAGCCCAATGGACCAGCAGATCATTTCAAACTCTAAAAAACTCTACACCAAAGCAATGTTTCAAAGGTACTTTAATGTGACCTCAGACACTCACTTGACCCTAAGAGAGTTTTGGAAAGATCACTTCAGTATCCTTCATTGCATAAGCCTTATATGTAAGGCTTGGGAGGGAGTGACTACCAGGACTTTGAACTCTGCTTGGAGAAAACTGTGGCCAGATTGTGTCCACAAGAGGAATTTTGAAGGGTTTGGGGCTGGCATTGACAAGCCTAGGGCAGTTGTGGAATCTATTGTGGCATTGGGGAGTTCCATGGGGTTGGATGTGAGTTTGGAGGATGTGGAAGAGTTGGTGGAGGACCACAACAAAGAGCTAACCACTGACGAGCTGCAAGAGCTTCAGCTGGAACAGCAACAGACCGCAGCTCAGAATACTGCTTAAGAGGAGGAAGAAGTTGCCTTCTTCAGAAATTAAGGAGATTTTTTTAAATGTGGAGTAGGATGGAAAGATTTATGGAGAAACATAACCCTGACAAAGCTGTTGCAAGCCATGTTAGCAACATGTACAGTGACAAAGTCTTGGCCCATTTTAGGGAAGTTTTAACCCTTTCGGGGTTTCGGCCGTACTAGTACGGCTTACGCGCCAGGGTTTTTGATGTACTAGTAGGCATAAATTCTAGCGCCCTCAAATCTAGCAAGAGAAAGCTGGTAGGCCTACATATGAAAGAATGGGTCTATGTGGTTAGTGTGCGCAGTATACAGTGCGTAATGAGAAAAAAAAAACCTTGACCGTGCTTTTTGTTTAAAACAGCGATTTTGCACTGTATTTTTGTATGGTATTTATGGTTGTATTCTAGTTTTTCTGGTCTTATTTTATAGAATGGAAGACATATTACAGAAATTGAGATGATTTTGATAGGTTTCACAATGAAAAGTACCTTGAAACTGAGCTCAAAGTAGCAGAAATGTTTGATTTTTGCCAAAGTTCAAAAGTAAACAAATCATGCCACGCGTCCAATACACATCAACTGGTGAATCTAATATTCTTTCACAAGTGTGCTGGTATTATTTATACCATTTCTACACTAATACAGTAGTCTGCATAACAGTAAATCTTCTATTTATGGTGAGAATAAAAATTCAAAGTGGAAAGCAAAAGAAATGTAAGAGGGGCGTGGGGATGTGACTAATGAACAGAGGAAATGTTATTTTAGTGCCAGGAATGTCTTTCTTGTTTATTCTGGACCATATTTGGAAATTGGCATCTTTTGAAATTTGTGTGAAATTGACAAAATTGCTAAATTCTGACCACTTTATTGGACAGTTGAAATCGGTAAATGGGTGGCTTCTTGTACTCATTCGATAGAAAAAATGAAGTTCTAGCGAAATAGTTATGATTTTTGTGACTAGTACACTGAAATTGGCCGAAAATAGGGCTCAAATTGGGCAAAATCGCCGATGCGTAAACATCGTCGAGACCGCTAACTTCGCAAGAGCATAATTCCATAAGTTTTCCATCAAATTTCATACTTTTGGTGTGATTATGATCAGGAAAATATTCTCTATATTTTCATAAGAAAAAACATATTTTTTTTTTTTTTTAATTTTGATGACCCTGAGAACAAGTATCTGAGAGGGCCTGGCAACCTACAAAGGGGTTAAAGAGATGCCAGAAACAGAGCTCTCTGCACAGTTTTTTTTAGCAACAAGGCTCCAGTGACTCTCAAGCTGGTTCTAGCGGCATTAAAAAACAAAGAAGAGAAGTAACCTCAGAAAAGCACTTGGCACCTTAAGTCTTTATGGAAGGGGATTCCCCTTCCAAACAGTAAATAATCCAATCTCTCCCTTCTTCCAGTCTTCCATACATTAAGAAGAATTGCCAATAAGGGTAAGTGTTATGCTGTTAATATTTCATTCATCATGTCCCATTGTTTTGTGTATGTACATCTATATTTCATGTAAAAAAAAATTTTGTTTTAATACTTCTGGGTGTCTGGAACGGATTAACTGTATTTATATTATTTCTTATGGGGAAAATGGTTTCGCAAATCATCAATTTCGATAAAAGTCACACTTTCTGGAACGGATTAATTACAAAAAACGAGGGTCCATCGTATTCCATTTTTTTTTTGTGCTTGAAACTGCTAAATAGGCCACCATGTGCCCAAAGAAAGCTTCTAGTGTCAGCCCTTTGGTAAAGAAGGCGAGAAACACAATAGAATTCAAGAAAAAAAACACCAGTCAGAGTACTTCCCTAAACACACCAGCCAGGGTAGTTCCTCACATACACAATTTGATTTGAGTGGGACTTGCGCATGAGTGAATAGAATTATCAAAGCTTATTGCTTGAAAAGCACTGAAAACTTGGTTGGGCAAATATTCTGTTAGTGGAATGGTTTGTGGAGGACGTGCCTAGTTGTGATGAATGGTTTTGAAAACCAACAAGTTGAAGAATTAAGACACTCATGCAACATATGGGAATCTTTACTGAAGAAACGTTTCGCCACACAGTGGCTTCATCAGTCTTATACAAAGCAGGACAATATAAGGAGAGGAGGAGTTCAAGTAATCAGTCCCTCCCAAACCATACCCCTGGCCGGGATTGAACCCGCGGTCATAGAGTCTCAAAACTCCAGCCCGTCGCGTTAGCCACTAGACCAGCTAGCCACAATAAGATTCATCCAACTAGGTATATTTCTACACCATAGGAAGGTTAGCACAGGCACCACTGTGACCACAAATGCAAGTTTTTACAGCGGGTTCAATTGACCGCATGGGTTCAATCCCGGCCGGGGGTATGGTTTGTTTGCAATCGTGTCATTACAATTTCTTGAGTCATGTTGACAGCAGTGAAGGGACTTGAGCTAGAGTTCATCACGGCCACGCTAGCTGGAGATTCGTCTGTAAAAACTTGCATTTGTGGTCACAGTGGTGCCTGTGCTAACCTTCCTATGGTGTAGAAATATACCTAGTTGGATGAATCTTATTGTGGCTAGCTGGTCTAGTGGCTAACGCGACGGGCTGGAGTTTTGAGACTCTATGACCGCGGGTTCAATCCCGGCCAGGGGTATGGTTTGTTTGCAATCGTGTCATTACGATTTCTTGAGTCAATCAGTCCCTCAGCCTGGAGTTGATGTGTTCAGTATATCAATCTTGTAGAAAGTACAGCACAAGACCGTAGCAGTGGCTTATATACTGTAGTCAGGTGAGACAAAGCAGGAGGAAGCGGGGTCATAATGGAACCATCCACTAATCTAAGTAGGTCTTCGTCCAAAGATTGGACAAGTTTTGAAGAATTCTTCTTTGACGTGCCTAGTATGGGCCAACAGGTCTGCTGCAGTGTTCCTGCTTTCTTATGCTGAGGAAATTGCTTCAGAGGAGGAGGAAGAGAGAGGGAAGATGGTGCCTTCTTCAAAGATTAAAGACATTTGTGCAAAATGGAGTGAGATGCAAACATTTGTGGAGGAACATCACCCTAACCCTCTCCCCTCCTCCTGTCTTCCATACATCAACAAGAGTCTTCAATAAAGGTAAGTGCGATGTTATTATTGTTTTATACTTGATGTCTCATTGTTTTCTGTATGCAAATCTAGTTAATGTAAAAAAAAAAAAATTTTGTTAATACTTTTGAGGTCTGGAACGGATTAATTGGATTTACATTATTTCTTATGAGGAAAATGATTTTGCCTTTTGTCAGACTCTCTGGAACAGATTAATGACGAAATTCGAGGGTCCACTGTAATTTAAGCCAATTCCATTGCTCCATTTGGCCAAATTCTTAAAATATTTTGCTAGTATGCATTCCATTCTATTGAATGAACACAAGAAAAATGCCCATTCAACTACAGGAGGGCCCTACTTATACAGCAGCAACCTGGAACCTAACCTGCTGGATAAGTGAAAACCTGTAAAGTCAACAAGCCTTTTTTCCTTTCAAAGGCATAAAAAAAGCCTGAAACACTATCAATTTTAAGTGAGTAATAAAGTTAGGCCTAAAAAAATGCATAACAGATACACTTTACTTCCCTTTAAAAATATTTTCGTCCTTTAAAGCTTATTTGTTTGGGTAAAAATAATTGTGGAAACTAATAAATGAATAAGGGGTATAATTGAAAAGCTGCATTAATAAAATCCATAAAGCAAAACACTGTAAAGCAGGGTTCCCTGCATTACTATACCTATAAATGCACAATTTTTAAAAAATTTAAAAAAAAATCCCAATTTTAAAAATAACCCCAAAATAAAAAATTTTAAAAATTTCCCCTAGCACTAAAACAACATTTTCCCCTTCATTTTTCATTCCCCAGGCCTCTTCTATATTACACTTCCCTTCCATGTTGAATTCATAATCACACAAATTAAAAGTTTTACTCTACAAAACATATAATAAAATATAACCAAATGATTTAAGGTTTATGGTGTCTCAGTAATTACTCACCAATTAAAATCCAAAAGGGGAACCAGGGGGTAGGGGGGCCCTTTCCCCATCCTCGGGAAAGCGGCAAAAATCAAATACTATTCGGGTTTGACTCAATTTCGACTACTTTCAGTCCAAAACCCAACCCAAAAATTTTTTTCACTATAAAATAATCCCAAAAAACTGTCAAACAATCATAAAAAAAAATCCGAAAAACACCACAAAGTTCTGGATTTTTTGCTTTTCCCATCATGACTTTGGGGCAGCTTTTTATTTTAAAACTGTGCACTCACCACACGCCCCCCATTCTCTCAATTAGACTAAAATTTCCACTCAAGCTTATCTAGTAACCAACTCTGATTTTTCAACAAGTGAAGCCCTGGCCTAAATGACATGTGTTTTTTCTACACGAGGCCACTGAAAGGATTAAAGAGTACGAAATTTACAATAAGTTTTGCTAGCGCACCAGCTCACACACCGGGTCCAGAATTCGCATCTCCCCGGTTGGGCTGGAAAACATTAAGAAGCTTCCATAAGACCCGCCACCATGTTCACCCATCAGAAATAAAATGGTTACGTGGGTTTAATTGACTGGTGTGGGTCCATCCGGGACAAAACAAACCTAATTTCCCCAAATGCTCAGCAAACAAGCGTTTTCCTATATAGTATATTTTCATTGATGTCAGCTGGGACTATATACCTTGTACATGTACTTGTAGAAAATAAAGATTTTAAAATTTTTTAATTTATTATTATTATATTATTATTTTCTTTTATTTTAAAAAACAAACATTTTAAAAACAACTTTTTCATCATAGAGATTTAGTAAAATTTTTTTATTTTTTTTTTTAAACAAGTCAATGTCTCCCACCAGGGCAGGGTGACCCAAAAAGAAAGAAAACCCCCAAAAAAAAATACTTTCATAATTCAACTTTTTCACCTCACTCTACATAATCACTGTTTTTGCAGAGGCCCAAAAAATACAACAGTTTAGAAGAAAATTATAAAGTATATAACAAATCCCCCAAACTACCAATATCCAAAAACCCCCTTTTTTAAAGTGCAGGCATGTATTTCCCCATTTCCAAACCGTTTCCATGAATCCTTTCACTAAATATTCCCCTGCTCACACCCCAAACAGCTCGTGGGTCCCAAAAACCCTTTGTCTCCATTCACTCCCTCTAACATCTCATGCACACTTGCTGAAGTCCAACCCCCTTGCCCCACAAAACCCCTTTACCCCCTCCCCCAAACCCTTTTCAGGAAGACCCTTCCCTACCTTCCTTTCCCTACAGATTTATCATTCTCCTTCATTCTACTTTGCCCCATTCCTCAAAATGCCCAAAACCCCTAAACAACCCCTCTTCAGCCCTCTGGCTAATACTTTTATTAACTTCACACCGTCTAATTTCCACACTCCGAATTCTTGCATAATTTTACAGCACTCATTGCCCAAACCAGGACATCTCCACTGCCTCCCAAACCCCCTCCCACTGCAGCTTTTCAACCCAAGCTTCACACCCAATAATGTGTTGGTACCACTATACTTTCTACATTCCCTTTTTTGCCTCCATAGATAACGTTTTTTTGTCTCCACATATACCTCAACAACCACTCCCCTTTTTTCCTTCACAAATTTTAGGTTAACCTTACCTTCAAAATCCCCGCTGCACGTCAACTCCAAATACAAAAAAATTCACTTCTTCCATACTCCTTCTCTCCAATTTTAAAATCAAAATTTTTTTTTTCTAAAACATTATACCCTCACCACCTTACTCTTTTCTATTTCACTTTTAAAATTTTCTAAACCTTTACCACCCCCAAACCCATTTACTAAAACCTTTTTTCAGCTTTTCTTTGAATCTCCCAAAAGCACAGTATCATCAGCAAAAAGTAACTGTGGAACTCCCATTTTGATTGATTCCCCCTAATGTAATCCCACCCCCCTCCCCAACACCCCAGCATTTACTTCTTTTACAACCCCATTATAAATAATTTTTTAAACAACCATGGTGACATTTCACATCCCGGGCTAAGACCTACTTTTATGGGAAATAACTCCCTCTCTTCTACCACACTAAACCGAGCCCCATAAAAACTCTTTACAGCATTTAGTAACTTACTATCTATTCCAAATCAGTGGACCCCCGGGTTTAACGATTTTAATCCGTCAAGAGGGATAATTGTTGCGAAATAATCGTTATGCGAATGAATTTTCCCCATAAGAAATAATGGAAATAAAATTAATCCCCTTCAAGACGCCCAAAATATGAAAAAAAATTTTTTTTTTACCCCAAAATGTTAATTTTAATACACACAAAAATGAAAAACAGCACAATTACTGACACTACTTTTATTAAATCGGGATATTGATGGGATGGAGGGGGGGAGAGCATTATCTTCTTTCGTTTAGAGGGGGAAACCCCTCCATTACGACTTGAGTACAAATCCTTTTCCGGGGGACTTTCCCCTTTTTCTTTTAATGCCACTAGGACCAGCTTGAGAGTCACTGGACCTCGTCGCACAACAAAACTTTCCCAAAGCTCTGTACCCCCCTTCCTTTACGATTTGTCCAAAAGGCCACAACATTTCATTGAAATAGTCACCAGCACGGCTTGCAAAAAGCTGTGCAGGGTGATTTCATCATAAAGGTTTTTCAGTTCAACCCACGGGCACAATTTCCTTAATCTTTTTAAGTAGGCCCAAAAGGATTCCCCAACGGGATAGGGTTTTCAGGGGTTTGCCCCAAACCCTTCAAAATCTTTTTTAATTTCCCTACAATTCTCACCCTTTTTACCACAGGGTTGGCCAGAAGCTTTTTTTGGGGGCCCATGGTCACTTATTTTTCCCCAAAAAAGCCCCAAAACACTGTAATAATACAAAAATTTCCCAGTGATCTTGAGTTACCGGGAGGCTGGCTGTAAACAAAAAACCCCCAAGGAAACAATGGGCCCCGGGGAAAAAAAATAAAAAAAAATTAGCCGGGAAAATTTTGCGATAAAAGAACAAAAAGGAAAAAAAGCAACCATCGACGGGGTCCACTACATTACGCAACACGCCACATTGTCCCCTATCCCCCTACCTTTTCCCCAATCCTAAGCAATGCCCCCCTTTCAAATTGTTTCCCATTTGCCCTTCAAGTCACTTGATCTTCCAATCCCCTCCCCACTCAAAAAAACCCCTTGCCCCAAAATCCACATTGTCTTTTCAAATCCTATAATCCCTACGTCACTTTTCGTGGGAATAAAAAAAAATCAAAAATTTTCCCAAATTTTACAATCTTTTTTTGTCCTTCCCTTCCCCCTTTTTTTTAAAATTTAACATATCTCTGAACCCTAGTTTTCCTTTCCCTCTCAACTTTAAAACAAAAAAAACCAACCACTCAACCTATAATCCCCCCTTTTTAAAAATTTTTTGTCATAAAACCTTATTCCCCCCTTTTTCCCCCCCTTTATTTAAAAACCCCATCATCTCCCCCAATCAATTTCCCCCCTTTCTTAATACGGAAAAATGGAAATAAAAAAAAAAACTTTCCCTTTCTGATTAAAAAAAGCACTTTCACTGTATTTTTTTAATTTATTGTTGCTTTTTTTCCTGGTCTCATTTTATAGAATGGAAGACATATTATAGAAATTGAGATGATTTTGACTGGTTTTACAATGAAAAGTACCTTGAAATTGAGCTCAAAGTAGCAGAAATGTTTGATTTTTACCAAAGTTCAAAAGTAAACAAATTATGCCACGCGTCCAATACACGTCAACTGGTGAATCTAATATTTTTTCACAAGTGTGCTGGTATTATTTATACCATTTCTACACTAATATGGTAGTCTGATAAGCTTTTCTCCACCCCAAGATATGTGACTCTTCTCCATAAGATAGCTCCTCCACGACCCAAAATAGGGAATTCATGTCTGCATAGTGAACTGCAGAGTTATAGCCATCAGTATCATAACTTTCTTCTGTACTTTCCTTCTTCCCTCCTTCTTTTCCTCTGCTCCTTTTTCCTTCCTCATTACCATTTCTTCACTTTATCATATATGTCCTTGCCTAGTTCCTTTATCATTATCTTACATTTACCTCCTTCTTTCTTCATCTGATACTCCCTCATATTTTCATCACCATCTCCCACACCCTCCTCTCTCTCCACCTGATTCTCCCTCCTCCTTCCTTCACCATTCTTCTGATACTCCTTTTTTTCTTCATCCACTTGTTTTTTCCTCCACATTTCCTTGCCCCCCATCACCAGTACCACCACAACTACTGCCCGCACTACCACCACAACTACTGTCCCCGCACTACCACCACAGTTACTGTCCCGCACTGCCACCACAACTACTGTCCCGCACTACCACCACAACTACTGTTTCGCACTACCACCACAACTACTGTCCCGCACTACCACCACAACTACTGTCCCCGCACTACCACCACAACTACTGTCCCCGCACTACCATCACAACTACTGTCCTGCACTACACCACAACAAATGTCCTGCACTACCACCACAACTACTGTCCCACACTAAACCCCCACAACTACTTCCCGCACTACCAAACCCCAGTTACTGTCCCCCGATTGCGATAAAGATTAGGAGTTCTGGTTATAGTAATCTGAAACCAAGAAAAAAAGTGCATACATGTTCGCAATCAAGGTAACAGAATCCTTGGGTTCATATCAAGAAGCATAAATAACAAAATCCTCAGGTTGTTTTTCAACTCTATATATCCTTGGTTAGACCTCATATAGATTATGCTGCACAGTTTTTGTCACCGTATTACAGAATGGATATAAATGCTCTAGAAAACATACAAAGGAGGATGACAAAGTTGATCCCATGTATCAGAAATCTTCCCTATGGGGATAGACGGGAGGTCCCTAATCTGCACTCTCTAAAAAAGGCGTAGAATTAGAGGGGATATGATTGGGGTGTATAAATGGAAGACAGGAGTAAAAAAAGGGGGAAATGTAAATAACGCGCTGAAAATATCTAGCCTAGACTGGACTCGTAGCAATGGTTTTAAGTTGGAAAAATTCAGATTCAGGAAGGATATAGGAAAGCACTGGTTTGGTAATAGAGTTGTGGATGAGTGGAACAAACTCCCAAGTACAGTTATTGAGGCTAAAACGTTGTGTAGCTTTAAAATAGGTTAGATAAATACATGAGTGGGTGTGGGTGAGTTGAACCTGATTAGCTTGTGCTACTAGGTCAGTTGTCGTGTTCCTTCCTTAAGTGAATGTGACCTGCCCTGACTAGGTTGGGGCATTGGCTTAAGCCGGTAGGAGACTTGGACCTGCCTCGCATGGGCCAGTAGGCCAGCTGCAGTATTCCTTCTTTCTTATGTTCTTATGTACTTATGTTCTGCATAACAGTAAATCTTCTATTTTTGGTGAGAATAAAAATTCAAAGTGGAAAGCAAAAGAATGTAAGAGGGGCGTGGGGACGTGACTAATGAACAGAGGAAATGTTATTTTAGTGCCAGGAATGTCTTCTTGTTTATTCTGGACCCTATTTGGAAATTGGCATCTTTTGAAATTTGTGTGAAATTGGCAAAATTGCTAAATTTTGACCACTGTATTGGATAGTTGAAATTGGTAAATGGGTGGTTTCTTGTACTCATTCGATAGAAAAACTGGAGTTCTAGTGAAATAGTTATGATTTTTGTCAACTAGTACACTGGAATTGGCCAAAAATAGGGCTCAAAACAGACAAAATCACTGATGCGTAAACATTGTTGAGACCACTAACTTCGCGTGAGCATAATTCCGTAAGTTTTCCATCAAATTTCATACTTTTGGTGTCATTATGATCGAGAAAATATTCTCTATCTTTTCGTAAGAAAAAATAATTTTTTTTTTTTAAATTTGGGCGACCCTGAGAACAAATCTGGGAGAGGGCCTGGGGACCCTGAAAGGGTTAAAAAAAAAAAAACAAAGAAGGGAAGTAACCCCAGAAAAGGACTTAGTACCTGAAGTCTTTATGGAGGGGGATTCCCCTTCCAAACAATAGCATACCTCCATCCTCTCCCCTCCTCCCATCTCATTACTCATCAATAAGTCTTCAATAAAAGTAAGTGTCATTTTAGTAATGTTTTATTCTACATGTCTCATTGTTTTCTGTGTAGGGAAATATATATTTTATGTAAAAAAATTATTTTTTTTTAATATTTTTGGGTGTCGGGAACGGATTAATTGGATTTCCATTATTTCTTATGGGGAAAATAAATTTGGAATTCACCAGATTCGGGTTCAGTCACCATCTCTGGAACGGATTAATTATGAAAACCAGGGGTACACTGTAAATGAGTAATGAAATGGATAAATGAACATTTAACATCACTTTTACCTTTATTGAAGACTCTTGTTGGTGTATGGAAGATGGCAAGGAGGGGAGAGGGAGGAGGAGTGGTTATTGCTTGGAAGGAGAATACCCGTCCATAAGGAATTCAGATATCAACGCCCTATCCGGGGTTACTTCCCTTCTTAATCTTTTACTGGCGATAGGATCAGTTTGAAAGTCACTGGACCCCTGTCGCACAAAAAAATCTGTCTGGGCATTTTCTTTGCGAGATCTGCATGCAACTGCCTGCCTTTTAGCAAATTATGGCCTCCAAAACACTATCTCCTGCTAACTGTTCTTCGTTGATCCACCCCAACAGCAACTACTCAACATCTTTGATTGTTTGCGATCTCTGTTTCTCTAGCACATTTACCCCTTTCGCAACATCAGCTTCCTTGATTTCTTTTTTCTTCGCTAGGATGGAACTGATCGTTGATGTAGACTTCCTGTACATCCTGGCAAGATCGGCCACTCGTACACCACTTTCGTACTTTGCTACGAGTTCTTTCTTGAATTCTATCGTGTTTCTCACCTTCTTTATCAAAGGGCTGGCACTTGGAATTTTCTTTGGCCCCATGGTGGCTTATTTAGTAGTTGCACTCAATAAACAAGCACAAACAGCCATGAATTATTACGAAATGTTTCATATGAATGCACTGGGTGATGCTCACTCAACAAGAAACAAAGGCAGACTGAGTCACAAATGCATGGGATGCTTCGTGTGGACACTCGATTCCAGGAAATGAGTGCCCTAGTCATGTGGGCAGGCGGACAAGTGTGGTACAGACTATTTTCAACTGTACTAAAACCAAGTGGTTGTACAAAAACTGGGACAAAATTTTGACGAATAAGTCGTTGAAAACCGAATTGTACGAAAACTAGGGTATACGAAAACCGAGGTTTGACTGTACCTCCTAGCCTTGGTTGTGAATATTCAATAGATACTTCACGAAATCATCCTCATGCTGTACAGTGGAACCTCTACTTATGAGTTTAATCCAAACCTTGCTCGCAACTGGATTTGCTCATTTGTAGAGTCAATTTTCCTCATTTAAATTAACTGCAATGGAATTAATTTGTTCCAGTGGAATTCCAGGCACGAGAAAATACTTTAATAATTTTTCTAATATCAACTCTACAGCTTATTTATCTATCACAATTCATGTAATATGACATAATAAACAATATTAATAACATAGAAGCATGATATATACACTAGAATGAATAAAATACTACATGTCATTAGGTATGTGGCTAGTGGTGGTGACAGCAGCCATTGTTGTTGGGGTTTATAGGGCCACCACAGCGGCCATTCCTGCTCCTGACTACATGTGTAGAGAACCTAGGATAACCAAAAAAAATCAGATAGAGTGACTTATAAGTGTTACACTCTTAGTGCTTCACTTAATTGCTACACTCTTAATGCTACACTTTGCCACTGCTACTTCATGTTGTCTGCCACTGCTACCTCATGATGTCTGCCACTGCTGCTTCATGGTGTCTGCCACTGCTACCTCATGTTGTCTGCCACTGCTGCTTCATGTTGTCTGCCACTGCTATCTCATGATGTCTGCCACTGCTGCTTCATGTTGTCTGCCACTGCTGCTTCATGTTGTCTGCCACTGCTGCTTCATGATGTCTGCCATTGCTATCTCATGATGTTTGCCACTGCTGCTTCTTGTTGTCTGCCACTGCTGCTTCATGTTGTCTGCCACTGCTGCTTCATGTTGTCTGCCACTGCTGCTTCATGTTGTCTGCCACTGCTGCTTCATGTTGTCTGCCACTCTGCACTGCTCTCATGTTGTCTGCCACTGCTGCTTCAGTTGTCTGCCACTGCTGCCTCATGTTGTCTGCCACTGCTACCTTCATGATGTCTGCCACTGACGTGCTCAAGGAATCGAACATTGTACTATTTTTGACCGCTCAATTTCAGACTACTGTTTCATGTGAAACCAACTAAAATTCATATTTATTGGTTGTAGTAAATCTTCGCATTCTATCCATGAGACCAATTAAAACGAGATTACAACCATAAAATAACATTATACTACTCCATTCTACTCCAGTAAAAAAAGATTCACCAGACACTAGAGGAGATATAAAAAAAGACCTGGAAAACACTCTCTCAGATTCTAGGGACCCAGAAACTGAGAAAAACCAAGAATATTGTCCTAACTAAACCTAATGAAACACCACTACATCCCACTGACACAGCTAACAAGATAAACGACTTCTTCTCAACCATAGGATCTAATCTCGCCAGTAAAATCCCACATACCAATGCCCATGCCGAGGACTACCTAGATGGGAATTTCCCTAATTCCTTCTATCTTGCACCAACTGAGCCCACGGAAGTCACCGAGATTATAAAGTCACTTAAAAATAACTCGGGGAATCTGTCTCATGTCCCACCATTACTGTACAAGCGAGCGGCCCATGTCCTTTCGCATGCTATTTCATTACTCTTTAACAAGTCACTAGAGACTAGCACCTTCCCGAAACTACTCAAGATGGCAAGGGTTACACCAATACATAAAGGTGGTGACCCTACAGACTTAAACAACTATAGGCCAATATCTAACTTACCATGCTATCCAAAATCTTTGAGAAACTCGTGCACAGGAGACTGTATTCATTATAACGGCTCAAAACATACTCAACCCCTGCCAATTTGGATTCAGGAAAAATAAAAGCACTAATGATGCAATCATAAAAATGCTAGATCTGCTTTACACAGCATTGGAAAATAAGGAATATCCACTAGGAATTTTTATTGACCTAAGAAAAGCTTTTGACACAGTAGACCACGACATCCTACTCCACAAACTTGATCATTACGGTATAAGAGGCCATGCGCTTGCTTATTTCAAATCTTACATTACTAATAGGTATCAGTATGTCACCATTAAAGACACAGCATCAGCAACACGGCCACTTGATACTGGAGTTCCGCAGGGAAGTGTCCTTGGTCCCCTGCTCTTCCTCATATACATCAATGACCTTCTAAACGTATCCCAACACCTGGAACCCATTCTCTTTGCTGACGACACGACTTATGTCATCTCTCACCCTAATCTTGCCACCCTCAACACCACTGTGAATGAGGAGCTGATCAAAATATCGACTTGGATTACAGCCAATAAACTTACGCTTAACACTGACAAAACCTACTATATTATGTTTGGTAGCAGAGCAGGAGATGCACAAATTAACATTAAGATTGACAACACTCTAATTACCAGAAATAATGGGGCAAATTCCTAGGCTTATACCTTGACAACAACCTGAATTTCAGCACCCATATCCAGCATATAACCAAAAAAGTATCCAAAACGGTTGGGATCCTCTCCAAGATACGATACTACGTGCCGCAAAATGCCCTTCTCACACTATACCACTCACTTATTTATCCATACCTCACCTATGCTATTTGTGCTTGGGGATCAACTGCAGCAACATACCTAAAGCCAATAATAACCCAACAAAAAGCTGCAGTAAGAATAATCACTAAATCCCATCCCTGGCAACACACCCCCCCACTCTTCATAGACCTAAACTTACTCCCTGTTCAGTACATCCACACTTACTACTGTGCAATCTACATCTACAGGGCCTTAAACTCTAATATCAACCTTGACCTAAAATCTTTCTTGATAGTTGTGACAGAACCCACAGGCATAACACCAGACACAAACATCTCTACGACATTCCCCGTGTCCGACTAAACCTTTACAAAAATTCAATGTATGTCAAAGGCCCTAAAATCTGGAATACCCTACCTGAGAACTCTAGAACTGCAGACACATTCATCACCTTCAAAACTACCATTAGAAAACATCTTATCTCCCTGATACACCCTGTCAACTAACTACACAAATACCACCTGGTGGTTCACACTTACACTCACTGACTCATTGACCATAAACAGAAAATATTAATCTCAATATTAAAATAATGAATCCTGTGATACTCCAATACTGAAACTATGTACTGTGCCAAAACAAAAGCATTTACATTGCTAAACTCACAAACTAGTATTTAGTCACTTAGCCATAATACCAACTTACCTCATAATTTGTAACATTTTACAATTAAGAATAAAACTAAGTCTGCCCGAAATGCCTAGCCATGCTAAGCGTTCTAGTGGTACACTATGTAATCACTATTTTACTACATGTAAACCACACAATAACCAAATTTCTGTAAACTCAGCATTGTAATCCTTATAGAGAATAAACTTTGAATTTGAATTTGAATTGAATGAAAATATACCGGTAAGGGGAGGCTAATGGCTGAGAAGTGAACTTGTTATTTATAGTCCGATTTCTTTCATTTTTGATGTACGTTAAGAAGTATCTTTTCATCATACATTGCCCAAGTTTCAATAAGATAGTCCAACAAACAACTTAGATCCAATTCCCTAGATCAAGAGCAAGAGCCCCCTCACCAGTCAATTAACCTCTCTTGAGGCCTGCTCGCATCTGGAAATTTTGCTTGCGTCTGGAAGCAAAAAATCGACCGAGCAGCTGCTCTTATCTGGAAAAACTCGCACATGGATGCACTCGTAAGTAGAGGTTCCACTGTATTTTTATTTACTGAGCTTAAAATTCTTTTGCCCATTAGTTGTATTAAGTGATGTACAATTTGAGATGTAAACATACACTGTAAACATTATACTGCTTGATGAAAAGTTTAGCATGTGAGTGAGTGGAGAAGTTGTCCAATAACACATCTCTAGTATACCTTTGATGAGTTTCAAGAGTTTTTTTTACTCTTGGAGCCCAGCCCTGAGCCAGGCTTGTCTGGTGCTTGCATGGTTAACCAAGCTGTTGCTGTTGTCTGCCAGCTGGCCCACAAAGCCATCATAGCCTAGGCATTTCCATAGTCTTAACAGCCTTTGATGCAGTCTCATCAGATGAAACTACAGTAGCAATTTCCAAGAAACAACACAAAGCAATTTTTCTGCACTATAAATCTGTTTAGCTATTGGGTTTTGAGCACTAGGACAATTTAAGTCTGCAAACTAATCAATATATTTTGCAACTGCCTCATGATCTACAGAGCATTTTTTTTCAAAATCACATTGTCATTGTTGAACGTCATTATAAGCTTTGAATCTAGTCAACAACTTGCATCGAACTCAAAAGATTTAAAATTAATTTCTTAACCCTTTCAGGGTCCAGCAGCCAAATTTCAAAGTGCGCACCAGTGTCCAAGAATTTTAAAAAAATAATTTTATTTTTATGATATGGTAGAGAATCTTTTTCTGAAGGTAATAAAACAAAAAGTATGAAATTTGATGGAAAACTGACGAAATTATGCTCTCGCGAATTTTGATGTGTCAGCGGTACTTACGCATTGGCGATTTTGCCGACTTTGACTCCCATTTTAGGCCAATTACCTTATTCCAGTTGACGAAATTCTTAGCTATTTCACTGGTATTACTTCTATTCTATCGATTGAGCACAAAAAATTGCCAACTCAACTGTTTCAACTACAAAATAAAGTGATTGGAAATTGGTAATTTGGCCAATTTAGTGCAAAGTTAACAATATTCCAATTTCAAAATAGGGTCCAGAATAAACAATGCAGGCATTCCTGGCACTAAACTAACATTTTCTCTGTTCATTAGTTATGTTTTCAGGATTTACAAATGAATTCCATTTTGATTTTTAATCCACATAATGAATTTTTATTCAAACCAAAAAATAGAAGATTTACTGTCATGCAATATTGTAATAATTGTATAAATAATATCAGCACATTTGTGAACGTATATTAGACCCACCAGCTGGCGTGTATTAGACACGTGAAGTTATTTGTTTACTCTTGAACATTGGCAAAAATTTAACATTTCCACTACTTTGAGCTTAGTTTCAAGCCATTTTCAGCACTAAAACCAATCAAAATCATCTCTATTTCTGTAATACATCTTCCATTCTATCAAATGAGACCAAGAAATTGCAAATACAACTGTAAAAAACATATAAAAAAACATTGAAAATTGCTGTTTTAATAGAAAATTACGGTCTCAGTTTTCTTTCTCTCATTATGCACTGTGTGTTGCAGGATTTGTTTTATGTGGTGCACACATACCACATAGATGTATTCTCTCATATCTAGGCCCAAATTTACCACTCACAGCTTATCAGAGTGAGCTGAGCTCATGGCATAGATCTACGGTTTGGACCCTCAACGTAAAGCCGCAGATCTACGGCACGGACCCTGAAAGGGTTAATAGAAAAATTCCACCTTAACAACTGCAATTACCACTAGTCCTGAAATTGGCTCTTAAGCATTCTGATGCTCCATACAGTATGTATAATAGTCTCGCCTTCATTTAAAATTACTGGTGTGACAGTCATGGCTTGAAACTATTTATGTCTTAAATTATCTCTAAATTTACTTAAATTTTACACACACTAGTTATTAACTACAGAAAATGTTGTGTTAATAAATATGTAGTTTGATAAATACAGTATGGTACTACTAACAGTCTGCAATGTTGCAAAACAGTTTGGAAAATATGTTAAAAATTCTTTACAAAACATAAAATACAGCCTCTCCTCACTTAGCAATGTACTTGTTTACTGATGCCTCGGACTTACGACGGGCTCTCGATCAGTATTCATACCTAAATAATGTATATTCGAGCTGATTTCCTTTATTCTGTTTATTTCAATATACAGTACACTACTGAATAAACATTTAAAAATATACTAGAAATGTTATAAATAGTGCAAAGGTGACATTAAAACAATATCAAAGATGGATGACGCAAACTCACTACGATTATAGTATGCTCCTCACTTAGCGACGAATTCGTTTAATGACGTGGTCTTAGGAACAGAACTCCGTCGTTAATGAGGAGAGGCTGGATCATCACTGAAATACAACATGTTCTCACTACCTGAATGTATCAGTAACAGAAATCTTTCTTCCTTCACTGCACCAGCCGTATCCCACTGAAGCAGGGTGGCCCCAAAAGAAAAACAAAAGTAACAGAAATAATAAATTTAAAAAAAAATCGACTTACCTGGATTATCAGCCATGAAAGACTTTGTTCTCTCTGTTGGCTCATCCGTGTCAACTGGTTGGGAGGAGAGGGAGACCATCGTGACTCGTGCTAGAGATGTTCCCTTCTCTTTCCCTTCACTGTATAGTTCTAGTTCCCGATCTACGGGACGTTGCAAAACCTGTTGTGTATGAAAGAGTAAAAGATTAATTTGAACTCTGTTGATACTGTTAATTCTTGAAGCAAAAGCTTCATAGCTCACTGGTAAAGTGCTGGACCTGCTAATCCCAGTACCATGGTTCAATCCCTCTGTCCATCTTCTTGTTTTATTTTGTTTTGGTTTTTATTTTTTTATAATTCATAAGAACTATTAAAAATTAAAAAAAATTTTGTACGAGTCACTTTCACTGGAAACAAAAACAGTTCTTATGCTACTCCATAAAACTTCAAATTGAATATTTTCTCATACTGCTACAAGCTTCTACAATTACTGAAATCTTAAAAGCCTGAGAACTCAGACGTTGAATAAGTTCTTTTATGAGAAATTAATCAACTGAATTAGAGCCTTTTCTCCATATCAGTTAAAATTTGTCGAGCTCTGGTGCCACATTTTAATGAATCTTTAGGGGTATGCCAAATTATTGGAATCAGTGAATAGCTACTAATTTTGATATTAGTGTCAGTCTAAAATCAACCATTGGTACTGACAAAAATTTTGGTATCATCCCATCACTATTGTTCTTCATATGACAAGGCATGAGTGATAAGAATTTTACCCATTAAGATACCTGTCTAAATGTAATTCATTATACCAATTTAATTTTTTTTTTCAACAAGTCGGCCATCTCCCACCGAGGCAGGGTGACCCAAAAAAGAAAGAAAATCCCCAAAAAGAAAATACTTTCATCATTCAACACTTTCACCACACTCACACATTATCACTGTTTTTGCAGAGGTGCTCAGAATACAACAGTTTAGAAGCATACACATATAAAGATACACAACATATCCCTCCAAACTGCCAATATCCCAAGCCCCTCCTTTAAAGTGCAGGCATTGTACTTCCCATTTCCAGGACTCAAGTCCGACTATATGAAAATAACCGGTTTCCATGAATCCCTTCACTAAATATTACCCTGCTCACACTCCAACAGATTGTCAGGTCCCAAGTACCATTCGTCTCCATTCACTCCTATCTAACACGCTTACGCACACTTGCTGGAAGTCCAAGCCCCTTGCCCACAAAACCTCCTTTACCCCCTCTCTCCAACCCTTTCGAGGACGACCCCTACTCCGCCTTCCTTCCCCTATAGATTTATATGCTTTCCATGTCATTCTAACTTTGATCCATTCTCTCTAAATGACCAAACCACCTCAACAAACCCCCCTTCTGCCCTCTGACTAATACTTTTATTAACTGCACACCTTTTCCTAATTTCCACACTCCGAATTTTCTGCATAATATTTACACCACACATTGCCCTTAAACAGGACATCTCCACTGCCTCCAACCGTCTCCTCGCTGCTGCATTTACAACCCAAGCTTCACACCCATATAAGAGTGTTGGTACTACTATACTTTCATACATTCCCTTCTTTGCCTCCATAGATAACGTTTTTTGACTCCACATATTTCCTCACGAACCACTCATCTTTTTTCCCTCATCAATTCTATGATTAACCTCATCCTTCATAAATCCATCCGCCGACACGTCAACTCCCAAGTATCTGAAAACATTCACTTCTTCCATACTCCTCCTCCCCAATTTGATATCCAATTTTTCTTTATCTAAATCATTTGATACCCTCATCACCTTACTCTTTTCCCATGTTCACTTTCAACTTTCTACCTTTACAACACATTCCCAAACTCATCCACTAACCTTTGCAATTTTTCTTTAGAATCTCCCCCTAAGCACAGTATCATCAGCAAAAAGTAACTGTGTCAATTCCCATTTTGAATTTGATTCCCCAAAATTTAATCCCACCCCTCTCCCGAACACCCTAGCATTTACTTCCTTTACAACCCCATCTAAATATATTAAACAACCATGGTGACATTACACATCCCTGTCTAAGACCTAACTTTACCGGGAAGTAGTCTCCCCTCCTTCTACAACCCTAAACCTGAGTCTCACTATCCTCATAAAAACTCTTTACAGCATTTAATAACTTACCACCTATTCCATATACTTGCAACATCTGCCACATTGCTCCTCTATCCACTCTATCATATGCCTTTTCTAAATCCATAAATGCAATAAAAACTTTCCCTACCTTTATCTAAATACTGTTCACATATATGCTTCAATGTAAACACTTGATCTACACATCCCCTACCCACTCTGAAACCTCCTTGCTCATCCGCAATCCTACATTCTGTCTTACCTCTAATTCTTTCAATTATAACCCTACCGTACACTTTTCCTGGTATACTCAGTAAACTTATTCCTCTATAATTTTTAGTCTCTTTTGTCCCCTTTCCCTTTATATAAAAGGACTATACATGCTCTCCGCCAATCCCTAGGTACCTTCCCCTCTTTCATACATTTATTAAACAAAAGTACCAACTACTCCAAAACTATATCCCCCCTGCTTTTAACATTTCTGTCATGATCCCATCAGTTCCAGCTGCTTTACCCCCTTTCATTCTACGTAATGCCTCACGTACCTCCCCCACGCTTACATTCTGCTCTTCTTCACTCCTAAAAGATGGTGTACCTCCCTGACCAGTGCATGAAATTACTGCCTCTCTTTCTTCCTTAACATTTAAAAGTCCCTCAAAATATTCTCGCCATCTACCTAATACCTCCATCTCCCCATCTACTAACTCCCCTACTCTGTTTTTAACTGACAAATCCATACTTTCCCTAGGCTTTCTTAACTTGTTTAACTCACTTCAAAATTTTTTCTTATTTTCATTAAAATTTCTTGACAGTGCCTCTTGTACTCCTTAAGAAATAAAATACTATGGTACATACAGTGACACCTTACATATCCAGCCTGCCATTATCTGAACCTCGCCAACATCCGAACAGGTCCAGGGAAAGGGCAAACTTCTAAAATTATTACCGAAACATCCAAACAGCCGTTCGGGTACAGCAGGATGAATCAAACTTGGCACGCACATTAGTGTACTGGTTTGCCACTAGGAGCGGTGCTCTTCGTCACCCTCTGTGATATCAAGAGGGCTTGTGATAAGATTATGGCCTACACAAGTGAGTTTTCTGCTTCTCAAAAACTGGAAAAAGTGCTGAAAGAAAAGTGATGGCGAACCCACAGAGCTTGGAACTCGATCAGTGAGTGATGAAGTGGTACCTACAACAACGTGGTAGTGGTATGATGGTTCATGGCACCAACCTGCAGGACTGGCTAGAGTATGATGAAGACGACCTTAGTGTGCAATCTCTGATGAATGCAGAGACTGCAGAATCAGTGTTGCACCTGAAACATTCCAAAAGTGATGACGACAATGATGACCCAATGCCTCCAAGACCAAAACTTCAACAGCAAGGGCAGGTGCCGAAACACTTTTGGAGTATCCACTGTTCACAGCCCATTTGAAAAGTTATGGTCCTGTGGTCTGTGAGATCTGGGAAGCTGTTATTCAAGCCCAGAGTGTCTGGTCCCACTACCAAACAATGTTGGACTTGTTTTTTAAACCTACAATGCCGTCGCTGATGGCGATATGATGGGGTATGGATGGCGATATGACAGTACGGATGCGCATTTTTTCCCCCTCACGAATCAAGAAACTCCGTGTTTCCAAACCGATCTCGGCCCATATAGTTCAGATACGAGAGGTATCACTGTACTTTAAGAATACAATGGACCCCTGAGTTTCGTGATTAATCCGTTCCAGAGAGTCTGCCGACTGGCAAAATTCACGATTGGCGAATCTATTTTCCCCATAAGAAATAATGGAAACCCAATTAATCCGTTTCAGACAGCCAAAAGTATTAACAAAAAATAATTATTTTAAAGATTAAATATATATTTACATACAGAAAACAATGACAAATAAATATAAAGCACTAATAAAATGGATAAATGAACATTTAACATCACACTTAACCTTTATTGATTCTTGTTGGTGTAGGAGGTAGGTAGCAGGCAAGAGGAAGGAGTTTATTATGCTTCAATATGACGCTAATATCATCATCTCTATGGCTTATTTATCTATCACAATTCATCTAATGTGACAATATAAACAATATTAATAACATAGAAACATGATATATACTCTAGAATGAATAAAATATGTCATAATGTATGAGAGGAGTAAATGGTTTAAGTATTGTTGTTGGGTTTAAGGGCCGCCACTGAGAGAAGCCGTGTTGGTGGTGGTGGAGGCTTTGGCCACCACCACCATCACACTTAAACAATGTATGTAATTTATAAATAAGAAATATTTACATTTTAATTTATAAATAAGAAATATTTACATTTTAATTTATAAATAAGTTTATTCAGGTATACACAAATAGTTACATACATAGATTATCATACATAGCATATGTGTCAAGTACCCAGGATAACCCAAAAAATTCAAGAGTGACATATTTCCATTGGTGTCTTTTTATATTTATGCTTATATTTACTTTTATACTTACACTTTTATAGTTACACTTACCTTGGAGGAGATGTTGGTTTAATTAGTTAGTTTGATGAAGATGTTGGCAGAGGTTTAGGGTGGTGGAAGATAGCAGGGCGGTGTATGTTCAGCAGTCCTATACACATCCAACAACATTGGAGAGTTACTCTCATGTTGTTTTTCTATCGCTTACTCGCTTAACTTACTTGCTACACTGTTAATTCTACATTTTATCGCTGGCTGGAGCTATAGCCTTTATCGATACCTGCTGCTTTAGTATCATACATATTGTAGAATCACTGCAGAAGGCACATTCTCCCCTCTCTCTTCCTCCTCTACTTTAATACTTTGCGATGAGTTTTTTCTTGAATTCTATCGTGTTTCTCACCTTCTTTACCAAAGGGCTGGCACTAGGAGCTTTCTTTGGGCCCATGGTGGCTTATTTAGCAGTTGCAAGCACAAAAACAATGAATTATTATGAAAAGTGTTGTATGAACCCATGGGGTGATGGTCACATGCTGGTAAACAATGGCACACTGAGTGTGAATAGCGAGGGAGACTGGCTTTGTGTGTGCGCTGACTGGCAGACGCATACCAGAAGGTCGCCAAATCACGAGTCCAATCACGAACCATGAAGCTAAATTTTGCCGAAAAAACTTGCCGAAAGTCGGATTTCACGAAAGTCGCGGCTGCCAAACAGCGGGGGTTCACTGTATACTACTCTTGTCTCCACAAAAAGTAATAGAAATATTTTCAGAAAGAAAATTAATAATTCAAATTTATCAGTAACCTTACTTGCAGTACACTGAATTCTTACATATTGCACGAGGTACATACCTAAAATCAATGCTGGTGTAATTCTGTGATATGTAATCTGAATACCATATGGGAAAAATAAGGTCAGATCTTTGACAGCTAAAAAATAAAGCCAAACAAGTTTTTTAAAGTCATCATTCTGTCAAAAGTAATAGTGGAACCCAGGATTTCGACCATAATCCGTTCCAAAAGGTTGGCCTGAATCGGAAAAGGCCGAAAACCAAAGAAATATTTCCCATAAGAATTAATGTAAATACAATTAATCCTTTCCAGACACTCAAAAATATTTAAAAAAAAATACATTTTTTAAAGATTAACTATAGTTTTACATACAGAAAGTAGTGAGAATTAAATATAAAGCACAAATTTTAATGATAAATGAACATTACATACCTTTATTGAAGAATCTTATTGGCGTATTGAAGAAAGCAAGGAAGCAAGTGGGAGTTGGGGGGTTACTGTTTGGAAGGAAAGTCCCCTTCCACAAGGACTTCAGGTATCAAGTCCCTATCCAGGGTTACTTCCCTTCATTGTCTTTTACTGCCTCTAGGACCAGCTTGAGAGTCACTGTACCCCTGTTGCACAAAAAAAACTGTCCAGAGAGGTCTGTTTCTGGCATCTCTAAGATTTGCCTGAAGTGGGATAAGGTTTTGTCACTGAATTCTATCATGTTTCTCACTTTCTTTACCAAAGGGCTGGCACTAGGAACTTTCTTTGGGTCCATGGTGGCTTATTTCACAGTTGCACTCAATAAACAACCACAAAAAAAATGGATTATAACGAACTGTTTGGATGAATGCGTGGAACGTTGCTCACTCACCCAGAGACACAGCCAGACTGACTCACGAAAGCAGCAGCGGAGTGGCAGGCAGGACAATTTCTGCCAAAAAAGCGGCCGAAATCCGATTTGGATGATATCCGCATTGGCCGATATCCGGGGTTCCACTGTACACTGAAGAGGTCACTGATCTTGAAGGTGTTGAGAGGTTTGTGAACAGGCCACAATTAAGTCAGAGCCTGCCACAATGAAAAGCTCTGTTCCCTAAGGCACAGAGCTCTACCTTCCCCCCCCCCTCCAATTTTTTTCCTCATCCTTATCTCTTTCATAGATAGGGACATAAATTCTAGCATAGAATCATCCCACCATAGACAGGGACATAAATCCTAGCACTGTATAAACCTTCACATATCATACAAGAATATGCTCGAGTGGCATCCATGAAGGACACTGTGCAATTTAAAAATTTTCCACAAATTTATGAAGTGAACGTTTAGACAAAACCATAAACAAATATTTAAAAGAAATATGAAATGCTCATCATTATAATCAGTACAATATTTAGTCCTATGATATGGAAAAACTTACTGGGCTCCAATAAAATTTTTAGGACTGTATTAATGTTTCCTTGTGCAATGTGCATATCAAAGAAGCATCGAGGAATCACTGAACAGCCTACTGTGAAGTCAAAAATCTTTCTTAGTAATATAAACAGGGCCCCATGGCGTGGCTGGCAAAACTCTCGCTTCACACGTGGCAGGCCCAGGTTTGATTTCCAGCGGGGTGGAAACATTTTGACACGTTTCCTTACACCCGCTGTCCTGTTCGCCTTGCAAGTAGGTAATTGAGTATTAGTCAACTGGTGTGGGTTGCATCCTGGGGGACAAGATTGTGGACCCCCAATGGAAATAAGACAGACAGTCCGTCAATGATGCACTGCCCTTCTTGGGTTATCCTGGGTGGCTAACCCTCCAGGGTTAAAAATTCGAACAACATTTTATCTTAATCTCACGAATGTACTTGCCAGACTGCACTGAATAAGTGTCTGAATTATCATTCGTTTGCTTCCAGAACATCTTTTTTTCCTACCCTCTCTTTTATAATTTGCTTACCTTCCTTCTATTTTGTAACCTCTCCTCTTTACTTTTCTCACATTCCTTTCATTTAATCCAATAATTTCATGCAATTCTTTGTCAATATTTTCAGGATTACATCTTCTCTTACCTATTCCTTGTCAACCACTATCTCCAGTTTTCATTACATATTCACTGCACACATTCCTCTTTCCCTTTACTCTTAACCAAAAACATTTAGGTTCTTTTAATCATTTTTTCTTCTTGTCCTAGAACACATTTTACACTAAATCCATACATATTTCTTTTGTTACCTCCCTTAATTCCAATCCCTTATCCTTATCTAATCTTTTATCCATCTGTTTTCCCCTGACCCCCTTATTATTCCATTTTCATCTGTCTCTTTCATTCTCGTTTTTAAATCTCTTATTTTTACATTATGCTACCCAATTTGGAATTCATATTTTTATTTAATACCCTCCCATCCTCTGACTGACTTCTCTCACTTGTGACATGTTGACGACCCTGTATACAAGGTATACAGGACTAGCTGACATCAATGACACTACTATATAGAAAGCTGCTTGTTATGCAGAGCATTTCGGGCACATTAGGTCAATTTTGTCCCGGAATGTGACCCACACCAGTCGACTAACACCCAGGTACCCATTTTACTGGTGGGGAACATACACAACCGGTGTATGGAAAGACGCCCAATGTTTCTACCCTTGCCGGGAATTGGACCCGGACCCTCATCGTGTGAAGCGAGAGCTTTAGCCACCAGGCCAGGGGCACCATGACATGCTGACAACCCTGACAGCTTCTCTTCCCTGTGACATATTGATAACCCTGACAGCTTCTCTTCCCTGTGACATATCGATAACCCTGACAGCTTCTCTTCCCTGTGACATATTGATAACCCTGACAGCTTCTCTTCCCTGTGACATATTGATAACCCTGACAGCTTCTCTCACCTGTGACATGTTGACGACCCCGACAGCAAGAGTTTTGAAGCCAAGAAAGGTACGGTTTTTGTACTTTTTGCGTCGCTGGAGCATAATTTGCAGTGTGTTACCTTCTCGCTTCAGGAAGTGTGGGTACTGTGGAAGGATAAGGATCATTTGTCTGCAGTACAGTACACAACATGTACACAACAGTACACAACACCGAACGAGTTGATGAGTTGGACACGTGCGACAGTTGGATATGTTGTTGAAACGTTTGACCTACACAGTAGGCGTCTTCAGTCAAATACAGAGGATGCAGGTGTAGTAGTGAATCCCGTCCCTTCCAATTGTCTTCAAGAGCTTCCACGTCACTTTCGATAGTATTTAATACTCCATTCTCATGCTTCAGCCTCATATCGTTCCAGACCAAAAAAAACTGAACCTTCCCAGGCTGAGGGGCGACCACATCAGTCTTATTTCTCACATTTTACTGCTATATCTGTCTCTGTATGTGACTGAAGAACCTACTACATAGGCCAAACGTTTCAACAATAAAGATACCCAAATGCTGCACGTGTCTTACTCATCAGTAAATAATATACATGAATCATACTGTAATGCAGTATACAACATACATGAATGATACTGCAATACAAGATACACGAATGTACTAATCAAAATAATTTGGGGTACTATATTATTCAGGTAAAAAAACTTAATATAGTATAGTGGGAGTCACTGTACAGTGGAAAGAGTTGCAATATAGTGAAGAATAACTATATAGTGCATAAAGACATTACTATACAGAATGAGGATGTCACTGCTAAGTGCTGTAACACACACACACACACACAAACACACACACACAACACACACACACACACACACACACACACACACACACACACACACACACAACACACACACAACACACACACACACACACACACACACACACACACACACACACACACACAGCATAATAAAACAAATCTGTCAGAATACTGGACCATTACAAATCATACCAGTGATATACCTGCCAATAGCTTTGAGAATTCTCCAAGCCTTGCCTGGGGCCAGGTTTCCTTGATATAAGGGAGAGTTAATGGTCAGGAGGCTTCCAAGAAGAATTAGGAGTAGACAGGTGAGAGACGTGTTGTTGCCACAGTGACACAGACGAACGGGGTGATAGTGTCACAGACGAGAGTTAGAGAAAGTGCCAAGCTTACCTGTAGGGAGAAGGTGAGCTGGAGCTCTATATCGAGAGTGCCGCTGGGAGGGAGAGGGATCTCGTTCGAGCGGAGTGTTCGCTTCGACGATTGCATCTTGACCGCCAGCGTGACGGAGTTGAGGTCTCCGCCCAGAGGCTGCGTTACCTGCAGCCGCGTCACCGTCACGTTACACAGCCTGAAACGTTGTAATAGATCCCTGTTAGTCACACTGTTACACGAAGCTCAGCTCGTTACTCTCTGGGGAAAGTGAAACAGAACTTATGAACCCTAAGTAACAAAATCATGATTTATCTGACACTAGTAGGTGCTAGTACCATACTGATACCTGACACTAGTAAATACTGGTACCATACTGATACTTTCATATTGTAAACAAATTTGGTAACTATATAATAGTAGTTGGGAAGTGGTGGTACCTAGAGACACAGGGAGTGTGGTAGAGGCGGCGTGGCCGTGCCCGCCCACTGATGACAAGGCGTGTGGGGCGACGAGGAGCGGCAGTCTTGTTGAGGGTGGAGAGGGAGGCAGCCGAGGGACTGCTGCTGAGGCAGAGTGCCGTCCCGATAGAGCCACCGCTCACCTTACGTGCCCCTGACGACTCCAGGGGTGAGGGTGGCTCAGGGGAGGAGGAGCAGAGCGAGGGCACTGGTGACGTGGGTGGTGCCAGGGTATGCCCACTGCTAAACATGGCACTCACGTTGTCCTCTGTGCCAGCGAAGGACCGAGGTCTGCGGCCTAGCCATGCTCCTAGCTGGCGCGCAGGACTAGACGAGGATACACGCCACACTGCGCCCAAGGAGCGCCGTGCGGCGCGGTCAGGGCGTGGGTTGTGGTGGTTGGGGCGTGTAGGGCTCCACAACCCACCCACCACCATGGACAAGCTAGCACGCTTTCTCAAGTGGTCGTCGTAACATCTACTGCGATGTGCACCGTCGTTGAGGGGGAGTGGGTTGTCTGGGGGGGAGAGGGCGGCGACGGGCGGGGTGGCGGGGGTGACGGACCAAGAGCAGCTGCGGGGGAACCCCCCAGCCATGGCGGGGCTCTTGACAGCAGCAGTGTCGCGAGGGGCACTAACCATCACGCCAGATCCATGCCAGGACACCGCTAACACTGACCGCTGCCACTACTCACACCAGTGCCACTACCCACATGACACTATCCCAGCACCCAATTTTCCATGCCAGCCAACACTATTACCGACCACTGGCACTACTCACAGTGCCACTAACCACCACCACCGACTAATGACATTCTTGCCGACTACATTGGTGCATGTTTAGGTTGTAACAATGTCTGAATCCTGGAAATTAAGTCAATTGTCAGTCCCTGGAAAAGAAGGTAATTTTATGTTGTAAATTTGAGTAATTTTAAGTAACTACAACATTCAGATAGGAGTGATGTAGATAGGAGTGTGTGTGTGTGTGTGTGGTGTGTGTTTGTGTGTTGTGTGATGTAGTATGATTAATAATATATATATATATATATATATAATTATATATATATATATATATATATATATAATATATTCATATTTCTGCTCCACAAGGCACAGTACTCGCTCCCACCCCTTTCACCATCTTCATACCAGGCTGAGATGAGATGCAAACCATAGCATCATGTCTCATTTTAAAGTCGATGCTAGAATCTGCATAAGTGTGTTATCCATTGAGGACACGGCAAATCTCCAAGCGGACATAAACCAAGTTTTCCAATAGGTCACGGAAATTAAGACACGTGCAACATCTGGGTATCTTTATTATAGACGTTTCGCCATCCAGTGGCTTTATCAATACAAATTCCAGGACATAACTTGAAGAGAGTAGAACTATATACAGAAGACGGTATTGTATACCATTCTTGTACAACTTGTCAGACACTGCAACATCATGGAATCTTGATTCTGAGGACATGTACATAACCTTCACGACTACCACAACTACTACTACTGCTAACCCATCTCTTTGGTTAGGACCTACTTCTACTGGGGAATCCCGCTTACCAGTGACTATGCCCTCATCTGCTACACGTCCCTTTCCACCTGACGTTATATATAAGCGCCAGGCTCCTTGCTTCTGCTTCAGAATCTCCACGACTATGGTGCTCTTCGCACCAACTCCAAGGTTGAGGGACTGATTACCTCGTCTTTTGTATATAGTTCTACTGTCTTCAAGTTATGTCCCGGAATTTGTATTGATAAAGCCACTGGATGGCGAAACGTCTACAATAAAGATACCCAGATGTTGCACATGTGTCTTAATTTCATCTTGTCGGTATTGTATACCATTCTTGTACAATAGGTCACGGAAAACAACTATGTTCAGTGATGACAAATTCAGTTACCCCATTGTGGAAAACATTAAGAAATAATAGCTAGGACGGAGCACACAACAAATTCTACATACACAATAGAGCGAAAAACTAAGGATTACAACAGTATCACTATCACATCTGCTAGGATAATGATAGGATTGATAATGAGAACTTTCAAAACAAGGGATGCCACACCAATGATGATCCTCTTTAAGTCACTTGTTCTCTCTAGGTTGGAATACTGCTATACACTAACAGCCCCTTTGAAGAGTACCTTTGAAGAGTTTCGAGAGTTTCTCTACTCTCCGAGCCCGGCCATGGGCCAGGCTCGTCTGGTGCTTGCCTGGTCAACCAGGTTGTTGCTGCTGGAGGCCCGCTGCCCCACATATCCATTACAGCCTGGTTGATCTGGCACCTGGTGAAGATACTTGTCCAGTTTCCTCTTGAAGGCTTCTACACTTGTTACAGCCGTGTTTCTGATATCTTCTTGTATGATGTTGACTAGTCTGGGACCCCGGATGTTGATACAGTGTTCACTTATTGTCCCCACCGCACCCCTGCTCCTCACTGGGTTTATTCTGCACTTCCTCCCATCTCTCTCACTCCAGTATGTTGTTATGGCAGTGTGCAGATTTGGGATCAGGCCCTCGAGTACTTTCCAGATATATATTATCATGTATCTCTCCTCCGCTCCAGTGAGTACATGTTCAAGACTTGAAGGCGTTCCCAGTAATTTAGGTGTTTTACTGGCTCAATGTGAACCGTAAACGATCTCTGATATTTCTCCTGCTATAAACGGGGTCGTCAGCACTGAGTAATATTCTAAGTGAGGGAGCACTAGCGAATTTGAAGGGTGTCACCTTCAGCATTATTTCCCTTGTTTTGAAAGTTCTCAATACCCACCCCGTCATCTTCCTGGCTGTCGTGATCTTTGTCTTGTTATGGTCTTAGAGGAAAGGTGCGCTGACATAATTATTCCTAGGTCTTTTATGTGTTCCTTACTTTCTATTTGGTGACCCTCTTGAGTTTTGTATATAGTGCTCCTTTTGAGTTCTTCATTCTTTCCATGCGTAAGCAGCTGGAACTTATCACCATTGAACGTCATGTTGTTCTCCACTGCCCACTGGAAAACCCTGTTTATGTCTTCCTGTACTTTTTCAGTGTCCTCTACCATAGTGACTTTCATGCTTATTTTAGTGTCATCTGCAAATGATACAAAAGTGTGCCGGGTGTTTTTATCTGTCTGCTATGAGGATGAGAAACAGCAGAGGTGCCAGGACAGTGCCTTGGGGCACTGAGCTTTTGACCTCGCTGATGCTAGATTTTGCCCTATTCACTACTACTTTTTGTGTTGTGTGTGTTAGGAACCCGAAAATCCATCTGCCTACCTTCCCCGCAATGTCCATGGCCTTCATTTTGTGCGCTGTCACTTCACGATCGAATTTGTCAAACGCCTTTGCAAAATCTGTGTAAATCATATCTGCGTTTTGGTCATCTTCCAACGCCTCCGTAATTCTGTCATAATGGTTCAGCAGCTGTGACAGGCATGATCGTCCTGCTCTAAAACCATGCTGTTCGGGTTGTGCTGGTCCATGAACTTTGTAATCTGGGAACGTTTGAAACCCCTTGTCCTGTACTCTCTGGAATGTGGGCGAAAAAGATACGTCATGTACACCTGGAAAATCCTAGAGGGACTGGTCCCAAATCTGCACACAAATCACTCTGTACAAAAGCAAAAGAAAAGTAGACAGTGCAACATACTCCCAATTAAAAGCAAGGCGCTATGAGTACACTAAGAGAAAACACGAAAAGTGTCCTGGGCCCAAGACTGTTCAATAGGCTTTCATCATATATAAGAGAAACTCCCAAAAGACCCCTGGTTATCTTCAAGAGGGAATTGGATAGATACCTAAAGTCAGTGTCCGATTAGCCGGGCTGTGGTTATGTTAGATTGAGTGCGACCAGCAGTAACAGCCTGATTAATCAGGCCCTGATCCACCGGAAGGCCTGGCCAAAGACGGGGGCCGTGGGAGCGTTGACCCCCGGAACACCTTCCAGGTAGACTCCAAGCAACAGGTGGCTTCTTTGTATCAGTGAAAAGTAACCCAGGATGACCCAAGATTATTAACCCTAATGGCTAGTAACTCAGGATTACCCGAGAAAGCCAAGCAGTGTGGCTTATTTCCTTGGAAGTCCTCTCTCCAGGATGCGACCCACAACTGTCAACTAACACCCAGGTACCTACTCACAGCTAGATGAAAAGGGGGCAACAAATGTAAGGAAACATGCCCAACGCCTCCACCCCGACCAGGGATCGAACCCGGGTCCTTCGGTTGTAAGCAGAAAGCTGTACCAGTGAGTTAGAGACCCCCATTCATCCGGTTCACTCCCTCCCTCCCGCCCAGTTCACATTCAATCTCCATTTCGTTTTCCTCAGTGCTTTCTGGACCAGAGCCATGTAAACCAATTGATGGGAAGACGGTAAATAGGTGTGGGGAAAAAGTTGTGTGGGGGAAAAGGACTGTGGGGAAAGAGCTGGGGGAAGAAAGAGCTGGGGGAGGAAAGAGCTGGGGGAAAAAGAGCTGTGAGAAAAGAGATGGGTTGACACGTGAAAAAGAATGAAATGTCGAGTTATGTGGAACAGAACGCCGATGTGGACATGCCAGTGTGGGCAACAACGCCAGTAAGAACACAGCATCTGTGGGAGAGGAGTATAGATGTGGGAGAATATATACAAGGCGGGGGAGAGTACATATAAGGTGTGGGAGAGTATATAAGGTGTGGGAGAGTATATAAGGTGTGGGATGAATATACAAATTACTAAAGGCGAAGTGTTCACAACACACCCTGTCACACTGACACTATACACTATCATGGTCACCTCAAGTGCATTTCTCCACTCACACTCCTCTCTCTCTCTCTCTCTCTCTCTCTCTCTCTCTCTCTCTCTCTCTCTCTCTCTTTTTTTTTTTTTACACAGGGTTTGACAAGGTTAAAAATCCCTAGCTTTATTGACAGCTATATTACAGGTTAAGGATTCCTAACTTTATTGGCAAGCTAAGAGCTGTTACCTACATCAGCTCATTTGAAAGCATTTTTATTGTTATGAGACATACAAGTACGGGACAGGATGAAGTTGGAGCCATCTGTGGGCCAGCATTTTCATTTGATCAACTGACTTTATCTCGTTGACATCATTATCCTGTACGAATGTGTTCCATACTCGAGTCATCCTGGGTATGTATGATCTCAGATGGAGTGATGTTCTGGAGAAGGGTACAGCCAGAGTGAAGTTGCTGCTTTCTGCCCGTCTTGTGGCATAAAAGCTTGTTTCACGCTGTCCTCGAAGTGGATCCAAGTGTGGTATTTTGACAATATTGGCCTCTCTCTCTCTCTCTCTCTCTCTCTCTCTCTCTCTCTCTCTCTCTCTCTCTCTCTCTCTCTCTCTCTCTCTCTCTCTATCTATCTACATTCCCTCCTGCGGCTCGCCTGTCACTTCCTATTCCCTCTCACTGACAAGTCTGACATTATCGCTTGGAGTCCTCGATCAGTCAGTCCCATCTCTACCCTGACTCCTCCACTGCCTTCCCTGACTCCTCCACTGGCTCTCACCACCTCAGCCTCTTCCAACACCCCCCCCCTCCCGTCCTCATTCCCTGCCTCTCTACGTCACTCCGTCATCCCCTGCCAACTTTTCTCCCGTTTTCCCCTCTCCTCCCCAGTGGTAGCACGTTCATATCAAATAGAAAGATCCGGAATAAATCCTGAGGGAGGGAGGAGGGGGGTTTCCTAGTTCTGCTTTTGTTCAGCATGAAGTATCTTTTTGATTAGGTGGATATCCTCATCACCAACGTTTCGCCCACTCTGGGGTTTACTTAACCTGATAAACCCACCGTATGAGCAAAACGTATCGTTAAAGGTATCTATCTCATCTAAGTCTCGTTTACTCCACCTTGTCGGTATAAACATACAGACGCTAGCAGGAACTAGGTTACCTGGAGGTTACCTGGAGGTTATTCCGGGGATCAACGCCCCCGCAGCCCGGTCCACGACCAGGCCTCCCGATGGATCAGGGCCTGATCAACTAGGCTGTTACTGCTGGCCGCACGCAGTCCGACGTACGAGCCACAGCCGGCTGATCCGGCACCGACTTTAGGTATCTGTCCAGCTCTCTCTTGAAGGCAGCCAGGGGTTTATTGGCAATTCCCCTAATGCTTGTGGGAGGCTGTTGAACAGTTTTGGGCCCCGGACACTTATGGTGTTTTCTCTTAGTGTACCAATGGCGCCCCTACTTTTTATTGGCGGCATTTTGCATCGCCTGCCCAGTCTTTTACTTTCGTAGGAGTGATTTCTGTGTGCAGATTTGGGACCATTCCTTCCAAGATTTTCCAAGTGTAGATTATGATATATCTCTCCCTCCTGCGTTCCAACGAGTACAAGTCAAGTGCTTCCAAGCGTTCCCAGTAGTTAAGGTGCTTGACAGAACTTATACGTGCAGTAAAGGATCTCTGTACACTCTCTAGATCTGCGATTTTTTATGTTAGCTACTGTGTGGAGGGTTGTTGTATCTCGTGGAAATAAGCCACACTGGGTTATCCTGGGTTGCGTAATTACGGAGGGTGTGGAAGAAAATCAGAATGTAGGTATGGCACGGATTTCACGACTATCTTGGGTTATCTTGGCTTACTAGCCTTCCCTATTATCCTGGGTTACTAACCCGACGAGTTTTTCTCGATTACCAACCCTCCGGATTATCCTGAGTTACCAACCCTCGGGGTTTTCCTGGGTTACCAACCCTCCGGATTATCCTGGGTTACCAGCCCTCGGGGTTTTCCTGGGTTACCAACCCTCCGGATTATCCTGAGTTACCAACCCTTGCGGTTTTCCTAGGTTACCAACCCTCCGGATTATCCTGGGTTACCAACCATCCGGATTGTCCTGGGTTACCAACCATCCGGATTATCCTGGGTTACCAACCCTCCGATTTATCCTGAGTTACCAACCCTCTGGATTATCCTGGGTTACCAACCCTCCGGATTATCCTGGGTTAACAACCCTTCGGATTATCCTGGGTTACCAACCCTTCGGATTATCCTGGGTTACCAACCCTCCGGATTATCCTGGGTTACCAACCCTCCGGATTATCCTGGGTTACAAAGCCTCCGGGTTATCCTTGACCCCCAAATCGCTACCACTGACCCCGACAATTCACCCCCAACACTACCCTTCCCCTCTCTCTCTGAGTGCCAACAGATGTAGGGCAAGTTATCTCGACACAATACACGTCTTAAACGTTGCTTAATATGTGTGTACTCAGTAGGTGTGTGTGTGTGTGTGTGTGAGAGAGAGAGAGAGAGAGAGAGAGAGAGAGAGAGAGAGAGAGAGAGAGAGAGAGAGAGAGAGAGAGAGAGAGAGAGAGAGAGAGAGAATGGAGAAAAAGTAGGAAGAGGTGAGAGAGGAGGAAAGAGAGGGGGGACGGAGAGGCACCTTCAGCCATACAAGACCTAAGTTCAGGAAGCAGAAACTAGAGAGCAGCACAGGTCTATGGGGAGGAAGGTAGATAGAATATGGAGCACTTACACGTGAAACAGAAGGTGTTGAGATATGTACATGCCTCAACACCTTATGGAGTCATATGAGAACTCTCTAAATGGCAGGCTGCCAACCTCGGTGCACGAGCCCATGGTGGGGGAGAAAGGAGGGGGAAAGAGGGAGAAACAGGGGATAAAGTTATGATGAAGAGAGAATGAGATGTAAGGAGGGTAGGGGGACATAAAAGTGAAAGCAAAGAGAAAGATAGAAGGAGAATGACATGAACGGGAAAATGGAAGGGAGAAGAGTGAAGGAAGCAAGCAGGTAGGAATATCTTCCTACTTCCTCCCTCGCTTCCTTCTTCCTCCATGGTGTCTGGTTATGGTGTGGTTCAGCAGCTCTCAGCGACGCCTTCACTTGATAATTCTCAGGAACTGACACTTGCTGTCTTCCGTCTTGCTGAGTTCTCAGGAGTTATGCCAAGAAGAGTCTGTATTGAGACCGATCTACAATAGTTTTACTAATTGAATATTTTTTATACAATGGTTTTCAGGGGACAGACATTGTACTCTCTCAGAGCCCCTATCCTTTATAGGACTCTCAGTAATATTACTCGGAGTTCCTACCGGAGGTCAACTCTCCCATGGCCCGGCCTAGACCAGGGCTTCTGCTTGCTGGCATGATCGATTAAGCTGTCAGTGCCTGCCGCCCGCAGTCCAACGTATGCACCACAACCCGGCTGATCAAGAACTGTTTTGTTGGTGATCCCTTTTAAGCATGAAGGGAGGATGTTCAAGAGTCGTGGTTGTGTTACATTATCTTAATCCAGAGTTCAGTCAAGAATCTTAATTTCTGGTAACGTTTGAAGTCCTTTAACGTGTACTCCCTGGAATGCAGGCGAAAATGATATAATCTACACCTGGAAAATCCTAGACGGATTGGTCCCAAATCTACACACATAAATTACTCCCTATGAAAGCAAAACAGACTGGGCAGATGGTGCAACATACCCCAATGAAAAGCAAGGGTGCCATCAGCACACAGTAAGTGTCCAGGGTCCAGGACTGTTCAGAAGTCTCCCATCATATATGAGGAGGATTACCAATAGAACCCTGATTGTCTTCAAGAGGGAACTGGACAGGTACCTAAAGTTAGAACCAGATCAGCCGGGTTGTGGCTCGTACGCTGGACTACATGCGGCCAGCAGTAATAGTCTGGTTGATCAGCCCCTGATCCACCGGAGGACCCGGCAGCGGAAGCGCTGACCCCCGGAACCTCCAGGTAGACTCCATATAGGTAAGTAGTTCTTAAAGGGTTTGAGGATCTTTTATTCCAAAGCTCTAAGAAGTTTGTGATTGTTTTATTGCAGTGTTGCAAGGACTTGCGACTGTAGTGTAGGGAGCTGGTCCTGGAGCCTCGAGAGTGAATGTTTGCTTCAGTGGACCACTGGCGCCACCAGTCTGCAGTGTGTGAATGACAAAACATTGCTGGAACCAAAATTCAAGACGTTCCCTCTTTCCTTTCTTCACTTTTCTCCTCTTCCATCAATCCCTTCTCTTCTTTCCATTCATCAAGTTTTTATTTAAGCTTCACGGTGGCCCAATTTGGGACCGGGATGCAGCAGGCCTGGTCTGGGACCGGACCGCGGGGGCAGTGACCTCCAGGAGCGACATTAAGTACAGTACATAGGTATTACTGACTTCTACATTATGTATATTTAAGCTAGGATAACCTAATAAAGTAAACTACCGTGAATTATGTACATTGTAGTTTATATCAGCTTACAACGTTAACCACATATATACATGCCTGCTCATCCTCCACTCTTAGCAACACTGGCAACAGGAAAGCAACACAAAAATGAATACATCAGATCAAAAGTTAGTTAAATTCCTCAGTAGTAGGTTAGCAGACAGCAACCCAGCAGGGAGGTGTTACCTTCCTCTCACCTGAGTGTGACATGCAAACCTGTTTGTGTTTTTGGGGAGCATTTTGGTAGGATTACTGATCTTTTCTGTCTCATGAATACACAAGATTGTAATATATCTTATAAACTTCTATTTACATTCACTATACAAATACCTTTGTTTTCATATGTGCCGCTTAATCATTCTTAATCTTGTAATATTTCCCTTTTTAGGCTGGGAGGCCTGGTGTAAGACCAGACCGTGGGGAAGATAATCCCCAGAACTACTAGCAAATAACACGTAAAATCTTTTCCCATTTTTCCTTCCGTCCATCGCCTACACACACACACACACACACACACACACACACACACACACAACACACACACACACACACACACAACCAGCAAGACTGGACCTAGTATTCACCTTGAGTAGTGCAGATATTGAGGACATCACATATGAAAGACCCCTTGGGGCCAGCGATCATGTGGTTTTAAGCTTCGAATACAAGTGGAGGGGGAAGCAGGAAGGCCAGGACGAATGAAGCCAAACTACAAAAAAGGGGACTACACGGGAATGAGGAACTTCCTGAACGGGGTTCAGTGAGACAGAGAACTGGCAGGGAAGCCAGTTAATGAGATGATGGAATATGTAGCAACAATGTGTAAGGAGGCTGAGGAGAGGTTTGTACCCAAGGGTAACAGGATTAATTAAAAAGCCAGGATGAGCCCATGGTTCACCCAAAGGTGCAGGGAGGCAAAAACAAAGTGTGCTAGGGAATGGAAGAAATATAGAAGGCAAAGGACGCAGAAGGATAAGGAGAGCAGTCGAGCCAGAAATAAATATGCACAGATAAGAAGGGAGACCCAACGACAATATGAAAACGACATAGCAGTGAAAGCCAAATCTGACCCGAAGCTGTTATACAGCCACATCAGGAGGAAAACAACAGTCAAGGACCAGGTAATCAGGCTAAGGAAGGAGGAGAGACAACAAGAAATGACCATGAAGTATGTGAGGAACTCAACAAGAGATTTAAAGAAGTGTTCACAGAGGAGACAGAAGGGGCTCCAGAAAGATGGAGAGGTGGGGCACACCACCAAGTGCTGGACACAGTACACACAACCGAGGAAGAAGTGAAGAGGCTTCTGAGTGAGCTAGATACCTCAAAGGCAATGGGGCCGGTTAACATCTCTCCACGGGTCCTGAGAGAGGGAGCAGAGGTGCTATGTGTACCCCTAACAACAAGATTCAATACATCTATCGAAACAGGGAGATTGCCTGAGGCATGGAAGACAGCAAATGTAGTCCCAATCTTTAAAAAAGGAGACAGACATGAAGCACTAAACTACAGACCAGTGTCACTGACATGTATAGCATGCAAAGTCATGGAGAAGATTATCAGGAGAAGAGTGGTGGAACATCTAGAAAGGAATGATCTCATCAACAACAGCCAACATGGTTTCAGGGACGGGAAATCCTGTGTCACAAACCTACTGGAGTTCTATGACATGGTGACAGCAGTAAGACAAGAGAGAGAGGGGTGGGTGGACTGCATTTTCTTGGACTGCAAGAAGGCGTTTGACACAGTTCCACACAAGAGATTAGTGCAAAAACTGGAGGACCAAGCAGGGATAACAGGGAAGGCACTACAATGGATCAGGGAATACTTGTCAGGAAGACAGCAGCGAGTCATGGTACGTGGAGAGGTGTCAGAGTGGGCACCTGTGACCAGTGGGGTCCCACAGGGGTCAGTCCTAGGACCAGTGCTGTTTCTGGTATTTGTGAACGACATGACGGAAGGAATAGACTCCAAAGTGTCCATGTTTGCAGATGACGTGAAGTTGATGAGAAGAATTCATTCGATCGAAGACCAGGCAGAACTACAAAGGGATTTGGACAGGCTGCAGACCTGGTCCAGCAATTGGCTCCTGGAGTTCAACCCCACCAAGTGCAAAGTCATGAAGATTGGGGAAGGGCAAAGAAGACTGCAGATGGAGTACAGTCTAGGGGGCCAGAAACTACAAACCTCACTCAAGGAAAAAGATCGTGGGGTGAGTATAACACCAGGCACATCTCCTGGAGCGCACATCAACCAAATAACTGCTGCAACATACAGGCGCCTAGCAAATCTAAGAGTAGCATTCCGACATCTTAATAAGGAATCGTTCAGGACCCTGTATACTGTGTACGTTAGGCTCATATTGGAGTATGCGGCACCAGTTTGGAACCCACACCTAGCCAACCACGTAAAGAAACTAGAGAAAGCGCAAAGGTTTGCAACAAGACTAGTCCCAGAGCTAAGAGGTATGTCCTACGAGGAGAGGTTAAGGGAAATCAACCTGACGACACTGGAGGACAGGGGAGATAGGGGGGACATGATAACGACATACAAAATACTGACAGGAATTGACAAGGTGGACAAAGCCAGGATGTTCCAGAGATGGGACACAGCAACAAGGGGACACAGTTGGAAGTTGAAGACACAGATGAATCACAGGGATGTTAGGAAGTATTTCTTCAGCCACAGAGTAGTCAGGAAGTGGAATAGTTTGGGAAGCGATGTAGTGGAGGCAGAATCTATACATAGCTTTAAGCAGAGGTATGATAAAGCTCACGGTTCAGGGAGAGTGACCTAGTAGCGACCAGTGAAGAGGCGGGGCCAGGAGCTTGGACTCGACCCCTGCAACCTCAACTAGGTGAGTACAACTAGGTGAGTACACAGGAGAGTGGTGGAGCACCTGTAACGGAACAAGACTATAAACGACAACCAGCACGGATTCATGGAAGGCAAATCCTGTCACAAACCTTCTGGAGTTTTATGACAAGGTAACATAAGACACGAGAGAGAGGGGTGGGTTGATTGCATTTTCTTGGACTGCAAGAAGGCCTTCGACACAGTTCCTCACAAGAGATTAGTGTATAAGCTAGAGGATCAGGCACGTATAACAAGAAGGGCACTGAATATGGATCAAAGAATATCCGTCAGGGAGGCAACAACGAGTCATGGTACGTGATGAGACATCACAGTGGGAGCTCTGTGACGAGCGGGGTTCCACAGGGGTCAGTCCTAGGACCAGTGTTATTTTTGGTATATGGGAATGACATGATGGGATAGACTCAGAAGTGTTTGCAGATGATGTGAAGTTAATGAGGAGAATTAAATCAGATGAGGATCAGGCAGGACTACAAAGACATGCTGGACGCGTGGTCCAGCAACTGGCTCCTCGAATTTAACCCCGCCAAATGTAACGTCTTGTATCAGTAGTAGTAACCAGTTACCAGTAACCACTGTGCCAGTTGACTCACGACCAACCGTCTCTGCCTGAGTCAGTCTATTCATATTGAGCTGACCTGGCATTATTCAAAGACCCTCTCACATATGGGTACGTGGGCGGCCAGTCAGTAGTGTTACGAGAGTGAGCAAGGAGGCAGGTCACGGCTGTAAGGGCGCAACCCACCTTATCTGTAATTATACGTACTACCAGCCTACGTGAGTATTTCTTTACCTAATCCACGTATTCGAACTCCCACATGATAAATGGTGACCCCGGAGTGACAGAATTACCAGTGCCTGACCGCTTGGGTACGCTACTGGAGAATGCATTAGCTTGTAAGGACTTAATCCGTACATCATACTCTGCAGCAGTATAACAGATTTCTGATCCAAGCTGGTAACCCCAGAATGGAACGATCAAGTCGTCTTTGGGCATGCCATCGATAAGGGTCGAGCACAATGCGTAAGTCTCGCATGGAAGCAAATCCCAGTAGAAGGTCACCAGGGAAAGTAATCTGGTCGACAACAAGGAAGGAAGCAGTGAAGTCTCTACCTTGGATAGAAAAGGTTAGGGAAGTCCGACCTCGGACACGCAGGTGAGAACCAGATACTCCACTAAGGGAGGACACATGAGTCGGTTCTACGAGAAGGACATGTCGTAACTGCTTATCCTTAAACAAACTAGACCTAATAATATTGACTTGCGCACCAGAGTCCATGAAATGAACGGGCGCATTATAAACAGATGCTTGCACTATAGGGCCTATGGGTGCATTGGAAGTTATGTGCAAACAAAAAGGTGGATTGTCATCAGAAAAGACTTGTTCTACTTCATCCCCAAAATCATCTATGTCAGAGACATGTGAAGCAACATCATCAGCAGGGTTGTCATTCTCGAGGATCGAGGAAGGGCAAAGAAGAACGCAGAGTATAGGTTAGGTGGCCAAAGACTGCAAACCTCACTCAAGGAGAGAGATCCTTGGGTGAGTATAATACAGAGCACGTCTCCGGAAGCACACATTAACCAGATAACTCCTACAGCATATGGGCGCCTGGCAAACCTGAGAATAGCGTTCCAATACCTCAGTAAGAAATCGTTCAAGACTCTGTACATCGTGTACGTCAGGCCCATACTGGAGTATGCAGCACCAGTTTGGAACCCACACCTAGTCAAGCACGTCAAGAAATTAGAGAAAGTAGAAACGTTTGCAACAAGGCTAGTTCCAGAGCTAAGGGTAATGTCCTACAAAGAAAGGTTAAGAGAAATCGGCCTGACGACACTGGAGGACAGGAGGGTTAGGGGAGACATGATAATGACATAAAAATACTGCGAGGAATAGATAAGGTGGACAGCGACAGGATGTTCCAGAGATAGGACACACAAACAAGGGGTCACAATTAGAAATTGAAGACTCAGGTGAGTCAAAGGGATGTTAGGAAGTATTTCTTCAGTCATAGAGTTGTCAGGAAGTGGAATAGTCTGGCAAGTGATGTAGTGGAGGTAGGAACCATACATGGCTTTAAGACGAGGTACGATAAAGCTCATGGAGCAGGGAGAGAGAGGACCTAGTAGCAATCAGTGAAGAGTGGGGCCAGGAGCCGAGTATCGGCCCCTTCAACCACAAATAGGCGAGTACAAATAGGTGATCACACACACACACACACACACACACACACACACACACACACACACACCTCTTATATACAACAGGCCAAGTGTCTAATCGACATGTGCCTAGGACAAAATGGTAACACACACACACACAATGGGGCCAGATAACATTTCCCCATGGGTATTGAGAGAGGGAGCAGAGGTGCTATGGGAACATGAATGGGAAAAGAAACTAGAAGAACTTAGCATGAGAATGGAAGAGAGGATAGACATGGAAAGCAGGAAGTGGGAGGTGCAAGTCAAAGCAGCAGAGGCCAGGATACAGAGTTTAGAAGAGGAACTGAAAAATCTGAAACAGCCTAAAGAACTAAAGAACATTTTGGGATTGCCCAACAGAGACTGCAAACCTCAGTCACAAATAAGGGGACTGTAGGGAAAGAAGGAGCAAAACAGCATGTAGAAGCTAATCAGTGGAGAATGTAGTAAATGAAAGGACCTAAGCTATATTGGAGGCCCTAACAGACCACAGCAGAGCCCAGGGAAAGCCGAGAAGGAAAAATGATAGGCCACTGGGGCCCAAGTACATTAGTAGTGAAACTGAAAAAAGGAAAGCTGCAATGGAGGAAATCAAATTGAATGAGAGGATACACAGGGATATGCAGTGGGAGAATGAAAAGGGTGAGGTCAGTCTTTGTGTATGGCTCCAGGAAGTTGAAGGGGAAACATATGAAGCCAGAAAAACAAGGGGAAAAAAAAAGCAATTGAAAGAATCATGAAAGCAATAGGAGAAGACGACATGACCCAGCTGGAAAATTTTCGGAGAAATAGGGGGGTATGTAAAAAAAAAAAGAACACGGCCAGTGAAAGTGACCTTCAAGGCAAATCGACTCGGAACAGGATCCGCAGGAGAAAGCACGATTAAGGGACATGCCGGCATACAGGAAGGTGTATCTCGACCGCGACAAAAACACAAGCAGAAAGCAGAAACAGAGAGATGGTACAAAAGGCGAAAGGAGGAAAGAGAGGGGAAGAGAAGACAGACAGGAGATCCCAGACACAGGAAGATCAAATGCAGCCTCCCTCACAACTTCCTATAGAAGCCTCCCAACCAGGTCAACCCAGTGAAAACCAAACACTCTAAACCAAAAAAACCCATGCCACATCCAATCCCCCACCCACTGCATTACAAATTCCACCCCACAGCAACCACCCATAGTTCCTTATTAGGTCTCCCACTTCCCCAACCCCAATACACCTCCCAGACCACAATCTTAGAAAAGAATTTTGAAGGTGGGTATACAAATGCAGATGGAATAACAAATAAGTATGAGGAGTGGCACGAAAAAAATCAAGGGGACATCCCCAGACATAATAGCACCACAGAAAAAAAAACTCACCAGAAAATAACAGATTCAATTTTTCCCCAAACCGGATATCAAATCCTCAGGAAGACAGAGGGAGGAGAGGGGGAGGAGTTGCACTGCTCATAAAAAACCATGGGGGTTTGAGAAAATGGGAAGGAATGGATGGGACGGGCGAAAGGGACTACTTAGTAGGAACAATCCCGTCTGAGGGAATAAGGGATAATTGCAGTAATGTACAACCCACCACAGAACTGCAGGAGGCCAAGAGAAGATACGATGAGAGCAACGAGCAATGGTCGAAAACACTAGCCGAGGTGGCCCGGAGAGCACACATGGGGGGGAGCAAAGTTACTAGTTTGGGTGATTTCCCAAACACAAGGAGATTGACTGGGAAAACCTGGAGCCCCATGGGGGTCCCGAAACATATAGGGCCAAGATGATGGATGTGGTACTGGAAAAAAACCCCATGCATCAACATGTTAGAGACACTACCAGAGAGAGGGGGAGAGGATGAACCAGCAAGACTGGACCTTGTATTCACCTTGGTAGTTCTGACATCGAGGATATCATGTATGAAAGGCCCCTGGGAGCTAGTGATCATGTGGTTCTGTGCTTCGCTACATAGTTGAGCTCCAAGTGGAGAGAGCACAGGAATAGGGTGGGAAAAACCAAACTACAAAAGGGGAACTACTCAGGCTTTGAGGAACTTCCTTTAAGACATTCATGGGAGAGGGAACTGACAGGAAAACCAGTACAAGAAATGAGGACTATGTGGCAACAAAATGCAAGGAGGCAGAGGAGAGGTTTTTTTCCCAAGGGAAACAGAAATAATGGAAGAACAGAACGAGTCCTTGGTTCACCCAAAGGTGTAGGGAGGCAAAAACTAGGTGTACTAAGAATGGAAAAGGTACAGAAAACAGAGAACCTCAGGAAAATAAGAGATTAGCCGAAGAGGGGCCAGAAACGAATATGCACAGATAAGAAGGGAGGCTCAAACGGCAATACGAAAATGACATAGCAACGAAAGTCAAGACTGACCTGAAGCTGTTTTTACAGCCACATCCCGGAGGAAAACAACAGTCAAGGACCAGGTAATCAGACTGAGGAAGAGTGATGGGGAAATTCACAAGAAACGACCAGAGGGATGTCAGGAGCTCAACACAAGATTTAAAAGAAGTATTTACAGTGGAAACCAGTAGGACTCCAGGAATCAGAGCAGGGGGGGTGCACCCGCAAGTGCTGGATGAGGTACATATAACCAAGGAGGAGGTGAAGAAGCTGCTTAAAGCGAACTTGACACCTCAAAGGCGGTGGGGACCAGACATCTCTCTGTGGGTCCCCTTAAAGAGGGAGCAGAGACATTGTGTGTACCAATGACAAAGATCTTCAACACATCATTTGAAACTGGGCAACTCCCCGAGGGATGGAAAAATGGCAAATGTAGTCCCAATTTTTAAAAAGGGAGACAGACATGGAAGCACAAAAATTTCAGACCTGTATTTACTAACGTGTATAGTATGCAAGGTCATGGAGAAAATCATCAGGAGGAGAGTGGTGGGGCACCTGGAAAGAAACAAGTGTATAATTTCAACCCGCATGGTTTCAGGGAGGGAAAATCCTGTGTCACCAAACCTATTAGTTTTTTTATGACAAGGGACAGAAGTAAGACAAGAGAGAGAGGGGTGGATCGACTGCATTTTTTTGGACTGCAAGAAGGCCTTCGACACGTTCCTCACAAGAGGTTACTGCAAAAGCTAGAGGATCAGGCACACATAACAGGAAAGGCACTGCAATGGATAAGAGAATTACCTTACAGGGAGGCAACAAACGAGGGCATGGTACGTGACGAGGTGTCAAAGTGGGCGTCTGTGACAAGCGGGGTTCCACAGGGGTCAGTCCTTGGACCTGTGCTGTTCTTGGTATATGTGAATGACATAACGGATGGGATAGACTCAGAAGTGTCCTTGTTTGCGGACGATGTTAAGTTAATGAGAAGAATCAAATCGGATGAGGATCAGGCAGGACTACAAAGAGACCTGGACAGGCTACAAGCCTGGTCCAGCAACTGGCTCCTTGAGTTTAACCCCGCCAAATGCAAAGTCATGAAGATTGGGGAAGGGCAAAGAAGACCGCAGACACAATATAGTTTAGATGGCCAAAGTCTGCGTGAGTATAACACCGAGCATATCTCCTGAGGCGCACATCAATCAGATAACTGCTGCAGCATACGGGCGCCTGGCAAACCTACGGATAGCGTTCCGATACCTCAGTAAGGAGTCTTTCAAGACTCTGTATACCATTTACGTCAGGCTCATACTGGAGTATGCAGCACCAGTTTGGAATCCACACCTAGTCAAGCACGTCAAGAAATTAGAGAAAGTGCAAAGGTTTGCAACAAGACTAGTCCCAGAGCTACGGGGATTGTCCTACGAAGAAAGGTTGAGGGAAATTGGCCTGACGACACTGGAGGCCAGGAGGGTCAGGGGAGACATGATAACGACATACAAAATACTGCGCAGAATAGACAAGGTGGACAAAGACAGGATGTTCCAGAGATGGGACACAGACACAAGAGGTCACAATTGGAAGTTGAAGACTCAGATGAATCAAAGGGATGTTAGGAAGTATTTCTTCAGTCATAGAGTAGTCAAGCCGTGGAATAGCCTAGAAAGGGAAGTAGTGGAGGCGGGAACCATACATAGTTTTAAGGCGAGGTATGATAAAGCTCATGGAGCAGGGAGAGAGGACCTAGTAGCAATCAGTGAAGAGGCGGGGCCAGGAGCTATGACTCGAACCCTGCAACCACAAATAGGTGAGTACAAATAGGCGAGTACACACACACACACACAAATGGTAACTAACACACAGGCCTAGTGTCTAATCGACATGTGCCTAGGACAAAATGGTAACTAACACACCTACACATATACATCTACCTTTCCTCCTCCCCCCCACTCCCTTTGACAGTCTATCCCTCTCTCGTGCCCTTACTCTCTTACACCCACCGATCCTCCCTCACTGCCCCCTTTCTCTGTGCCAGTTTTCCCCTCCTCCTCGTCATTAATCTCTCTTTTCATAGCTGACAGTTCGTCTTTCTCCATCCTGCCCGGCCTGTTGTGGGCGCTATTGAGTCACCGTGGGCGTGAAGTGGGCGTAAGGTGGGTATGAGGCTAACATTCACTGTTAGCACCCCGGGCAACACACAACCTACACTCTACATTACACACATCTAGAAGAAAAAGCTCTGCAGTATTGTCTTACTCCGGCTGCCACAATAAAAAAAAAGAAAATGCGTTAAACTGGTATAAATTTAGAGCTCAAGTTATTTACACTGGTATCCAATACGTCCAAGTTATTTACACTGGTATCCAATACGTCCAAGTTATTTACACTGGTATCCAATACGTCCAAGTTATTTACACTGGTATCCAATACGTCCAAGTTATTTACACTGGTATCCGTGTTATCCCAAAATAGTTTATCCCAGTTTCAAATAAATCTGTACATGGGTATGTTATTATTTTTAATTTGTATGAATTTAAATTATTAGGAAAGCGTCAAAATTATAAAACAAAATATACTCACTAGAGCAGAGAGAGAATGCATGATAATTTTTGCGTGGAAGATACTTGAGGACCTAGTCCCACATCTGCACATTGTCATAATATCTTGGAAGGAGAGCTATAGGAGAATGTGTAGAATAAACCCGTTGAAAAACTGGGACGCCGAGGGCACAATAAGGGACCACTGTATCAACATCCGTTGTCCCAGACGGTTTAACATCTTACCAGAAGACAAATGTAGAAGTCAAGAGGAAACTGGACAAGCACATTAAGGTGCCAGATAAACTAGGTTTTGACGGATATGTGAGCCAGCAGGCCACCAGCAGCAACAGCCCGTTTGATCAGGCAAGCACCAGAGCAGTCTGGCCCGAGGCCGGGCTTCGAGGGTAAACTCTCGAAACCCATAACAGGTACATCAAAAGTATATATCAATTTAAAACATATTTAAATCTACCACTCACAAATCCACCAACTACCATTCAGCATTCCACCATCCAGAAGACCAACTTGTAGCGAGTTGCTAGTTTTGAAGCATGGAGGTTACCTGACACAGAGAGAGGCAGACACAGACACAGACACAGACAGACAGAAACGCTCAGCATGACCAGAAGCTTTCCATTCAGTGCATAATATATCTCGTGGCTCTTGCAACAACTGTACAAGGTGCCTGACGGAAACAAAGATTTTCATTTTCACATGCAGGAAAATGTTACCCCAGAGGATGGGTAGCAGCACCTCGTGGCCTGGGCTCAGGAAGAGAGAGAGAGAGAGAGAGAGAGAGAGAGAGAGAGAGAGAGAGAGAGAGAGAGAGAGAGAGAGAGAGAGAGAGAGAGAGAGAGAGAGAGAGGTTACTCTGCTGCTGATCTGTTGTTAAACCTCTCCATTAAGTGGCACCAGTCACTGGATGAATCCAAAGTCAGCTGTGTGGTAGCACTGGACATTGCTGGCGCTTTCGACCGGGTGTGGCACCAGGGCCTCTTAGCAAAACTTCAAGCACTGGGAATTGCAGGCTCTACGCTATGTCTCCTCAGTGATTACCTTCATGGTAGATCTCTAAGTGTAGTTCTCAATGGAACGGAATCAGCAAGACATCCTATTGGGGCAAGTGTTCCACAAGGAAGCGTGCTGGGACCATTGTTATGGAATGTCTACTTCAACGACCTTCTTCATCTCATCCCAGAATCATATGCATATGCAGACGACTGTACACTGACATTCACTTATCCAAGAGAAGAAATGCCAGCTGCTCTAAGCTACATCAATCACCAGCTGAGAGCTACATCAGCTTGGGGAAATAGATGGCAAGTAACATTTGCACCTGAGAAAACGCAAATGATGATCGTCTCTAGGCACCATGATGGTAATGCTGGTGCAGTAGTAAGGATGAATGGGAGGGTGTTGGCACCTGGAGAAGAAGTTGATATCCTTGGGGTGAAATTTGACTCCAAACGAACCATGAAGAACCATGTTGTAAATCTTGCAAACAAGGCAGCCAGGAAGCTTACATCACTTCGCCGTATCTCGCATCTACTTGACAGTAGGGGTTGCAAGATTCTGTACGAGGCACAAGTACGCTCACACCTTGAGTATGCTCCACTTTCTTGGTTTGCCTGCCCCCCCCCCTCTCATCTGCGACTGCTTGACAGAGTAGAGAACAGAGCAAGACGTCTCATCTCTCGCCTGGACTCATCCTGGATAGATCTGTCATTTCAGCAGAGCCTTCATCATAGGAGGGATGTGGGTGGCCTTACTGTTATGTACAAGGCCAATATTGTCAAAGTACCGCACTTGGATCCACTTCGAGGACAGCGTGAAACAAGCTTTTATGCCACAAGACGGGCAGAAAGCAGCAACTTCACTCTGGCTGTACCCTTCTTCAGAACATCACTCCATCTGAGATCATATATACCCAGGATGACTCGAGTATGGAACACATTCGTACAGCATAATGATGTCAGAGAGATAAAGTAAGTTGATCAAATGAAAATGCTGGCCCACAGATGGCTCCAATTTCATCCTATTCCCTACTTTTATGTCTCATAACAACAAAAATGCTTTCAAATGAGCTGATGTAGGTAACAGCTCTTAGCTTGCCAATAAAGTTAGGAATCCTTAACCTGTAAATAGCTTGTCAATAAAGCTAGGGATCCTTAATCTTGTCAAACCCTGTGTAAAAGAGAGAGAGAGAGAGAGAGAGAGGCAGGGGTAAACCTCCGTGGCTCCAGACACGCACTTGTCCTCCGTGTCAACACCCACCCCCACACACCGTAAAAAAAATATATACATCTATCTGATTTTTTTTGCACAGCCCTGTACTGCTCTTGCCAGCCTCTGACATCACTCTCGCTCAGGTTTCACACTGAGACAACCCCCTGAAGAACACACACAGGTCCAGCGTAAACTGCGATGTTTCGCTCTCTTGCAGAACCTGATAAAGCTGCTCTACAACACAGCCTTCGTATCCACAATTTGTGGTTGGCTGTCTGGTCAGTCAGGCTGTTGTTGCTGGCGACATACAAGATATTCTTGTAAAAGGTAATAATAATAATGATAACTGGGAATTTTGTTGTTGTTGAGTGACTGTTCTTTCACAAAGTTTACAAGACAAACTTTAAAACAGGAACGAAAAAGCAATACTGCAATTTATATCAACGAGTGACAGTATGATCACCAGGATCAATATCATCAATATCATAAGAATGACAGTATAATCATCAGACTCATAAGAGTGACAGTATAATCACCAGGGCTCAGACAAATTTAGAAAGGGAGACGTGGTTTCAACTAAGACTTGAAAGCATACACATATTCCTGACTCAAGAAACCCCGAAAAGCGAAGACTTTGAAGAGAATATGAATATGAACACACACACACACACAAATATATATATAATATAATATATATATATATTATATATATATATATATATATATATATATATATATTATTACATAATATGGCACAGAAGATTTAAGAGATACATTGTTAATATAAAGGTGGCATATACGGTACATGTTGTTACGTGTGTGTCACCGATTATAAGGCGAAAATCTCATCCAGCTCCTCAGAGCTGGATGAGAAAATGTAGGGTAATGAAACAAAGTGAATGAGGAACTACCGGTGAGAGGTAATAACGAGGAATTACTAAATAATTAGCACTAGTTCTCTGGGTTGTAGATGGAGCAGTGGCTACGGCGTAGCTGATTTCCGTACACCTGGTTAGGACGAGAAACAATTTGGAGAAATGAATTCAGATGTCCAATTTTTAGTTTTAACAACCCCTTTAGGCAGGTTCCTTGACGCTGGTGAGGGGCTCTTGATCTAGGGAATTAGATCTCTGCTCCAGTTCCCTGAATTGAGCCTGAATACCTTCCATCCCTCCCCCACATGCGCTGTATAATCCTATGGGTTTAGCGCTCTCCATAATTATAAATACAAATTAGTGTAAACATGACATTCCCCTGGTAAATCAGACGAATGTACTCACCCTGACATTCCCCTGGTAAATCAGACGAATGTACTCACCCTGACATTCCCCTGGTAGATCAGATGGATGTATTAGCTAGCCGTGATGGATCACTGATTAATACGCCTGTATTAAGAGTATCACTGACCAGAGAGCGAAGACAGTTCTCTACAGCTCTGTTCTTTCATGCTAAAACTGCGATCAAACCCTGGATGGGTGTCCAGAGTTTTGTTACTCCCGTAGTCCAACACCTGGGTCGGGCGTGTCTGGCCGCTTAGAATTCAGTTTTCGACCTTGTTGAGCACGTATATATATATATCTATATATGTATGAATTCTATTATATTATATATTATATATATATATATATATATATATGTATATATATATATATATATATATATATATATATATATATATATATATATATATATATATAAAATGTCGTGCCGAATATGTAAAACTGGTCAATTAGCAAGAACTCATTTAAAATTAAGTCCTTTCTAAAATTTTCTCTTATACGTTTAAAGATATATTTTTTTCATTGATGTTAATGTAAAAAAAATTAATTTTGCACCAAAAGAATCTTGGAAAACTTACCTAACCTTATTATAACAAGACCAATTTATTTTAGCCTAACCCAACTAAATATATTTTAGATTTGTTTACAATAATTTAATACTAAACAAACACAGTGAAATATATTTTTCTCGTTAGGTTCAGAATGATTTTGGCGAAATTATAGCATACACAAATTTTCGCTTGTCTTATATGGTAGGATAAACGTTGCTATTTAAGCCAAGATCGCAAGTTCTGCCTATTCAGCACGACATTATATATAAATCTCCATTTGAGTGCTTCAAGCATCGCTGGTAGTAGCGAGAGTTGTAGCGTGGATCCATGTACTCATAACAACACTGCATTCACTTGGGGCTTTATAAAGTACTTAATAAATTTCCCTATTATATATCATAACCCTCGTACACACCATATAATTTTAACGTAGCAAACCAACTGAAATTACATTTGTCAGTGAAGCGACTGTATCTTCCATTTAAGACGTATCACCTGTGTGCTCAATGAAATTATAAGCTCCCCTCATTACACCGCTATAATTAGATCAAACTAATTAAATTATACCTTTAAAATTAATTAAATTCCATCCACTCACTGATTTTTTTTCTTTCTCCTGATGAATCCAGTGATACAAACCTCAAACGTATCGAACCTGGATCCCTGTTGTACACACAGCAAGTACAACAATCTGGTCTGGAGCATGGCCTTGGGACTGGTCTGGAACTTGGTCATGGGACTGGTCTGAGGCCTGATCTTGTGATTGGTCTGGGGAATGGTCTACGGTTTGGCTTGGGGATTGGTTTACAGATTGGTCTGTGGCCTGGGCTACAGACTGATCTGGGACCTGGTCTACAGATTGGTCTGAGGCATGGTATAGAGGCTGATCTGGGGTATGATCTACAGACTGGTCTGGGGCCTAGTTTACAGACTGGTCTGGGGCCTGGGCTACAGACTGGTCTGGGACCTGGGCTACAGACTGGTCTGAGGCCTGGGCTACAGACTGGTCTAGGACCTGGGCTACAGACTGGTCTGTGACCTGGGCTACAGACTGGTCTGGGACCGGGCTACAGATTAGTCTTGCACCGGGCTCCAGACTGGTCTGGGACCGGGCTCCAGACTGGTCTGGGACCGGGCTACAGACTGGTCTGGGGCCTGGTCTACAGATTGGTCTGGGACCTGGGCTACAGACTGGTCTGAGGCTGGGCTACAGACTGGTCTGGGGCCTGGGCTACAGATTGGTCTGGGGCCTGGGCTACAGATTGGTCTGGGGCCTGGGCTACAGATTAGTCTGGGGCTTGGGCTATAGACTGGTCTGGGGCCTGGGCTATAGACTGGTCTGGGACCTGGGCTACAGACTTGTCTGGGACCGGGCTACAGTGGTCTGGGACCGGGCTACAGACTGGTCTGGGAACGGGCTACAGACTGGTCTGGGACCGGGCTACGGGGTAAGAGGCGACGACATCTAAATTTACAAATCTTAAGACATTAAAATTACTAAAAACTGGTGTCTATGCCCTTAATTATCTTTAACTATAAACAGGTAATTACAAACGGGTAACTCCAAACGGGTCATTACAAACGGGTCATTACAAACGGGTCATTACAAGCGGGTAACTACAAACGCGTAATTATAAACGGGTAACCACAAACGGGTAATTACAAACGGGTAACTACAAACGGTTAACTACAAACGGGTAACTATAATGAGTAACTACAAACGAGTAATTACATACGAGTTACTACAACAGGTAACTACACAACAGTGGTCGATTACAACTTGTAAGTGGAGCCGTTGAGGAAACTCTGGTCGTCTCAATCCAAGTCGTCTTCACACTGCTGAGCCGTATTAACACGTTTTCTTTTTATTAAGTGAAGCGTTATTAAACTGGTGTAGGTGAGTGAGGGAGTGGCAAGACACGCACACTGTCTACCTTTACCCTCGTAGTCGCTCATGTAGTAACTGCACTGCCTGCTCCAGGTCGGAGTGTTACAGTGAAATACGCCTAAGATTTATAGTACCTTGGACTCATCCTTCATAGTGACCAGAAGTCATCATGATGTACAGCACTCGTCCTTCATACAGGAGAAACGTTTCGGTATATTATATATATATATATATATATATATATATATATATATATATATATATATATATATATATTATATATATATATATATATAATATATATATATATAATTATATATATATATATATATATATATATATATATATATATATATATATATATATATATATAAGTAGTTTAAGTAGCAATGGTCTTCTTGCGAGTAAGACAATCGAAAATTTTTGTGTATGCAATAATTTCGTAAAAATCATTCTGAACCAAACGAAAAAAATATATTTCATTGTGTTTATTTTAAATTATTGTAAATTTACCTAAAATATATTTAGTTGGATTAGGCTAAATTAAATTGCGCTTGTTATAATAAGGTTAAATAAGTTTTCTAAAGCTGATACAAAATTATTAATTTTTTTACATTAACATAAATGAAAAAATCTTTAAACGTATAAAAGAAAGTTTTAGAAAAGACTTCTTTAACGAGTTCTTCTTAATTGACCAATTTTACCTATTCGGCACACACACACACACACACACACAACACCACACACACACACGCACTACACACACACACACACACACACACACACACACACACGCACACGCGCACACACACACACACCCCACACCACCACACACACACACACACACGCCACCAAACACACACACACACAACACACCACACACACAAAAAAACCACACCCACACACACCACACACACGCACACACACGCACACACACACAAACCCCCACACCCCACACACACACACACACACACCACACACGCACCACCAACACACACACCACACACACACCACCACAACACCCCAACCAAACACCCACACACACACACAAACACAAAAACACACACGCCCCGCACACAAAACCCACCCCCACACCCCCCACACACCACCACCACACACACACAACACGCACACACACACACCACACACCCCACACACCACACACACACACGAAAACACCACCACACACCCACACACACACACACACACACACACACCACCCCCACACACCACACACACACACACCAACGCCCCCCACACACACCCAAAACACACCCCCACACAAAACACACACACACCGCACACCCACACACCACACACACACCCACACCCACACACCAACACACCCCCACACACAACAACACCCACAACACGCCCCCCACCCCCACACACACACACACACACACAACACACACCACCCCCCCCACAAAACCCCCCAACCCCAAAACCCACACACACACACAAAAACACGCCACACAACACACACAAAAACCCACACACACACACAACAACACCCACAACACACACACACACACACACACCCCACCACACACCCCCACACACACACACTACACGCGCACTACCCCAAAACACACAACACACACACAACACACACACCCCAAAAACACCCCAAAACACACACACACACACCCCCAAAACCCGCACACGCACACACACACACACACACCCACGCACACACACACAAAACACACAACACACCCCCCACACACACACACACACACACGCACACAACACACACCCACACGCACACACACACAACAAAAACCCACACACACAACACACCCCACACCACACACCCCACAACACACACACACACCCCACCACACACACACAACAACGCACACACACAACACACAAAAACCACGCCACACACACACACACACACAAAACCCGCACAACACCACACACCCCACAACACCCACACGACGCACCCCAAACACACACACAACACACACACACACACACCCACACACACAACACCACACACACACACACACACACACACCCACACACACACACACACATACATACAGCCACATACACGGCACACACAAACACCCCACACACACACACACCCACACACACACACACACACACACACACACCACACATACATACACGCCACAAAACCACACCACCACACACACACACACACACACATACACGCGCACATACCGCACACACACCAAACAACACCAAAACACCACACCACACACACACACACACCCCCACACACACACCCCCACACACACACCGCACACACACACACAACCACAACAACACACACACACAAACACACCCAACACAACACACACATACTAAACGGCACATAACGCACAAAACCCAAAACAAAACCACAAACACATACTACACGCGCAATAACGCACCACACACACACACACACACCCAAAAACATACATACACGCGAACTTTTACACGCACACACGGCACACACACACACACACACACACACCCAACACACACACACCACACACAAACACACACACACCATATAATACCACCCTACAATTTTTTTGTTTAAGGTTCGGAAGAAAACGCACGTTCGAGATTTTGCGAACGTAACAAGTGTGTAAATATAGTACGCCCAAAACCCAAAACCCCAAAACGAAAAGCTAACAACAGCAAATATCAAAAATTTCGAGAGTGCAGAAATGAACGACAGTTCAGGAAGGGGGGGGGGAGGGAGGGGAAAATTAGAAAAGAGGTTGGTCAAGACTTTTATAGGGGGGAAAGAAGAGGAAATTTGGGGTTTCCCTGTCATATACCACCACAGGAGTGGAAAAAAACTGGGAATCATCAAAGGTGTATAAAAGGAAAACCGTGAGTTTCTTACATAAGTGAGGAAACCTATCGGCTAAAGCTGGGAAAAAGGGAAGGGATGGGCGTGGGGGAGGGAGGGGGGATTGTGAGAGGAGAGGGGAAGGGGTAAGTGTGGGGGAGGGGAATGGGAAAGTAAGGGAAGGAGTAAGTGAGGGAAGTGGGTAAGTGGGGGGGAAGGGAAGTGGATGAGTGGAGGGGAAGTGGATTAGTGAGGGGGAAAGGGGTGAAAGGCGGGGGTGAAAAATGGGGGAAGGATAAATGAAGCGAAAGAGAAATGAGAGGAAAAAATGAGGGGAGGCGAAATTGGGATAGGGTTGAAATGTCGGGGATAGAAAAGATGTGGAGGGGAGGGGGGAGATGGGGGAAGAAGAAAGGGGGACAAGAAAAGAGCTGGAGCTGGGTTAACTAAAGGTATTTGAGGCAGTTACTGCCAGTTACGACACCTTTGGGTTGTCAAATAGTAGAGACATCTACAAGCAGGATGGACGGGAAGCATCCGTTGGAAGAACTGACGGAGGGAGGGGAAATGGGATGGGGGAGGAACGGGAAAGATGGATGGGTAAGAGAGGAGAGAGAGAAGAGAGGAGAGAGAGGGGTGGGGGAGGACAAGGAAAGCAGAAACACAACCCCTGAACTTTAAAAACTCACTCACCTTCCCTCTTATTTCCGTATTCTGTCGCTCGCCCTTTACTAATAGAATTCCTGAGAGAAGTGGAGCGAGCTCCCGCTTAATTGATGTCCATACCATCGCGCCAACTAACCCCCTCCCCCTACCCTCCTCGGAGGAGAAAAACGAACGAGAAACAGCAAAGGCAATCTCTGAGAAAAGAAAATCTAACGCGAGAAAAAATTATTAGCGAGACAGATTAGAAGTGAGCTGCACGATCCAAAGTTTACGTGACGCAAATTTAAAAGAATATTTTTTTTCAACGCTCGAATGAAAAATGGCGTTGCTGGATTAGTGCTGACCACGCTTTAAAAATAAAAAATTTGTCGGACACTTGAAAAATTTGTAAGAGCCTAGGTTGGGCTCACCAAAAAACCCGAATAAGTTAGCTGCTCATCGTTGATATTGAAATTACACTGCCCACCAAATTATAAGAAAAAAAAAAAAAGACGGCGTCTTTTTCGGGTTTAGTTTTACCTCGTTTAGAATAAACTCCAGAAACTCACCCAAAAATACGTAGAGGAAAAGTGAAAAAATGTTAAAGGGTTTGCGGAGGGTTTTCTACGTGATGAGTGGGATACTCAATCAAGTCTCCCCCCCGGGCATAATAATAAAAAAAAAACACTGGGGCCCTGAGTTGCTCAGGGTAAACAGCAGTGTTTCTGCAGCCCTGGTCCACGGTAATCCTCAACCACCCACCACCATCCGTGCCGACTAAAAACCATGGTCTTGTCTCTTATGACGAAGATATGACAAGTAATTCTCCCTGACGACAACTATGACTTTGAGAAAACTTGCGTAACGCGAAGATTCCCGGGAGACCAAAGAAAGTTGCGAGATATGACGGTACGCCCTACAGAATGAAAAGAGAATAAAACCCGAATGCAAAAATAAGCCCCCCCCCGTCAAGCAATACAAGGTTTAAACAGGAAAACGACCCCCAATTCAAGCAAAAATCATCCGTGAAATAACGGACAGCTAAAAAACTGGATAAAAAAAACAATAAATGCGGGGCCAATCGGATGAAGAAAATAAATCTGGTGAAATTCCCCAGCGTTTTTTTTACCCTTTCCACCCCGCCTGAAGCCATCTTACCTAAAAAGGTTTGATCAATTTAGGCTGTTGCTGCCAGCATCCAGCAGCCGTAGCCTGAATGATCAGTCACTTCATGCAACCTCCCCTCTCCTCTCTTTTCTCTCTCTCTTCTTCTCTCTTTCTCTCTCTCTCTCTTTTCTCTTCTTCCCCCCACAAATTTCCCTTCTTTCCAGCAATCTTTTTGAAAATTGAAAAGATTATTTCGGTTAAAAACAGCAGGCACATAACACGCAGGCGGGAAAATAGAGAGATGGTAAAAGGCGAAAAAGGGGGGAAAGGAGGGGATGGAGCGCCCCGGAAAAATAGATCCCCGAACAGGGAAGTCAAAAACAACCTCCTCACAGCTTCCTATAGAAGCCCCCCCAAAACCGGGCAACCCCCTGAGCCAAACACTCTAAACCAAAAAACCCCCTCCAATCCAAAGCCCCCCCCCCACTACATTACAAACTCCCCCCACAGCAACCCCCCATAGTTCCTTATCAGGTCTCCCCCTTTTTCCCAAACCCCCAAAAACCTCCCAGACCACGTCTTAGAAAGAAGTTGAAGGATGGGGATACAAATGCAGATGGGAAAAAAAATAAGTTAGGAGTGGCCGAAAGAATCAAGGAGACATCCCCAGACATAATAGCACCACAGAAACAAAAATCACCAGAATAATAAAAAGATTCAATCTTTCCACCCGATATCAAATCCTCAGGAAAAACAGAGGGGGGGAGGGGGGGGAGGGGTTGCACTGCTCATTGCCCGTGGGGGGTTTTTAGAAATGGAAGGAATGGGGGAGGGGAAAGGGATATTAGTAGGAACAATCAGTCTGAGGGGCATAAGGTGATAATTGCAGTATGTACAACCCCCCAAGAAAATGCAGGAGACAAAAGAAGAATCGATGGGGGCAACAGAGCATGGTCGACACACTAGCCGAGGTGGCGGAGGCACACGTGGGGGGAGCAAAATTATAGTTATGGGTATTTCAATACAAGGAGATTTTACTGGGAAAAAAATGGGCCCCCTGGGGGGGGCCAAAAAATGGAGAGCCAAGATGATGGTGAGACTGGAAAACCTCATGCTCAACATGTTAGAGCATACCAGAGAGAGGAGAAGAGAACCCGCAAAAACTTGACCTTGTATTCACCTTGAGTGTTTTAGCTCGAGGGTATCTTGTATGAAAGGCCCCCGGGGGGTAGTGATCATGTGGTTCGGCTTCGGGTACATGTTGGTCCAATGGAAAAGGGGTAGCGGAATGGGTGGGAAAAACCAAATAAAAAAGGGGGAAATACTCAGGCATAGGGGGGAATTCCCTTCAAAACATTTCATGGGAGAGGGGTGACAGGAAAACCATACAAGAAATTGGACTTGTGGAACAAAAGCAAGGGGGCAAAAGGGGGAGGGTTTTTTCCCAAGGGAAACAGAAAATTTAAAGGGAAAACAGAACGGTCCTTTGGGTTACCAAAGGTGTAGGAGGCAAAAATAGGTGTATAGAGAATGGAAAAGGGACAGAGACAGAGAATCAGGAAAATAAAGAGATTAACCGAAAGCCAGAAATTAATTTCACAGTAAAAGGAGGCTCAGGACAATATGAAAAAGACATAGCTCGAAAGCCAAAATGAACCCAAGCTGTTGACACCCACATCAGGAGGAAAACCCAAAAGTCAAGGACAGGTAATCAGACTAGGAATTCCCAAGCAAGACCGAGAGGTATGTAAAGGGCTCAACAGAGATTTAAAAAAGTATTTTTCAGTGGGAAACCCTAGGACTCCAGGAAATCAGAAAAAGGGGGGGGGGAACCAGCAATGGGTGAGGTAATATAAAAAAGGAGGAAGTGAAGAAGTGTAGGGAATTGGGGCACCTCAAAGCGGTGGGGCCCAAAAACATCTCTCCGTGGGGCCTTAAAGGGGACAGAGATATTGTGTGTGCCATTAACAAAGATCTTCAAACATATTTGAAACTGGGAATCCCCGAGGTTTTGGAAAAATTGCAAATGTAGTCCAATTTTGAAAAAAAGGGGACAGAAAAGAAGGACTAAATACAGACCTGTATCATAAAGGTTAGCATGCAAGGTCAGGGGGATCTCGGAGGGAGTGGGGACACCTGGAAAGAAACAAGTGTATAAATTTCAACCAATGGTTTTTAGGGGGGGAAAAAACCTGTGTCAAAACCTACTAAATTTTTTTGACAAGGTGCAGAAGTAAGACAAGAGAGAGAGGGGTGGATCGCTGACTTTTTTGGGCGCAAAAAAAGGCCCTTTGCACAGTTCCCCACAAAAAAGGTTTCTGAAAAAACTGAAGATAGGGACACAACAGGAAAGGCACTGCAATGGATCAGAGAATACCCGACGGGAGGCAAAACGGCATGGTACGTGACAGGTGTCAGAGTGGGCGTTGTGACAAAACGGGGGTTTCCTAGGGGTAAATCCCAGGACCTGTGCTGTTCTTGTATATGTGAACGAATAAGGAAGGGAAAAAAAAAAAAAAAATTAATTA
>NC_069430.1:30640481-30656588 GCF_026875155.1 Cherax quadricarinatus | reverse complement strand
AATTTAAAATTTTTTTTAAATAAAATTTTTATATTAAGATATATATATTATATATATATATTTTATAAATATAATAAATATAAAACTGGGATGTTTAAATGTCTGGAGTGTGCGGATGACAAGAAACAGATGATTGCTGATGTTATGAATGAACAGAATTTGGATGTCCCGGCCTAAGCGAAACAAAGCTGATGGGGGTAGGGAGTTTTTCGGTGGGGAAATAAACTATTTTCCCCAGATCTAAAATTTGAAAAAGGGGTTAAAACAATTAATTAAAAATAATTTATTAATAAAAAATAATATTAATTTTTTAAATTTCAAAAAATTTGGGATTAAAGTAATTTTTTGCATGGGTCATAATAAGCGTGTATGCACCTGAGAAGAGAGGAATGCAGATGAGAGAGAGAGAGATTTGGGAGATGTTAAGTGAATGTATAGAGCCTTTGAACCAATAGAGAGTAATTGTGTAGGGGACCTGAATGCTAAAGTAGGAGAAACTTTTAGAGAGGGTGTGGTAGGTAAGTTTGGGTGCCAGGTGTAAATGATAATGGGAGCCCTTTGATTGAACTTTGTATAAAAGGGGTTTAGTTATAGGTAATACATATTTTAAGAAAAAGAGGATAAATAAGTATACAAGATATGATGTAGGGCGAAATGACAGTAGTTTGTTGGATTATGTTTGGTAGATAAAAAGACTGTTGAGTAGACTTCAGGATGTACATGTTTATAGAGGGGCCACAGATATATCAGATCACTTTCTAGTTGTAGCTACACTGAGAGTAAAAGGTAGATGGGATACAAGGAGAATAGAAAGCATCAGGGAGAGAGGTGAAGGTTTATAAACTAAAAGAGGAGGCAGTTAGGAAAGAATAAACAGCTATTGGAGGATAGATGGGCTAATGAGAGCATAGGCAATGGGGTCGAAAGGTATGGGTAGGTTTAAAAAATGTAGTGTTAGTGTTTCAGCAGAAGTTTGTGGTTACAGGAAAGTGGGTGCGGGAGGAAGAGGAGCGACTGGTGGAATGATGATGTGAAGAGAGTAGTAATGAAGAAAAAGTAGCATATGAGAAGTTTTTACAAAGTAGAAGTGATGCAAGGAGGGAAGAGTATATGGAGAAAAAGAGAGAGGTTAAGAGAGTGGTGAAGCAGTGTAAAAAGAGAGCAAATGAGAGAGTGGGTGAGATGTTCTCAACAAATTTTGTTGAAAATAAGAAAAAGTTTTGGAGTGAGATTAACAAGTTAAGAAAGCCTAGAGAGTTAGTTAGTTTAATATGTTTATTATGCACCCCATACCCATCCTGTGGGCGGTAGTCAAAAGATTACAGAGGTACATAATTGGTCCAGGGACTGGACTCCAAAGTTTTGATAGCTGAGCAAGTTACAGAGGTAATGAACTCACAATTTACAAAGGTAATGAACTCACAATTTACAAAGGTAATGAACTCACAATTTACAAAGGTAGCCTAGAGAACAAATGGATTTGTCAGTTAAAAATAGGAGAGGAGAGTTATTAAATGGAGAGTTAGAGGTATTGGGAAGATGGAGGGAATATTTTGAGGAATTGTTAAATGTTGATGAAGATAGGGAAGCTGTGATTTCATGTATAGGGCAAGGAGGAACAACATCTTGTAGGAGTGAGGAAGAGCCTGTTGTGAGTGTGGGGGAAGTTCGTGAGGCAGTAGGTAAAATGAAAGGGGGTAAGGCAGCCGGGATTGATGGGATAAAGATAGAAATGTTAAAAGCAGGTGGGGATATAGTTTTGGAGTGGTTGGTGCAATTATTTAATAAATGTATGGAAGAGGGTAAGGTACCTAGGGATTGGCAGAGAGCATGCATAGTTCCTTTGTATAAAGGCAAAGGGGATAAAAGAGAGTGTAAAAATTATAGGGGGATAAGTCTGTTGAGTATACCTGGCAAAGTGTATGGTAGAGTTATTATTGAAAGAATTAAGAGTAAGACGGAGAATAGGATAGCAGATGAACAAGGAGGCTTTAGGAAAGGTAGGGGGTGTGTGGACCAGGTGTTTACAGTGAAACATATAAGTGAACAGTATTTAGATAAGGCTAAAGAGGTCTTGGTGGCATTATGGGTTTGGAAAAGGCGTATGACAGGGTGGATAGGGGGGCAATGTGGCAGATGTTGCAGTGTATGGTGTAGGAGGTAGGTTACTGAAAGCAGTGAAGAGTTTTTACGAGGATAGTGAGGCTCAAGTTAGAGTATGTAGAAAGAGGAAATTATTTCCCAGTAAAAGTAGGCCTTAGACAAGGATGTGTGATGTCACCGTGGTTGTTTAATATATTTATAGATGGGGTTGTAAGAGAAGTAATGCGAGGGTCTTGGCAAGAGGCGTGGAGTTAAAAGATAAAGAATCACACATAAAGTGGGAGTTGTCACAGTTGCTCTTTGCTGATGACACTGTGCTCTTGGGAGATTCTGAAGAGAAGTTGCAGAGATTGGTGGATGAATTTTGGTAGGGTGTGCAAAAGAAGAAAATTGAAAGTGAATACAGGAAAGAGTAAGGTTTATGAGGATAAAAAAGATTAGGTGATGAAAGATTGGATATCAGATTGGAGGGAGAGAGTATGGAGGAGGTGAATGTATTCAGATATTTGGGAGTGGACGTGTCAGCGGATGGGTCTATGAAAGATGAGGTGAATCATAGAATTGATGAGGGGAAAAGAGTGAGTGGTGCACTTAGGAGTCTGTGGAGACAAAGAACTTTGTCCTTGGAGGCAAAGAGGGGAATGTATGTGAGTATAGTTTTACCAACGCTCTTATATGGGTGTGAAGCATGGGTGATGAATTTGCACGAGGAAAGGTTGAGGCAGGAGATGTCATTCTGGAGCAAAGTTGGTGTGAATATAAAAGCAGAGAATTCGTGTTTGGAAGTTAGGAGGGGGTGCGGGGTTACCAAAACTTTGTCCAAGGGCGAAAGGGTTGTTGAGGTTTCGGACATGTGGAAAATGGAGCGGAAAAAGAAAAACTTCAAGAGTGTACATCTGTATGAAGGGAAAGGGGGGGTAGGGGGCGGGGCCAGGGAAAAGGGTTGGGGGGGGGGGTTTTAAAAGGGGGTTTTTTGTGCGAGGGGCTTGGATTCCACGGGCATCCCGGAGCGTTTTTTGGGATAGGAGTGAATGGAGAAAAAGGGTTTTTTTAATATTTGACGTCCCTGTTGGGGGTGTGACCCCAAAGTAACATTTAGGGAAGGGGTTCGGGGGAAACCCAGGCCGGACTTGAGCCCCGGGAAAGAGGGAAGACGGGTGCCGCACTCTGAAGGAGGGGTTTTAAATTGTTGCATTTTTTAAAAACCCGAAGTGAAAAGCCCCCCTTCTGGCAAGACAGTGATGGAGTAAATTTATGGTTAAAGTTTTTTTTTTTGGGGCCACCCTGCCTTGGGGGGGAATCGGCCAGTGTGACAAAAAATATATATATATATTATATATATATATAAATATATATAATATATATTATATATATATTATATTATATAATATATATATATAAAATATATATTAATATATATTTATATATATATATATAATATATATATAAAATGTCGTGCCAAATGGGCCCAGAATTTTGCGTTCTTGGCTTAAATAGAAACCCCTAAATCTTGCCATAAAACAAGTAAAAATTTGTGTATGCAAAAATTTCCCCCCCAAAACTTTCTAAAACCAAAACAAAAAAAAATTATATTTCCCCTGTTTTTGTTTGTATTAAATTATTGAAACAAATCTAAAATATATTTATTTGGGGTTAGGCTAAAAAAATTGCGCTTTTTTAATAAAGGTTAGGGTAATTTTTCTAATTTTCCCTTTTGGTGCAAAATTATAAATTTTTACATCAACAACAATGAAAAAAAAAAATATCTTTAAACTTTTAAAAAGAAATTTTTAGAAAGGATTTAAATTTTTAAAAATGAGTTCTTGCCAAATTGACCAGTTTTTACATTTTCGGAAACCGGGAAAATAAATATATATTATAAATATATAAAATATATATATATATAAAAAGGGTTTAAAAATTGTTAAAGACACCCTCTCCCGGGCCCATTTTATCGAAATTCGCTGGGCAGGAGGAAAAGGATTTGTGGAGAGGGTTGGGTTGACCCGGTGGTCTTTCCCGACTTTTCCCCCTTTAAACCCTTGGGACAAATGGGGAGGGGACGCCCAAAAAAAGTTCCAGAGGTAAAAAAGGAGAAAGGGAAACATTTTAAAAAGATTTGGGGGTTAAAAACCATCTGTCCCCCTTTCCCCAAAAGAACACAAAAAGGAAAAATGTTTTTTTGAAGGCGGGAAAAAATTTTGGCAGGGTAAATAATAAGAATTTTTCAAAAGGGAAAAAAAAATTTGTAAAAGGTGACACTGAATCATTAGGCTCTTTTCGCCCTAGAATGTTGAAAAGTTTTTTTCAAAGAGAGAGAGGAGAGAGGGGAGAGGGAAAAATTGTCAAAATTTGGGGAAAAGGGTTTTTCTAAAAATGGTTGACTTTTTTAACATAGGGGCCAATAAAGTATTTAAAACACCGGGAAGACTCAAAAGCCGGGCACCATGACACAGTAAAAGAACACTCCCAGGGTAAGAGAGGGGAGAGAGGAGAGGGGAGGGGAAAAGAGAGAAAAGAGAGGAGAGGGGAGGGGCCCAGATCGCAACGCTAGCCTTTAAAGTAGTGGGGGAGATTTAATTTTAAAATTTAAAAATTTTATGGGTATATGTGGGATGCGCCTCCGGTTTTTAATTTTTGGTACTTTTGGGGGTTTTGGGCCCGGGGGGGGGGGGGGGGCCCCGGGGGAAAAAAGGGGGCCCTTTAAAAAAAAATTTTTGGGGCCCCCCCTTTCCCCCCCCAACCCGGAGGCCCCCCCCCCGACTGTCTTTCTAACCCCCTCCTCAATCACCCCCAAACTTGCTTTATCCCCCCCCTTACTAATATCCCCCTAAAGGTTTTCCTTTTAAACTAGTTTACACTTTTTTCTTTTTTTCTCCCCCCAAAGGTTTTCATTTGTATATTGAAAACCCGTCTCATCCGATGGGCCCTTAAGTTTTTCAGGGGTCGGTTCCCGAAACTCGGGGAAACCCAAAATTTAGCACTGTTGGCATGTGCAAAATTTCCTCAAAATTCAGTTTTATATAGACCTTTCCCCGATTTTTTTGGGCCTTGTATGATTTGAAAAAAGCTTTACCTTTTGGGCCCGGGGGAACTCAGAACAGGGTTGTATTTTACTCGGGAGGGGTTTCGGGGGGGGTATTTTTCCTCTCTAGCTGCCTATTTAAAAAAAAAAAAAATATAATGGTGTAATTTTTTTTTTTTTTGAAATAATTTAGTGTATTTCTCTTGTGGGAAATTTCGCCCTTTTAAATAATTGAGAATCTTTACGAAAAAAAATTCTTTTTTTTTGGCTGTGAAAGGGTCTACTATACTACTCCCAGTACTACTACTAGTACAAACTCCCTAGAAATTGGTATTTACTGCTACTATTTAGTACTACTACTATTACTACTACTAGTATACTACTAGTACAACTGGGTGGTGGGGAAACTAAGGTATAAATTACTATACTGGGATTTCCCTAGTACCACAACTATACAAACTTTTACTAGTAGAAAATTCCCTTGTTTGGTTATTTCTGCGGGTTCAATAGTACAAACGGGCTAGACTACTGCAAAATTTACAACGCTGGGAAAAAAAACTGCTAGTCTATATCCCTACTGCTATTACTATTTGCTATTACTACTAGTACTAAGCTATTTACTACTACTGCGGGTACAAGTACTCTATATACTACTGCTAGTACTACTCCCCACAGTACTATTACCATAGTACTACTGCTAGTACACTACCCCCACTAGTATTTCGGGCTATTACTATTTACCCACCACTAGTTTTAAAACCCCTAATACTACGGGTAGTAGTACTACGGGGTTTTACAACTGCTGGGAAAAACAAGTACTACCATATTACTACTGCTAGTACACTGTAGTATACTCCCAATTTACTACTGGTAGTACTACTACTGCTAGAAATTGCAGTACAAACTACTACCACTACTGCTAGTACAATAGTACTCCCTAATATTACGGGACTACTGTAGTATTTGCAAACTGCTAGAAACGCTCCCTCCTGGGTTTTGGGGTCCCCCGGAAAACGCAAACCACTAGAAACCACTACTGCTAGTACCCCCACTACTGCTATTTTACTGCTGTTTTTAAATTACTATATTTTTTTAAATACTGCTGCTATTTTTCTGCGGGCCCCGGGCCTTTATTATACTGCGGGGCCTATTATTATTAAAAACTGTATTATTATTGCTACTACTCCCGCTTTTAAAATTATTACTACTGATTATTATTATTATTATACTATAATACTGCTATTATTTTTAAATTATTTACTACTGCTATTATTATTTTTTTACTACTACTTTCCCTACTGCTATTTTATTGTTACTATACTGCTATTATTATTTACTTAATTATTATTACTATTATTATTATTACTACAACTGCTATTATTATTTTTTTACTACTAAAATTTTATTATTTTTACAAATTTTTTTTACTACAAACTACTGCTTTTAAAATTATTACAACTACTACTGCTATTATTATTACTACTAATACTGCAAATTATTAACTACTATTCTATTATTTTTTAAAACCCCACTGCTTTATTATTTTTACAAATTTACAAACTTCAATTTTATTATTACTACTGCTATTTTTTTAATTATTATTTACTACAATTGCTACGCTATTATTATTACACTAAAAAATGCTATTATTACTACAAATTTTTATTTTTAAAATTATTTTTATTACAAATACTGTTTTATTTATTATTACTACTACTACTAATTATTATTATTTCCCTTTTTTATTATTACTACTACTGCTATTATTATTTACAAACTACTATGCAATTATTAAAAACAAATACTCTGCTATTATTTTTACTACAACTACTTTATTATTATTTTTACTACTATGCTATTTTTACTACTACAATTTCTTTTAATTATTACTAAAACTACTGCTATTATTACTTTTTTTTTTTTTTTACGTTGCTTTTTATTATTTACTACGCTATTATTTTTACTATTTATTTACTTTTATTTACTGAATTATTTTTTACTATTACTAAAAAATTATTTTTAAACTTTTATTATTTTACAACTACGACTACTTTTAATTTTTTAATACTAAAACATTAAACGAGGGAGCGCAAAAACTACAGGGGTCATGCAGCATCTGTGGGAAATGGGAGACATTCAAGTTTAATTTAAAGGGAAAGGGGAAATTTCCCGGTCCCATTCCTCAATGAGAAGTTCCTCAAATATCGTCCCAAAAAAAACCTCCACTGGGGGGAAAGTGCAAATTTTCTTCCCTTTTCTCACATGATTAGGCTGTAATTGTTTTTTTTTGTGTGTGATAACTGGAAAACTACGTCATTGGTCGGGTCCTGTTGGTTTGGTATTGTGGTTTTTTCTTAAAGGAACCCCCTTTGTATGATTTTGAGTTAGTAATAATTTGGTTTTAAAAAAACCCAAAAGAATGTCCGGGGATTTTTTCCAGGAGTTCTGTCAAGTCGTTATGCTTTACAAGCTTTCCTGGAAGTGAAATTTCCACAAAATTTTAAAAGGTTCCCAAAAGTTGCATCTGTGTCCATTTTCGTAAATTTTGAGTTAATCTAAGCGTAGTTTTTTAGTACTATTGTGTTTAAAATTTGGTTTTTCCCTGCCCAAAAAAGAAGTGTTTTTCTGATCGTCGTTAAATTTCAACTTTCGAGTGTCTTTTAAACTTATTGCCAATCTGTTTTGGGGGAATTTGGGCCCCTGGGGAATAACCAAGAAGGCCCCCTTTTAATTGGCTTGAAACCCTTTTTAGAATTGGCCTAATTTCTTAGGGAAAAGGTTTTGAAAATTTGGTTTTTTGGCTGTAACCCTTTCACAGAAGAAAATTTGAAATTCTTTTCTATGTGAAAAAATTTGTTGGAAATTTCCCTTTTTTTCTTGTATCAATTTCAGTGTTGATGTTTAAAATGCATTAAAAAATTTCCCCCCCGTGTACTGAAGTAGAGGGGGGGGTTTTTTTTTGTGATAAGGGAAAAACCCTTTTTCAGATCGCGCGTCAAACCCAAAAACCTTTTTTCTTCAAATTTTTTATACTTATTCGTCTTTCATTTTTTTATTCTTTTCACTTCGCGTTTTTCCCTGCTTCCTTCACTTTTACTCCCCTCTCTCTCCTCTCCCCTCCCCTCTTTTCTCTCCTCTCTCTCCCCTCTCTCTTTTTTCTCTCTTCTCTCCTCTCCCCAACAGCGCTTAAACTGCGATCCCTTTCCCGTTGTCATTCAGAAATTTCCCACTTTTTTTGCAGGAGTTTTAAATTGGGCTTCCTGCTTGATTCCCCCAAACCCTTTCCCTTCTTTCCTTTCCTTTCTCGCCTACTTCCCCACCCCCTCTCACATCCCCCCTCTTCCCCACCCCTCCTCCTCCCCGCACCCCTCCCTCTTTTCCACACCCCCCCTCCCCTCACCCCCCCCTCCCCCACAACCCCCAAACCCCCCTCCTCCCCCACCCCTTTCCCCCACACCCACACCTTTGGGTTTAACACGTCAAACCAGGTGTCATTAATCAGTTCACTTGTGTATAAAAAGGGGTTTTTTCGTGTAGTTTAGTTTTTATTAGTCTTGGGGTAAAACCTTTTTAATTACGTTTTTATGGTTTTAAACGCAGCGTCAATAACGCGGTGGTGTGTCACCCTTTGTGGTGCTCACTTGCCCCAAGCGGTTTGCGGGCCACCCCCCAACCGGGGGATTTGGGGCGTCACTTTTTCCCCCCGGGGTGGTGCGTTTTTTTTCTTCTTTTCTCTCTCTCTCTCTCTCTCTCTCTTTCCTCTCTCTCTCTCTGTTTTTCTGTCTGTCTGTCTGTCTCCTTTTCTCTCTCTCTCCCCCTCTTTTCTCTCTCCCCTCTCTCTTTTCTCTCCCCTCTCTCTCTCTTCTCTTTTTTCTCTCTCCTCTCTCCCCTCAAACACTCCACACACACCACCAAACAACACACAACACACACACAGGCCCCCGCACTCATTGCTTAGATAAAACTTCTCACAGGGAAAAACCCGGGTTCAATCCCTGGGCAGGACGAGACGCATTTAAAATTCTCCATAAAAAAGCTCATAAATAAAACAAAAAAATACCCACTCAGAAAAAAATTCCAGGAACAAAGGTTTTAAAAAAGAAAAAAAAAATAAAAAAAAAAATAAAAAAAATTAAAAAAAATATATATTTATATATATAATTTTATATATATATATATATTTATAAATATATATAAATAAAACCCGGATTACGGCAGGTTTTATGGAAATGTTTCCCTTCCATTTGGGTTGACAAAATTTTTAGTGGGGCAAAGTTGTCCGTGGTAAATGTTTTTTTGTTAAATGTGTTTTTTTTTTCATGGGATTTATTTTTATTATTATTAGTATAGTATATTTATTATTATTATTTATTTTTATTTGGGATAATTATCATTATTTTTATTTTTTATTATTTGTATTATTATTGTATTTATTATTATTGTTTGTATTATTATTATTAATTTTTATTATTTTTATTATTTTTTATTATTATTATTAAATTTTAGAAAAAAGCCGGGTAAACCTTCATGGAAAAGGGGGTAAAGAGAAAGGGGTCCCAGATAGAGAGAGAGAGAGAAAAATAAAAGAGGGATAAACTAGCTCACTCCATCACAAAATACTCTTTTTAAAAAAGAATAAACGAACGGGGGTTTTATGGGCTTTTGTAAAAGTTGACCTGAACCCCCGGGGGAGGAACTTGTCCGTTTTTTTATTTAAACGGGGAACACTGCTTTTACCAGAACGGAAATTTAAAAGCCTTGCAGAAATTTGGTGTGTCCCGCTGGAAAACCCGAAAGGGGCAGTAGCAGCAGTAGGGTGGTGATAACCTATTTTCAAGCAGCGGTATACACTACAGAGCAGTAGAATAGTTTTACAAACAGCGTTTTACCCCTACAGCAGCATATAACAGCAGTATAAAAAAGCAGCAGTATACACTAGGGGCAGCTGGGGGATAGCAGTAATAGCAGCAGTGTGTGGTTTAACAACGAGGGGCCAAAGTGGGGGAATTTAGTACTCACAGCACAAGGAATATTACCTCAAAAAAATTGCCCGGGGGCCCACGATCTGTGTACCATGTCAAAATCAGCCACCATGGACACTCAGCCACCCTGTACACTCATCCATTTATGTACATCAAACCATCAGTACCTCAGCCACCCTGTAAAACTCAGCCATCATGTACACTCCTACCCCGTGGTGTACACTCACCCACCAAAGTACCCCCCGCACACCCTGTACCCCCCACCACCGTTTTAACCCCAAATGTACACCATCCCCTACATTTTACAAAAACCCCCACCGTATACACTCACCCCTTTTTACACCCACTCACCCTTACACTGATGCGACTAACCCCCCCCCGTGTTTCACCCCCCCATGGCCCTGGGGGGATGTGACCCCACATTTTTCCCCACATTTTCAATAAATACCCAATAAAGATAAAAAAAACACCCTATAGCGTCAAAAATGTTTGTCGGAAAAGAGCGGGAAAAATTGTACGTTTCAGCACACTGCTCCCCTAACAAGTTTGTGGCATCCAAGGGTCACATTTAGTGTTTCATGTATTTATTTTACTCTCGAAATTTTTTCCCCTTTGGGTTTTAGATTTTTGTTTTTTTCGTGAAGTTTTAGTGGGGGTTTGGTTGTTACTTTTGTTAATGGTTTTTCAGGTGGTTGGGTTTTTTTATTAATTTGGGCCGGGGGGTTTTTTGGGGGCCCCGTTTTTTTGCAAATTTGGGTTTACTGCTCCCAAATTGAAATTTTTGCCGTCTAACCCCTTGCGTGTTTTGACCACTTGCGTTTTGGGGACCACCTGCGTGTGTGACCCGCGTTGTTTGGCCACCTGCGTGTGTGTGACCACGTATGTTTACCACTTGCCCTGTGTGGGCCAACCCCCGTGGTACCACCTATTTGTACTCACCCCATTTGTGGTTGCAGGGGTCGAGGGGCAAGCCCCCGGCCCCGCCCTTTTTACTGAAATTTCTTTCTAGATCCCTCTCTCCCTGCTCCATGAGCTTTATCATACCCGCCTTAAAAAATATGTATGGTTTCCCGCCTCCACTACTTCACTTTCTAGACTATTCCACGACTTGACTACTCTATGACTGAAGAAATACTTCCTAACATCCCTTTGATTCATCTGATTCTTCAACTTCCAATTGTGACCTCTTGTGTCTGTGTCCATCTCTGGAACATCCTGTCTTTGTCCACCTTGTCTATTCCGCGCAGATTTATATGTCGTTATCATGTCTCCCTGACCCTCCTGGCCTCCAGTGTCGTCAGGCCGATTTCCCTCAACCTTTCTTCGTAGGACAATCCCCGTAGCTCTGGGACTAGTCTTGTTGCAAATCTTTGCACTTTCTCTAATTTCTTGACGTGCTTGACTAGGTGTGGATTCCAAACTGGTGCTGCATCCCTCCAGTATGGGCCTGACGTAAATGGTATACAGTGTCTTGAAACGACTCCTTACTGAGGTATCGGAACGCTATCCGTAGGTTTGCCAGGCGCCCCGTATTGCTGAAAGCATTATCTGATTTATGTGCGCCTCAGGAGATATGCTCGGTGTTATACTCACCCCCAGATCTTTTTCCTTGAGTGAGGTTTGCAGTCTTTGGCCATCTAAACTATATTTGTCTGCGGTCTTTTTCCCCTTCCCAATCTTCATGACTTTGCATTTGGGCGGGTTAAACTCAAGGAGCCAGTTGCTGGACCAAGGCTTGTAGCCTGCCCAGGTTCTCTTTGTAGTCCTGCCTGATCCTCATCCGATTTAATTCTTCTCATTAACTTCACATCATCTGCAAACAAGGACACTTCTGAGTCTATCCCTTCCCGTTATGGTCGTTTCACATATACCAAGAACAGCACAGGTCCTAGGACTGACCCCAAAGGAACCCCGCTTGTCAAAAAGCGCCACTCTGACACCTCGTCACGTACCATGACTCGTTGTTGCCTCCCTGTCAGGTATTCTCTGATCCATTGCAGTGCCTTTCCTGTTATGTGTGCCTGATCTTCTAGCTTTTTTCAGCAACCTCTTGTGAGGAACTGTGTCGAAGGCCTTTTTGCAGTCCAAAAAATGCAGTCGATCCACCACCCTCTCTCTCTTGTCTTACTTCTGTCACCTTGTCATAAAAATCTAGTAGGTTTGTGACACAGGATTTTTCCCTCCCTGAAACCATGCTGGTTGTCAATTATACACTTGTTTCTTTCCAGGTGCCCACCACTCCCTCCTGAGATCTCCATGACCTTGCATGCTATACACGTTAGTGATACAGGTCTGTAGTTTTAGTCCTTCATGGTCTGTCTCCCTTTTTCAAATTGGTGAACTACATTTTTCCATCTTCCATACCTCAAGGAGTTGCCCAGTTTCAAATGATGTGTTGAAGATCTTTGTTAATGGCACACACAATATCTCTGCTCCCTCTTTAAGGACCCACGGAGAGATGTTGTCTGGTCCCACCGCCTTTGAGGTGTCAAGTTCCCTAGCAGCTTCTTCACTTCCTCCTTGGTTATATGTACCTCACCAGCACCTTGCTGGTGTACCCCCTGTTCTGATTTCCTGGAGTCCTACTGGTTTCCACTGTAAATACTTCTTTAAATCTCGTGTTGAGCTCCTGACATACCTCTCGGTCGTTGCTTGTGAATTCCTCAGTCTGATTACCTGGTCCTTGACTGTTGTTTTCCTCCTGATGTGGGTGTACAACAGCTTCGGGTCAGTCTTGGCTTTCGATGCTATGTCATTTTCATATTGTCGCTGAGCCTCCCTTCTTATCTGTGCATATTAATTTCTGGCTCTTCGGTTAATCTCTTTATTTTCCTGAGTTCTCTGTCTTCTGTACCTTTTCCATTCTCTAGTACACCTAGTTTTTGCCTCCCTACACCTTTGGTGAACCAAGGACTCGTTCTGTTCTTCCCATTATTTCTGTTTTCCCTTGGGAACAAACCTCTCCTCTGCCTCCTTGCATTTTGTTGCCACATAGTCCATCATTTCTTGTACTGGTTTTCCTGTCAGTTCCCTCTCCCACTGAATGTTTTGAAGGAAGTTCCTCATGCCTGAGTAGTTCCCCCTTTTGTAGTTTGGTTTTTCCCCACCCTATTCCTGCTACTCTCTCCATTTGGAGCTCAACTATGTAGTCAAAAGCACAGAACCACATGATCACTAGCTCCCGGGGGCCTTTCATACAAGATATCCTCGATGTCTGAACAAACTCAAGGTGAATACAAGGTCAAGTCTTGCGGGTTCTTTCTTCTCCTCTCCCCTGGTAGTGTCTCTAACATGTTGATGCATGAGGTTTTCCAGTACTACATCCATCATCTTGGCTCTCCATGTTTTCGGAACCCCCATGGGCTCCAGGTTTTCCCAGTCAATCTCCTTGTGATTGAAATCACCCATAACTAGTAACTTTGCTCCCCCCCCCGTGTGCTCTCCTGGCCACCTCGGCTAGTGTGTCGACCATGGCTCTGTTGCTTCCCCATCGTATTCTTCTCTTGGGCTCCTGCAGTTCTGTGGTGGTTTGTACATTACTGCAATTTTCACCTTATGTCCCTCAGACTGGAATTGTTCCTACTAAGTATCCCTTTCACCCGTGCCATCCATTCCTTCCATTTTCTCAAAACCCCACTGGCTTTAATGAGCAGTGCAACTCCTCCTCCCCCTCTCCTCCCTCTGTCTTTCCTGAGGATTTGATATCCGGTGGAAAGATTGAATCTGTTATTATTCTGGTGAGTTTTGTTTCTGTGATGCTATTATGTCTGGGGATGTCTCCTTGATTCTTTCGTGCCACTCCTCATACTTATTTTTTATTCCATCTGCATTTGTATACCAATACCTTCAACTTCTTTTCTAAGACTGTGGTCTGGGAGGTGTATTGGGTTTGGGGAAGTGGAGACCTGATAAGGAACTATGGGTGGTTGCTGTGGGGGTGGAGTTTGTAATGTAGTGGGTGGGGGCATTGGATATGGCATGGGTGTTTTGGTTTAGAGTTTTTGGGCTGCACTGGGGTTGACCTGGTTGGGAGGCTTCTATAGGAAGCTGTGAGGGAGGTTGTATTTGATCTTCTTCCTGTGTCTGGGATCTCATGTCTGTCTGCTCCATCCCCTCTCTTTCCTCCTTTCGCCTTTGTACCATCTCTCTCAGTTTCCGCCTGCGTGTGTATGTGACCTGCATGTTTTCTACACCTGAAATACATCTCTTCAACTTTCTAAAAGCATTGCTGGAAGAGAAGTGGAAGTCTTGTGGAGGGAGAGAGAGAGAAAGAGAGAGAGAGAGAGAGAGAGAGAGAGAGAGAGAGAGAGAGAGAGAGAGAGAGAGAGAGAGAGAGAGAGTTGCATGAAGTGACTGATCATTCAGGCTACGGGCTGCTGGATGCTGGCAGCAACAGCCTCATTGATCAAACCCTTTTTAGGTAAGTATGGCTTCAGGCTGGGTGGCAAGGGTAGAAGAACGCTCGGAATTTCACCATATTTATCTTCCCCTTCAGTCCTGATTGGGCCCGCATTTATTGTTTTTTTTTTTCCAGTTTTATTAGCTGTCCGTATTTCACCGGATGATTTGCTTGAATTGCGGGTCGTTTTCCTTGTTTTCACGCTTGTATTGTTGACGTGTTTTTCTTTCGGGGGTGTCTTATTTTGTCATTTCTGGCTTATTCTCTTTCATTCTGTTATGGCGTACCGTCATATCTCGCAAGCGTTTTCATGGTCTCCCTGGAATCTTCGCGTTACGTCAGAGTTTTCTCAAAGTCTAGTTGTTCGTCAGGGAGAATTAAAACTTGTCATAGTCTTCGTCATAAGATGACAAGACCATGTGTTTAGCTCAGGCACGTGATGGTGGTGGGGTGGTTGATGGCATACCGTGGACCATGGCTGCAGCAACACTGCTGCTTACCCGTGATGCAACTCAGTGGCCCCAGTGTTTGTTTTTTTATTTTTATGCGCCGAGGGGAAAACTTGATTGAGTATGCCACTCATCACGTGAGTAAACATACCGGCATAACCTTTAACATTTCTTCACATTTCCTCTACAGTATTCTTGGTGATGTTTCTGGAGTTTATTCTGAAACGAGGTACACACTGAATCCGATAAGACAGTCCCAGTCTTTTTTTTTTATCTTTTAAAATTTTGGTAGGCAGTGTAATTTCAATAGTCAACGTATGAGCAGCTAACTTATTCTGCGTTGGTGATGCCCAAGCCTAGGCTCTTAAAAAACTTTTCAAGATGTCCCGACAAACTTTTAGTTTCAAGCGTGTCAGCACTAATCCAGCAACGCCATTTTCAGGTTCTGAGCGTTGAAAAAAAAATATTCGTTTAATTGCGTCACGTAAACTTTTGGACTCGTGCAGCTCACTCTCTAACTCTGTCTCGCTAAATAATTTCTTGTCTCGCGTTAGATTTGCTTAGGGCTCAGAGATTGCCTTTGCTGTTCTCCCTCGTTCGTTGTCTCCTCCGAGAGACTGGCTAGGAGGAGGAGGGTTAGCTTGGCGCGTATGGTACTGGACATCTAATTAAGCTGGGAGTCTCGCTCCCTGTCTCTCAGAGAGTTCTCATTAGTAAATTTGGGGAGGCGACAGAATACGGAAATAAGAGGGAAGGTGAGTGAGTTTAAAGTTGCAGGAGTTGTGTATTCTGCTTTCCTTGTCCTCCCCCCCCTCCTCTCTCTCTCTCTCTCTCTCTCCTCCTCTCCTTAATCCCATCCATCTTTCCAGTTCCTCCTCCATCCCTATTACCCGTCCCTCCGTCAGTTCTTCCAACGGGATGCTTCCTGTCCATCCCTGCTTGTAGATGTCCTACTATTACTAGACAACCAATGGTCCCTCGTAACTGGGCAGTAACTGCCTCAAACTACCTTGAGTTAACCCAAGCTCCAGCTCTTCTCTTGTCCCCCTTTCTTCTTCCCTATATCTCCCCCCCTCCCGTCCAGCATCTTTCTGCCTACCAGACTTTTAACCCTTTCTCCCCAATTTCGCCTCCCTCATTTACTCCCCT
>NC_069430.1:30635771-30639981 GCF_026875155.1 Cherax quadricarinatus | reverse complement strand
GCCCCCAAAACTGCAATTGTCATAAAAACTGGGAGGAGAGCTATGGGAATGTGTAGAATAAACCCGGGGTTGGGGGACCCCGAGGGGCACAATAAGGGACACTGTATCAACATCCTTTGCCAGCGGTTTAACATCTTACCAAAAGACAAAGTAGAAGCAAGAGGAAATGGACAAGACTTTAAGGTGCCAGATAAACGGGTTTTGAGGGTATGTGAGCCAGCACCACCAGCAGCAAACAGCCCCGTTTTGTCGGGCAAGCACCGGGACCATTTGGGCCCCGAGGCGGGTTCGGGGAAAACTCTCAAAAACCCAAAAACAGGTCATCAAAAGTATTATCAATTTAAAAAATATTTAAAACTCCCACTACAACCCACCAACTACCATTCACATTCCCCACCCAAAAGACCAACTTTAGCGAGTTGCGAGTTTTGAAGCAGGGAGGTTCCCTGACCAGAGAGAGGCAGACAAGACACAGACGACAAAACCCAGCTGCCAAAGTTTTTTCATTCAGTGCAAAATTATTCGTGGCTCTTGCAACAACTGACAAGGTGCCTGAGGGAAACAAAGATTTTCATTTTCACATGCGGGGAAAATTTTACCCAAGGGATGGGTGCACCCCTCTGGCCCCTGGGCTCGGGAAGAAAAGAGAGAGAGAGAGAGAGGGAGAGAAAGAGAGAGAGAGAGAGAGGAGAGAGAGAAAAGGGGAGAGAGAAGAGAGAAAAAGGGAGAGAGAGAGGGTTCTTGCTGCTATCTGTTGTTAAACCCTTATTAAGTGGCCCAGTCACTGGAGTCCAAAGTAGCTGTGTGGTGCACTGGACATTGCTGGTTTTTTCGCCGGGTGTGGAAACCAGGGCCTCTTACAAACTTCAAGCACTGGAAAAGCAGGCTCTACGCTATGTCTCCTCGTTTACCTTATGGTAGATCTCAAGGGGTTTCTCAATGGAACGGAAACAGCAAAACATCCCTATTTTGGGGAAGGTTCCACAAGGGGCGTGCTGGGACCATTGTTAGGAAGTCACTTTTAAAAGACCTTCTTTACTCATCCCAGAATCAATGCATATGCAGAGACTGTACATGACTTCACTTTTCCAAGGAAGAAATGCCAGTGTCTAAGCTAACAATCACCAGTGAGAGCTATATCAGCTTGGGGGAAAAAGATGGCAAGTAAATTTGCACCTGGAAAAGCAAATGATGATCGTCTCTAGGACCATGATGGTAAAGCTGGTGGTAGTAAGGTGAATGGAGGGTGTTTTCACCTGGAGAAGGAAATGATATCCCGGGGTGAAATTTTTACAACGAACCCATGAAGAACCATGTTGTAAAACTTGCAAAAAAAGGCAGCCAGGAAGCTTACATACTTCGCCGTTCTGCATCTATTTGACAGTAGGGGTTGCAAGATTCTGTACGGGCACAAGTACCCCCACACCTTGAATGCTCCACTTTCTTGGTTTGCCTCCCCCCCCCCCCCTCATCTCGACGCTTGCAGAGTAAGAACAGGCAAGACGTTCTCTCTCGCCTGGACTCATCCTGGATAGATCTGTCATTTCACAGAGCCTTCAACATAGGGGGTGGGGGTGGCCTTACTGTTATGTACAAGGCCAATATTGTCAAAAGTACCGCCTTGGACCCACTTCGAGGACACTTTGAAAAAAAGTTTTTATCCCAAAACGGGCAAAAGCAGCAACTTCCCTGGTGTACCCCTTTTTGAAAATCACTCCTCTGAGTCAAATTTTTCCCGATGATCGAGTAGGAACACTTCGTACGCTAATGAGTCAACGAGATAAAAATAATTGATCAAATGAAAAGCTGGCCCACGATGGCTCCAATTTCATCCTATTTTCCCCCCTTTTTTGTCTCATAACAACAAAAATGCTTCAAATGAGCTGATGTAGTAAAGCTTTGCTTGCCCAAAAAAGTTAGGAATCCTTAACCTGTAAATAGCTTGTCAAAAAAGCTAGGGTCCCTTATTGTCAAACCCCGTGTAAAAGAGAGAGAGAGAGAGAGGGGAGAGAGAGGCAGGGGGGAAAAACCCCCGTGGCTCCAGACCCACTTGTCCTCCGTGTCAACACCCACCCCCACACCGTAAAAAAAAGTAATACATCTATCTGATTTTTTTTGCACAGCCCTGTACTGCTCTTGCCACCCCTTTAATCACTTCGCTAGGTTTACACTGAGACAAACCCCCCGAAAACAACACAGGTCCAGCTAAACTGCGATGTTTCGCTCTCTTGCAAACCTGATAAAACTGTCTCAACTAGCCTTCGTATCCACAAATTTTTGGTTGGCTGTTGGTCAGTTTGGGTTTTTTGCCGGCGAAACAAGTTTTTCTTGTAAAAGGTAATAATAATAATGATAATGGGAATTTTGTTGTTTTTGAGTGATTTTTCTTTCAAAGTTTACAAGACAAAATTTAAAACGGAACGAAAAAGCAATACTGCAATTTATATCCAAGAGTGACAGTATGATCACCAGGATCAATATCATCAATATCATAAGAATGACAGTATAATCATCAGACTCATAAGAGTGACAGTATAATCACCAGGACTCAGACAAATTTAGAAAGGGAGACGTGGTTCAACTAAGACTTGAAAGCATACACACAATTCCTGGACTCAGAAACCCGAAAAGCGAAGACTTTGAAGAGAATATGAATATGAACAACACACACACACACACACACACACACACACACACACACACACACACACACACACACACACACACAATATATATATATATATTATTACATAATATGGCACAGAAGATTTAAGAGATTACATTGTTAATATAAAGGTGGCATATACGGTACATGTTGTTACGTGTGTGTCACCGATTATAAGGCGAAAATCTCATCCAGCTCCTCAGAGCTGGATGAGAAAATGTAGGGTAATGAAACAAAGTGAATGAGGAACTACCGGTGAAAGGTAATAACGAGGAATTACTAAATAATTAGCACTAGTTCTCTGGGTTGTAGATGGAGCAGTGGCTACGGCGTAGCTGATTTCCGTACACCTGGTTAGGACGAGAAACAATTTGGAGAAATGAATTCAGATGTCCAATTTTTAGTTTTAACAACCCCTTTAGGCAGGTTCCTTGACGCTGGTGAGGGGCTCTTGATCTAGGGAATTAGATCTCTGCTCCAGTTCCCTGAATTGAGCCTGAATACCTTCCATCCCTCCCCCACATGCGCTGTATAATCCTATGGTTTAGCGCTCTCCATAATTATAAAATACAAATTAGTGTAAACATGACATTCCCCTGGTAAATCAGACGAATGTACTCACCCTGTCATTTCCCTGGTAAATCAGACGAATGTACTCACCCTGACATTCCCCTGGTAGATCAGATGGATGTATTAGCTAGCCGTGATGGATCACTGATTAATACGCCTGTATTAAGAGTATCACTGACCAGAGAGCGAAGACAGTTAGTTCTCTACAGCTCTGTTCTTTCATGCTAAAACTGCGATCAAACCCTGGATGGGTGTCCAGAGTTTTGTTACTCCCGTAGTCCAACACCTGGGTCGGGCGTGTCTGGCCGCTTAGAATTCAGTTTTCGACCTTGTTGAGCACGATAATATACATCCAGAATGTGCAATCTCTCTCTACTCTCACTCTCTCTCTCTCTCTATATATATATATATAATATATTATATATAATATATATATATATATATATATATATATATATATATATATATATAAAATGTCGTGCCGAATATGTAAAACTGGTCAATTAGCAAGAACTCATTTAAAATTAAGTCCTTTCTAAAATTTTCTCTTATACGTTTAAAGATATATTTTTTTCATTAATGTTAATGTAAAAAAATTTAATTTTGCACCTAAAGAATCTTGGAAAACTTACCTAACCTTATTATAACAAGAACAATTTATTTTAGCCTAACCCAACTAAATATATTTTAGATTTGTTTACAATAATTTAATACTAAACAAACACAGTGAAATATATTTTTCTCGTTAGGTTCAGAATGATTTTGGCGAAATTATTGCATACACAAATTTTCGCTTGTCTTATATGGTAGGATAAGCGTTGCTATTTAAGCCAAGATCGCAAGTTCTGCCTATTCAGCACGACATTATATATAAATCTCCCATTTGAGTGCTTCAAGCATCGCTGGTAGTAGCGAGAGTTGTAGCGTGGATCCATGTACTCATAACAACACTGCATTCACTTGGGGCTTTATAAA
>NC_069430.1:30625771-30630771 GCF_026875155.1 Cherax quadricarinatus | reverse complement strand
AGACACACGAAAGAAAACACGTCAAGCAATACAAGCGTGAAACAAGGACAACGACCGCAATTCAAGCAAATCATCCGTGAAATACGGACAGCTAATAAAACTGGATAAAAAAAACAATAAATGCGGGGCCAATCAGGACTGAAGAAGATAAATCTGGTGAAATTCCGAGCGTTCTTCTACCCTTGCCACCCAGCCTGAAGCCATACTTACCTAAACAGGGTTTGATCAATGAGGCTGTTGCTGCCAGCATCCAGCAGCCCGAATGATCAGTCACTTCATGCAACTCTCTCTCTCTCTCTCCCCCCTCCACAAGACTTCCACTTCTCTTCCAGCAATGCTTTTAGAAAGTTGAAGAGATGTATTTCTTAAATATAACTACTCCACAGGTGTAGAAAACACGCAGGTCACATACACACGCAGGTGGTCACACACACGGAGGTGGTCACACATACAAGTGGTCACATACGCTGGTCACACACACGCAGGTGGCCAAACACACGCAGGTCACACACGCAGGTGGTCACACACGCAAGTGGTCACACACGCAAGTGGTGAGACGGCGAAATTTCAGAGTTGAGCAGTGAACCAATGCAAACAAACGAGGCTCCCAAACACACCCGGCTAATAATAGCACCAACCACCTGAAAACCATTAACAAAAGTAACAACCAAACGCCCACTCAACTTTCACAGTAAAAACAAAAATCTAGAACCAAGTGAACAAGTCGAGACGTAAAATAAATACATGAAACACTGAAATGTGACACTTGGATGCCATGAAACTTGTCTAGGAGAGCAGTGTGCTGAAACGTCACAATGTTTCGCTCGAGTAGAGCGAAACATTGTGACGCTATATGGTGATTTTTTATCATGTCGGTATATATTGATATGTAGGGAAAATGTGAGTCACATCCCCCCCACGCCATGGTGGGTGTACACGGTGGGTGGGTGAGTCTGCATCAGTGTACACGGTGAGTGGGTGTACATGGGTGAGTGTATACGGTGGTGGGTGTACACTGTAGGTGGATGAGTGTGCATGTGTGTGTACACGGTGGTGGGTGTACAGTGGTGTGCGAGGGTACATGGTGGGTGAGTGTACACCACAGTGGGTAGGAGTGTACATGATGGCTGAGTGTACATGGTGGCTGAGTGTACATGATGGCTGAGTGTACATGATGGCTGAGTGTACATGGTGGCTGAGTGTACATGGTGGCTGAGTGTACATGGTACACAGATCGTAGTCGCCTGCAATTCTTCTGAGTGTAATATTCCTTGTGCTGTGAGTACTGACTTCTCCCACGTGGCCCTCGTTGTTCATCCCACACACTGCTGCTATTACTGCTATCTCCCAGCTGCTCTAGTGTATACTGCTGCTGTTGTATACTGCTGTTACTACTGCTGCTGTAGTGTATACTGCTTCTGTTGTATACTATTACTACTGCTGCTGTAGTGTATACCGCTGCTGTAACTACTGTTATCACCAGCTACTGCTGCTACTGCTCCTTCTGGTTCCAGCAGACACACCATAATCTGCAAGTGCTGTTCATTTCCGTTCTGGTCAACGCAGTGTTCCTCGTTTAAATAATAAACTGGACAAGTTCCTGCCCCGGGTCAGGTCAACTTTTACATGGAGACCATAAAACCCACGTTCGTTTATTCTTTTTTAAAGCAGTATTTTGTGATGGAGTGAGCTAGTTTATCTCTCTCTATTTCTCTCTCTCTCTCTCTCTATCTCGGGATCCCCATTCTCTTTACCGCCTTCCATGAAGGTTTATCGCTTGTTTCTAATAATAATAATAATAATAATAATAATAATAATAATAATAATAATAATAATAATACAAACAATAATAATAAATACAATAATAATACAAATAATAATAATACAAATAATGATAATTATACAAATAATAAATATAATAATAATAATAAATATACTACTACTAATAATAATAATAATAAATACCATGTAAAAAAAACACATTTAACACAAAAACATTTACCACGGACAACTTTCGCTCACTAAAAATTTTGTCAAACCAGTGAACGAAACATTTCCATAATAACTGCCGTAGATACCGTTTTGATTTATATATATATATATATATATTATATATATATATATATTATATATATATATATATATATATATATATATTATTCGTTTTATGTGTCTATATTTTATACCTCTGATGTACCTGTGAATGTTTTCTGAGTGGGTATTGGTAGATTTATTTATGACTGCTTTTATATGGAGAATATTTGAATTGCGTCTCGTCCTGCCCAGGGATTGAACCCGGGTGTTTTCCGCTGTGAGAAGTTTGATCTAAGCAATGAGTGCGCGCCTGTGTGTGTGTGTGTGTGTGTGTGTGTGTGTGTGTGTGTGTGTGGTGTTGGGGAGAGAGAGAGAGAGAGAGAGAGAGAGAGAGAGAGAGAGAGAAGAGAGAGAGAGAGAGAGAGAGAGAGAGAGAGAGAGAGAGAGAGAGAGAGAGACAGAGAAGACAGAAGAGAGAGAGAGAGGAAGAGGAGAGAGAGAGAGAGAGAGAGAAGAGACAGACGCACCAGCCCCGGGGAAAGTGACGCACCATCGCTGCGGATGGTGACGCATCACCGCTTGTGCAAGTGACGCACCACTAACGGTGACACACCACCGCGTCTATTGACGCTGCGATACACCATAAAAACGTAATTAATAAGGTTTACACCAGACTAATAAAAACTGACTACACGCTAAAACCATTTTTATACACAAGTGAACTGATTAATGACAGCCTGGTGTTGACAGTGTTGAGACCAAGGTGTGGGTGTGGGGGAGGGGTGTGAGAGGAGGAGGGTGTGTGGGTGTGGGGGAGGGGTGTGAGAGAGGGAGGGGTGCGAGAGGAGGAGGGGTGTGAGAGAGGGAGGGATGTGAGAGGAGGAGGGAAGTGCGAGAAAGGCAGTGAAAGAAGGGAAATGGATTGGGAATCAGAGCATGGAAGACTAATCTAACTCCTGCACGAAGTAGGTAATTCTGAATGACATCTGAAACGATCGCAGCTTAAGTCGCTGTCTGAGAGAGAGAGAGAGAGAGAGAGAGAGAGAGAGAGAGAGAGAGAGAGAGAGAGAGAGAGAGAGAGAGAGAGAGTACAAGTGAAGGAAGCAGGGAAGACGACGAAGTGAAAGAATAAGAAAATGAAAGACGAATAAGTATAAATAATAGAAGAAATAAAGGTATTTTGATGAGCGCGCGATCTGACAAAGGTATCTCCTTATCACAATAACCCCCCCCCTCTACTTCAGTACACGCGGGGTAAGTTTAATGCAGTTAAACATCAACACTGAAGATCTGATGACAAGCAGAAAGGAAGTCCACAAGTTATCACATAGAAAAGAATATTCTAATTTCTTCTGTGGACGTGTACAGCCTAAAACCAATTCGAACTTTCCTCTAAGAAAGTTAGGCCAATTCTGAAAGTTTCAGGCCAATTAAAAGAGGCCTTCTCTGGTTATTGCCCAGAGGCCAATTACCCAAAACAGATTGGCAATAAGTTTGAAGACACTCGCAAGTTGTACTTACGACGATCAGAACACACTTCGGTTATTGCACGGAAACCAATTTACACAATAGTACTAATAACTACACTTAGATAACTCAAAATCTTACGTAAATGGACACAGATGCAACTAATGTGACATTTTATTGTGGAAACATTTCACTCTCCAGGAGCTCTGTCAAGCATATACGACTTGACAGAACTCCTGGAGAATCACCGACATTCTGTTGGTGATTCAACCATTATTACTAACTCAAAATCAATACGAAGGTTCCTTTAAGTAAACCACAATAGCATACCAAGACAGGAGCCGACCAGATGACGTAGTCTCCAGTTATCACACACAAACCAACAATTACAGCCTAATCATGTGAGTAAATGAAGCCATTTGCACATTCCCCAGTGGAGGTTTCTTGACGATAGTGAGGAACTTCTCATCTGAGGAATGGGACACGTAATTCCCTTCCTTAAGTTAAACTTGAATGTCTCCCATTTCCCACAGATGCTGCATGACCCCTGTAGTTTTAGCGCTCCCTCGTGAATGTAGTAGTATTAACAATAATAGTAGTCGTAGTAGTAATAATAATAATAATAATAATTAGTAGTAATAGTAATAATAATAGCAGCAGTAGTAATAATAGTAGTAGTAGTAGTAGTAAAAATAATAGCAGTAGTAATAATAGCAACAGTAATAATAAAAATAATAGTAATAATAGCAGTAGTAGTAATAATAATAATAGAAGTAGTAGTAGTAATAATAATAGCAGTAGTAGTAATAATAATAGCAGTAGTAGTAGTAATAATAATAGTACTAATAATAATTAGTAGTAGTAGTAATAATAATAGCAGTAGTAGTAATAATAATAGTAATTTTAAAATTTGTAGTATATAATAGCAGTAGTAGTAATAATAATAGCAGTGTAATAGTAGTAGTATAATAATAATAGCAGTAGTAGTAGTAATAATAATAATAATAGCAGTTTGTAGTAGTAATAATAATAATAATAGCAGTAGTAGTAGTAGTAATAATAATAATATCAGTAGTAATAATAATAGCAGTAGTAGTAGCAATAATAATAGCAGTAGTAATTATAATAGCAGTAGTAGTAATAACGGCAGTAGCAGCAGTAACAATAGCAGCAGTAGTAATAATAATAGTAGTAGTAGTAGTAAAAATAATAGCAGTAGTAATAATAGCAACAGTAATAATAAAAATAATAGTAATAATAGCAGTAGTAGTAATAATAATAATAGAAGTAGTAGTAGTAATAATAATAGCAGTAGTAGTAATAATAATAGCAGTAGTAGTAGTAATAATAATAGTACTAATAATAATTAGTAGTAGTAGTAATAATAATAGCAGTAGTAGTAATAATAATAGTAATAATAATTAGTAGTAATAATAATAGCAGTAGTAGTAATAATAATAGCAGTAGTAATAGTAGTAGTAATAATAATAATAGCAGTA
>NC_069430.1:30578271-30623271 GCF_026875155.1 Cherax quadricarinatus | reverse complement strand
CCATCATTCACTCCATTACTGTCTTGCCAGAAGGGTGCTTTACACTACAGTTTTTAAACTGCAACATTAAAACCCCCCTCCTTCAGAGTGCAGGCACTGAAACTTCCCATCTCCGGGACTCAAGTCCGGCCTGCCGGTTTCCTGAACCCTTCATAAATGTTACTTTGCTCACACTCCAACAGCACGTCAAGTATTAAAAACCATTTGTCTCCATTCACTCCTATCAAACACGCTCACGCATGCCTGCTGGAAGTCCAAGCCCCTCGCACACAAAACCTCCTTTACCCCCTCCCTCCAACCTTTCTAGGCCCGAAACCCCCACCCCGCCCTTTCCTTCCACTACAGACTGATACACTCTTGAAGTTATTTCTGTTCCGCTCCATTCTCTCCACATGTCCGAACCACCTCAACAACCTTCCTCAGCCCCCTGGACAACAGTTTTGGTAATCCCGCACCTCCTCCTAACTTCCAAACTACGAATTCTCTGCATTATATTCACACCACACATTGCTCTCAGAATGACATCTCCACTGCCCCCAACCTTCTCCTCGCTGCAACATTCATCACCCATGCTTCACACCCTATAAGAGCGTTGGTAAAACTATACTCACATACATTCCCCTCTTTGCCTCCAAGGACAAAGTTCTTTGTCTCCACAGACTCCTAAGTGCACCACTCACCCTTTTCCCCTCATCAATTCTATGATTCACCTCATCTTTCATAGACCCATCCGCTGACACGTCCCTCCCAAATATCTGAATACATTCACCTCCTCCATACTCTCTCCCTCCAATCTGATATCCAATCTTTCATCACCTAATCTTTTTGTTATCCTCATAACCTTACTCTTTCCTGTATTCACTTTCAATTTTCTTCTTTTGCACACCCTACCAAATTCATCCCCCAATCTCTGCAACTTATCTTCAGAATCTCCCAAGTGCCCCAGTGTCATCAGCAAAGAGCAACTGTGACAACTCCCACTTTATGTGTGATTCTTTATCTTTTAAAATCCACGCCTCTTGCCAAGACCCTCGCATTTACTTCTCTTACAACCCCATCTATAAATATATTAAACAACCACGGTGACATCACACATCCTTGTCTAAGGCCTACTTTTACTGGGAAATAATTTCCCTCTTTCCTACATACTCTAACTTGAGCCTCACTATCCTCGTAAAAACTCTTCACTGCTTTCAGTAACCTACCTCCTACACCATACACTTGCAACACCTGCCACATTGCCCCCCTATCCACCCTGTCATACGCCTTTTCCAAATCCATAAATGCCACCAAGACCTCTTTAGCCTTATCTAAAATACTGTTCACTTATATGTTTCACTGTAAACACCTGGTCCACACACCCCCTACCTTTCCTAAAGCCTCCTTGTTCATCTGCTATCCTATTCTCCGTCTTACTCTTAATTCTTTCAATAATAACTCTACCATACACTTTGCCAGGTATACTCAACAGACTTATCCCCCTATAATTTTTGCACTCTCTTTTATCCCCTTTGCCTTTATACAAAGGAACTATGCATGCTCTCTGCCAATCCCTAGGTACCTTACCCTCTTCCATACATTTATTAAATAATTGCACCAACCACTCCAAAACTATATTCCCACCTGCTTTTAACATTTCTATCTTTATCCCATCAATCCCGGCTGCCTTATCCCCTTTCATTTTACCTACTGCCTCACGAACTTCCCCCACATCACAACAGGCTCTTCCTCACTCCTACAAGATGTTGTTCCTCCTTGCCCTATACATGAAATCACAGCTTCCCTATCTTCATCAACATTTAACAATTCCTCAAATATTCCCTCCATCTTCCCAATAACCTCTAACTCTCCATTTAATAACTCTCCTCTCCTATTTTTAACTGACAAATCCATTTGTTCTCTAGGCTTTCTTAACTTGTTAATCTCACTCCAAAACTTTTTCTTATTTTCAACAAAATTTGTTGAGAACATCTCACCCACTCTCTCATTTGCTCTCTTTTTACACTGCTTCACCACTCTCTTAACCTCTCTCTTTTTCTCCATATACTCTTCCCTCCTTGCATCACTTCTACTTTGTTAGAAACTTCTCATATGCTAACTTTTTCTCCCTTACTACTCTCTTCACATCATCATTCCACCAGTCGCTCCTCTTCCCTCCCGCACCCACTTTCCTGTAACCACAAACTTCTGCTGAACACTCTAACACTACATTTTTTAAACCTACCCCATACCTCTTCGCCCCCATTGCCTATGCTCTCATTAGCCCATCTATCCTCCAATAGCTGTTTATATCTTTCCCTAACTGCCTCCTCTTTTAGTTTATAAACCTTCACCTCTCTCTTCCCTGATGCTTCTATTCTCCTTGTATCCCATCTACCTTTTACTCTCAGTGTAGCTACAACTAGAAAGTGATCTGATATATCTGCGGCCCCTCTATAAACATGTACATCCTGAATCTACTCAACAGTCTTTTATCTACCAATACATAATCCAACAAACTACTGTCATTTCGCCCTACATCATATCTTGTATACTTATTTATCCTCTTTTCTTAAAATATGTATTACCTATAACTAAACCCCTTTCTATACAAGTTCAATCAAAGGGCTCCCATTATCATTTACACCTGGCACCCCAAACTTACCTACCACACCCTCTCTAAAAGTTTCTCCTACTTTAGCATTCAGGTCCCCTACCACAATTACTCTCTCACTTGGTTCAAAGGCTCCTATACATTCACTTAACATCTCCCAAAATCTCTCTCTCTCTCCTCTGCATTCCTCTCTTCTCCAGGTGCATACACGCTTATTATGACCCACTTCTCGCATCCAACCTTTACTTTAATCCACATAATTCTTGAATTTACACATTCATATTCTGTTTTATCCTTCCATAACTGATCATTCAACATTACTGCTACCCCTTCCTTTGCTCTAACTCTCTCAGATACTCCAGATTTAATCCCATTTATTTCCCCCCACCGAAACTCCCCTACCCCCTTCAGCTTTGTTTCGCTTAGGGCCGGGACATCCAACTTCTGTTCATTCATAACATCAGCAATCATCTGTTTCTTGTCATCCGCACTACATCCACGCACATTTAAGCATCCCAGTTATATATATATATATATATATATATTATATATATATATTATATATATATATGCCGAATATGTAAAACTGGTCAATTAGCAAGAACTCATTTAAAATTAAGTCCTTTCTGAAATTTTCTCTTATACGTTTAAAGATATATTTTTTTCATTAATGTTAATGTAAAAATTTTAATTTTGCACCAAAAGAATCTTAGAAAACTTACCTAACCTTATTATAACAAGAGCAATTTATTTTAGCCTAACCCAATTAAATATATTTTAAATACGTTTACAATAATTTAATACTAAACAAACACAGTGAAATATATTTTTTTCGTTAGGTTCAGAATGATTTTGGCGAAATTATTGCATACACAAATTTTCACTTGTCCTATATGGCAAGATGAGCGTTGCTATTTAAGCCAAGATCGCAAGTTCTGCCTATTCGGCACGACATACATATAATTTAACAAACATTATATCTCAGTCCACATACTGTATCACACTATCAAAGTATACAGTACTTTCGCAACTCCTTTGATATGCCTTTGAAGAGTTTCGAGAGTTTCACTACTTTCGGAGCTCGGCCATGGGCCAGGCTCGTCTGGTGCTTGCCTGGTCAACCAGGCTATTGCTGCTGGAGGCCCGCTGCTCCACATATCCATCTCAGCCTGGTTGATCTGGCACCTGGTGAAGATATTTGTCCAGTTTCCTCTTGAAGGCTTCTACACTTATTCCAGCAGTGTTTCTGATATCTTCTGGTAAGATATCAGATGTTGAATAGTCTCGGGCCCCGGATGTTGATACAGTGTTCCCTACAGTGTTTACCACTACTTTTTGTGTCGTGTGTGTTAGGAACCCGAAAATTCATCTGCCTACCTTTCCCGTAATGCCGATGGCCTTCATTTTGTGCGCTATCACTACATAATCGCATTTGTCAAACGCCTTTGAAAAATCTGTGTAAATCACATCTGCGTTTTGGTCGTCTTCCAACGCCTCTGTAATTCTGTCATAATGGTTCAGCAGCTGTGACAGGCATGATCGTCCTGCTCTAAAACCATGCTAGCAGGGATCTGGCTGAGGTGCGGAAGTGCTGTGTACTTTGATACAGAGTGTGCAGGTTTGAAATTTGCTGTGGACTGAGAAATAATGTTTCTTATACGCAATATATTTATACATATATCTAAACGAAATGTGAGTGATGGCTCCCGTAGACTTTTATAAAAATGTCTGTTGAAAAAAAATGTATTTTTAACAAAACTGGATACATCAACAGTGTGGAGCTACACTATTCTATATGGCAGTTACACAGTGGGAACAAAAGCTAGTTATGTTTCCCATCACACAGGATGGGGATCATACAAGAGAGAGAGAGAGAAGAGAGAGAGAAAAGAGAGAGAGAGAGAGAGAGAGAGAGAGAGAGAGAGAGAGAGAGAGAGAGAGAGAGAGAGAGAGAGAGAGAGAGAGAGAGAGAGAGAGAGAGATTCTACTTTCTTTCCCTGGGAACTCTTATATCACTTGTATGTAGCCGGGTAAGTGGTATCCATCACACCTTTAAATAATGTCATCTATCTCAATGTTAAGTGCCTACATGGGAGGAAAAAAGTGTAAAGTGTTAAAGTTGTCACAACAAAACCTCAGTAAAGTGGTTACGGCAATTTTTCAAGTGGATCCATCAAGAATTTTGCGGCTTCTGGGCCAAAAACCTTTCGTTTAGCTTCGTCAAAACTGTAGAAACTGGAAACGTCACAACTGCCACAGGAACTACGTCAGAACTGTACCAGTATCTGTGATCGGTTTCGAGGGTACGTCAACCCTCGCAGCTTGGCCTGTGACTAGGCTGTTGCTGTCAGCAGCTCGCTCACCCAAACTACCTCAGATTTTACAGTACATGATTACGTCACAACTACAGAATTAAAGCAAGACAAAACTGAATCAAATGGAGAACGTGCCTGCACGAACATCCACGAGACACGGAGAATGTACCTGCACGAACACCCAGGAGACACGGAGAATGCACCTGCACAAACACCCAGGAGACACGGAAAACGTACTTGCACGAACACCCGAGAGACACGGAGAACGTGCCTGCACGAACACCCGAGAGACACGGAGAACGTGCCTGGTTGAAGCTACCAGGAATCCTTGCAAAGCTCATCCTAGTCACGGAGGGACGTACAAAGCCACGGTCGGACACTCGATGCTGCAGGCAGGCAAGCAAGCAGGCAGGCAGCTTTACACAAAACACACACACACACACACACACACACACACACACACACACACACACACACACAGCCAAGAGCTGTGAATAGACCCCTGCAAGCACAAATAGGTAAGTACACACACAGGTAGGGTCACAAATCCACCAACATATAATGCGCTGTATTTCAGGAAACTGGGAAACCTGACTCGATTCTTCAGCAGGAATGGTGCAGGATCAATCCTCCGTCTGCTGAGCACGACCAAGGTGGACACTTGACGATGCATACATCTTCAAAATAGTCACATGTTCAGGGAGACGCCTAAAGACGCCGGGAAACGTCAACAGACGTCAGGAGTGTGCCGACCAATACTGTTTCTGATTTATGTAAATGATCTGGCATAGAGAATCGAGTCTTGTGTCTCCCTGTTTGCGAATTATGCAAATCTAAAATGAAGTATATGCGCAGACACGAGCACTGATCGAACAAGTGGATGGATGATCAAGCTTCAACCGATCAAGTGCAAGGTCGCACAAATCGGCGATGGAGAGAGATTAGGTTAGTATAGTTTTGGAGTTTTGGATGAGAAATCCCAAATATGTTGGGAGTGAACCTCCCACCCAACATATCGCCGGAGGCGCAAACTTACAGCATGACCTGGGTAGCTTTTTGAAACCAAAGCAACAATGAGAGGCTAGTGGAGACCAGGAAAGCTTTCTGGAATCAGAAGAAAAAACCAAGTTTGAAGCTCTGATCTGATAAAACAAGTTTAGATAAAAATTAACATTCAGAAGTTTGCAGCTAAACTGATTTAGTAATTGAAGGAAATGCATGTGAGAAGAGGCTAAAGAAATTTAACGTAACGGCATGGGAATAAACAGGAACTAGGAGTGACAGGATTACGATATGCAAGATACACAGAAGATAGACAGGGCATATAGCAACAAACTGTTGAAAAGGCGAGAACCAGAGACAAGGGCACACAGATAGGGACATAGTGATCGGGACACGCCTATGGACATAAATAGTAATAGGAGTGTTAGGAAATATTTCTTCAGTTTAAGGATAATATGAAAGTGGAGGAGACAAGTTTCATGCACAGCTTCAAGAGTAGGTATGAAACCCCAGAAGATTAACACTTGTGGGCAGTACACTGTTACATGACAAAAGAACACTAACTTGTAAAAACCTGTCAAAAACACGGTCAACAGAGACCAAGAGGCGGGGCCAGCAGCTGTATATCCCCTTGAGAACACAAGTAGGCAAGTACAAATCAGTGAGTACTTTTTACCTGTGACCCCGTTTCGAGAGTTTTCATAATTCCGCAACCTGGCTCAGAGCCAGATCTCCTTGCTCACTGCTTTGTCCATCCGGTTGTTGCTGTTGGCGGCCTACATGTCCATCACAGCCTGGCTGAACTGGCACACCGCGAAGATAGTGTTCTAATTTCCTGTAAAAAACGTCTACGCTGGTTCCAGCAACATTTCTGATGCCCGATGGTGGCAGGTTTGAAAAGTCTGGGGCCACGTATACCTGGAGTTTACCTGGAGAGAGTTTCGGGGGTCAACGCCCCCGCGGCCTGGTCTGTGACCAGGCCTCCTGGTGGATCAGCGCCTGATCAACCAGGCTGTTGCTGCTGGCTACACGCAAACCAACGTACGAGCCACAGCCCGGCTGATCAGGAACTGACTTTAGGTGCTTGTCCAGTGCCAGCTTGAAGACTGCCAGGGGTCTGTTGGTAATCCCCCTTATGTGTGCTGGGAGGCAGTTGAACAGTCTCGGGCCCCTGACACTTATTGTATGGTCTCTTAACGTGCTAGTGACACCCCTGCTTTTCATTGGGGGGATGGTGCATCGTCTGCCAAGTCTTTTGCTTTCGTAGTGAGTGATTTTCGTGTGCAAGTTCGGTACTAGTCCCTCTAGGATTTTCCAGGTGTATATAATCATGTATCTCTCCCTCCTGCGTTCCAGGGAATACAGGTTTAGAAACCTCAAGCGCTCCCAGTAATTGAGGTGTTTTATCTCCGTTATGCGCGCCGTGAAAGTTCTCTGTACATTTTCTAGGTCGGCAATTTCACCTGCTATGTTGACACTATTCTCTTATTGTGCCCTGGGTATATTTTACACTTCCTCCCATCTCTCTCACTGCAGCATGATGTTATGGTAGTGTTTATATTAGCGACTACCTCCTCTAGTATCTTTCATGAATATATTATCGTGTTCCTTTCGTACTTTTTTCTACAACGTACAAATCGGCGAGCACAAAGCTGCGAATACAAATCAATTCGAACAAATCAGCGCGAATAAATCAACAATTGGACGCGTACAAATCAACGAGTACAAATCAATGATCACAAATCAATGCGTACAAATCAACGAGGAGAGCCACAGTTCCCGAGAGTCAGCATTGTCACAATCTGCAGAGTAAACAATGAAAACTGCATGCATGGCAAATCAACATTATGTGGCGAGGACCACTACGGTCCACCTGAACCACAACATTATGTGGTGAGGATCACAATGGCACATCTGAACCACAACATTATATGATGAGGACCACTATGGCCCACCTGAACCACACAAAACTGTATGGTGAGGACCACTATGGCCCACTTGAACCACAACGTTCTACACTTCATTCCAGATGACAGTCATAGTACTATCCACCTCGTCTTGTCCGTCCCCTGCAAGTACCTGATCAGTGATAGTTATGTGAATCTGCGGGCACTAACACCAACAGCCTGGAGGATCAATAAGGGAAGTGACCTCAGGCTAGCCTGGTTTTCATAGGTACGTCAAGCAAACTAAATTAAATACGAGAGAGTGGCAGGAGGTTACAATTACATGAATCAAGATTAAGATCCTGCCTGGCTTCAATTATGACAGAGAAATCATGTAGGTTGCATGGTGCAGTGGGTAACGCATAGGACTGCTAGCTTCAAGACTGGCTTGCCACGGGTCTGATCACTCCGTCTAGTGAACTGTTTACAATCGTGTCATTACGATTTCCCAAGTAATTCAGACGAAATGTTGGGGACCAGGACTGAAACCCTTGCTTGTGATTTAAAAGTGTTAAAATTATTAATGCCAACGTTATTTCTGCTTGTGATTTAGACATGGAAAACCGCATCCTTTTCTTAATCCTCATATATGACATAGAGATGTAACCCATAGCACCGTGTCTTGCAGATGATACTAGAATCTGCACACGAGTGTCATTCATTGAGGACACGGTAAATCTCAAAGCGAACATAAACCAAGTTTTCCAGTGGGTCGCGGAAAGCAATATGATGTTCATTAAGGACAAATTTCAGTTACTCCGTTATGGAAAACTTGAGGAAATAATAGCTAGAACGGAGTATAAAACAAATTCTAATCACACAATAGATCGAAAAATTAACGTGAAGGACTCAAGAAATAGCAGCCTTGACTGCACATATTAGTCCAGTCATTCACCTTAATTACTGGGAACGTTTGAAGGGCCTTGACCTGTACTCCCTGACATGCAGGCGAAAAAAAGATACATCATAATCTACACCTGGAAAATCCTAAAGGGACTGATCCCAAATCTGCAAACTGGAATCACTCCCTACAAAAGTAAAAGACTAGACAAAATATGCTACAAACCCAAAAGAAAAAAAGCAGGGGTGCCATGAGGGAAAACAATAAATGTCCGGGGCCCAAGACTGTTCAACAGCATCCCATCATACATAAGGGGAATTACCAATAGACTACTGACTGTCTTCAAGAGGGAACTGGACACATACATAAAGTCAGTGCCCGATCAGCCGGGCTATGGTTCGTACGTTGTACTGCGTGCGCGACCAGCAGTGACAGCCTAGTTGATCAAGTCCTGATCCACCGGGAGGCCTGGTCAAGGAACAGGTAGCGGGGGCGCTGACCCCCGAAACAACCTCCGGATAGGTAAACCACCCATGATAACACCACCCACCATGACACCACCACCCATCATAACACCCCCGCCCACCATAACACCTCCCACCATCACAACACCATAGCACTGCCCACAATAACACCACCCACCATAATCACCATAACACAGCCCACCACCAAGTTAACACAACCCACCATAATATCACCATCCACCATAACACCCCTACCCATCACCATAACACCACCACCCACCGTAACACCACCACCATAACACCGCTCACCACCATGATAAAAGCACCCATCATAACACCGCCCACCACCATGACAACACCACTCACCATAACACAATCCACCATAACACCATTAACCACTATGATAACACCATCCACCATAAGACCCACCACCATAACTAACACCACCCACCATCGAGATAACACTACCATAACACCGCCCACCACCATGATAACACCATAACACCGCCCACCACCATGAAAAAACTACCATACCACCACCATCACACCGCCCACCACCACCATAATAACACAACCATAACACCGCTAACCACCACCATGATAACACAATAACACCACCATAACACCGCCCACCACCACAATGAAAACACCACCATGATAACACAACCATAACACCGTCCACCACCACCATGACAACACTACCATAACAGCGCCAACCACCATAACACCACCAAAACACCGCCCACCACCACCAGAAACACCACCCACCACCACCATGAAACACAACCATAAACATCGCCCACCACCACCAGATAACACAACCATAACACCCGCCCACCACCACCATACCACCAAAACACCGCCCACCACCACCATAACACAACCAATAACACCGCCCACCAACCACCATAACACCGCCCACAACCACCATAACAACCATAACACCGCCCACCACCACCATAACACAGCACCGCCCACCACCATGATACCAGAATAACACCCCCCAAACCAAACCACCATACACCGCCCACCACCATGATAACACCACCATAACACCGCCCACCACCACCATGAAAAACAAACCATAACCCCGCCCACCACCACCATAACATCACCCCCACCACCATGAAAACCATAACAAACACCGCCCAAAACCACCATAAAACCATAACACCGCCCACCACCATGATAAAACCACCAAAACACCGCCCACCACCAAAATGAAAACACAACCATAACACCGCCCACCAACCCCCCATAACACCACCATAACGCCGCCCACCATACAATGAAAACACCACCATGATAACAACACCGCCCACCACCCACCATGATAACACCGCCCACCACCACCATGATACCCCCCGCCCACCACCACCATGATAACACAATAACACCGCCCACCACAACCATGAAAACACAACACCGCCCACCACCACAATACCCACCATCATAATACCGCCCACCACCATGATAACACAACAACACCGCCCACCACCACCATAAACAATGCCCACCACCACAATGATAACACAAAAACACCGCCCACCACCACCATGATACACCATAACACAAATATAACACCCCCCCACCAAAACCACGAAAACACAATAACACCACCCACCACCCCCAAAAATAACACAACCAAACCCACCGCCCACCACCACCATGATAACACAACCAAACACCGCCCACCACCACCATTAAAACAATAACACCGCACAACACCACCATGATAACACAACAATAACACCGCCCACCACCACCATGATAACACAATAACACAGCCCACAACCACCATGTTTAACAATAAACACCGCCCACCACCACCATAACACCGCCCACCACCATGATACCACAATAACACCGCCCCACCACCACCATAACACCGCCCACCACCATAACCCCCCGCCCACCACCACCATGATAACACAACCATAACACCGCCCACCACCTCCATAACACCACCTACCACCACCATGAAAAACCATAACACCGCCCCACAAACACCATAAAAGCATAACACCGCCCACCACCACCATAACACAACCATAACACCGCCCACCTCCATGATAAAACCAGCATATCACCGCCCACCACCAAAATGATAACACAACCATAACACCGCCCACCAACCTCATAACACCACCATAACGCCGCCCACCACTACAATGAAAACACCACCATGATAACATAACACCGCCCACCACCACCATGATAACACAATAACACCGCCCACACCACCATAACACAACCATAACAACCCACCATGATAACACAACCATAACACCGCCCCCCACCACCATAACACAACCATACCGCCCACTAACACCATGATAACACAACACCGCCCACAACCACCATAACAATGCCCACAACAACAATGATAACACAATAACACCGCCCATCACCACCATGATCCACCATAACACGAAATATAACCCCGCCCACCACCACCATCATAACACAAAAAACACCACCCACCACCACCAAAAATAACAACCATAACACCGCCGACCACCACCAATAAACCAACCATAACACCCCCCCACCACCACCATGATAACACAGTAACACCGCACACCACCACCATGATAACAATAACACCGCCCACCCCCACCATGAAGCACAATAACACTGCCCCAAACCACCATGATAATAACACCGCCCACCACCACCATAAAACAATAACACCGTCCCCCACCACCATGATAACACAACACTGCCCACCAACCACCATAAATACCACAACCATAATACCGCCCACCACCACCATAACACGCCCACAACCACCATAACACAACCATAACACCACCCACCACCACCATAACACAGCACCCCCCCACCACCACCATAACACCGCCCACCATGATAACACCACCATAACACCGCCCACCACCACCATGATAACACAACCATAACACCGCCCACCACCTCCATAACACCACCCACCACCACCATGATAACCACAACACCGCCCACTTTCACCATAAAACCATAACACCGCCCACCACCATAACACAACCATAACACCGCCCACCACCAGATAAAACCACCATAAAAACCGCCCCCCCACCAAAAATGATAACACAACCATAACACCGCCCACCACCACCATGATAACACAATAACACTGCCCACAACCACCAATGAAAACACAACACCGCCCACCACCACTATGGTAATAACACCGCCCACCACCACCATAATAACACAATAACACCACCCACCACCATAATAACAAACACCGCCCACCACCACCATGATAACAATAAAACCGCCCACCACCACCATAACACAATAACACCGCCCACCCCCATGATAATAACCCCCCCCCCACCACCACCATGATAACACAATAACACCGCCACCACCACCATAACACAAAAATAATACCGCCCACCACCACCATAATACAATAACACGACCACCACCACCGTGATAACAATAACACCGCCCACCACACCATAATAACACAATAACACAGCCCACCACCACCAATGATAACACAATAACACCACCCACCACCACCATAATAACAAAATTTAACACCGCCCACCAAATAACAATAACACCGCCCACCACCACCCATAACAACACCGCCCCACCACCACCATAATAACACAGTAACACCGCCCACCACCACCATAATAACACAATAACACCGCCAACCACCACAATAAAACACAATAACACCGCCCCCCCCCCCATGTTTAAAACAACAATAACACCGCCCACCACCACCACCATAACACAAAAAATAACCCCCGCCCATCACCATGATAACACAATAACAACAGCCCACCACCACCATAACACAATAACACCGCCCACCACCACCATAATAACAACAATAACACCGCCCACCACCCCCAAATAACACAATAACACAGCCCACCACCACCATAACACAACAATAACACCGCCCACCACCACCAAAAAACAAAACAATAACACCGCCCACCACCACCATAACACAAAAACACCGCCCACCACCACCATGTTTAACAAAACAATAACACCGCACACCACCACCATAAAAAACAATAACACCGCCCACCACCCATGATAACACAACAATAACACCGCCTACCACCACCATAATAAAACCCCGGGCCCACCACCATGATAACACAACAATAACACCGCCTACCCCCCACCATAATAATAACACCGCCCACCACCATAACACAAAAATAACACCGCACAAAACCACCATAACACAACAATAACACCGCCCACCACCACCATAATAACAAAAACCCACCGCCCACCACCACCATAATAACAACAATAACACCGCCCACCACCACCATAATAAACAATAAAACCCGGGCCACCACCACCATAACACAACAAAACAGGGCCCACCCCCAAACCATAACACAACACCCCCCCACCATCCCCATAATAACAATAACACCGCCCCACCACCATAACACAACACCGCCCACCACCATAACATAATAACACCGCCCACTACCACCAAAAATAACACAATAACCCCGCCCACCACCATAACAATAACACCACCCGGTACCACCATAATAACACAACACCGCCCACCACCACCATAACAACACAAACACCGCCCACCCCCCGCCATAACAACCATAACACCGCCCACCACCACCATAATAACACAAAAACCCCACGCCCATCACCACCATAAAACCACAAAAATATCACCGCCCACCACCACCATGATAACACAACCAGAACACCGCCTACCACCATCATGATAACACAACCATAACACCCGCCCACCACCACCACATAATAACGCAATAACACCGCCAACCACCACCAAAACAATAACCCCGCCCACCAACACCTAATAACACAACACCGCCCCCCACAAACCAGATAACACAACACCGCCCACCACCACCATAATAACACAATACACCGCCCACCACCATGATAACACAAAAATTTAACATCGCCCACCTCCACAATAATAACAATAACACCGGCCACAACCACCAGAATAACACCGCCCCCACTACCATGATAACACAACAATAACACAGCCCACCACCACCATAATAACACAACAATAACACCCCCCAAACCCACCACCATGAAAACACAAAACACCGCCCACCACCACCATGATAAACACAATAACACCGCCCACCACCATAATAACACAACAATAACACCGCCCACCCCCACCATAATAACGCCGCCCCCCCCACAACCATAATAACACCGCCCACCACCACCATAATAATACAACAATAACACCGCCCACCACCACCATGACAACACAACAAAAACACCGCCCACTACCACCATAGAACACAATAACACCCCCCCAACACCACCATGATAATACAACCATAACACCGCCCACCACCACCATAATAACACAACAATAACACCGCCCACCACCACCATAATAACACAATAACACCTCCCACCACCACCATGATAACACAATAACAACCGCCCACCACCACCACCATGATAACACAACCAAAAACCGCCCACCACCACCAAATAACACAACAATAACACCGCCCACCACCAACCATGTAAAAATAACACCGCCCACCACCACCATGATAATAACACCGCCCCTACCACCATAATAACACCATAACACCGCCCACCCCACCATAATAACAAAACACCGCCCACCACCACCATGATAATAACACCGCCCACTACCACCATAATAACACCATAACACCGCCCATCACCACCATAATAACACAAAAACCGCCCACCACCACCATGATAATAACACCGCCCACCACCACCATAATAACACAACAATAACACCGCCCACCACCACCAAATGATACCACAACCAAACACCGCCCACCACCACCATAAAAAACACAATAACACCGCCCCCACCACCATAAAAAACACAACACCGCCCACCACCGCCATAACAACCATAACACCGCCCACTACCACCATAATAACACCATAACACCGCCCATCACCACCAATAACACAACACCGCCCACCACCACCCATGATAATAACACCGCCCACCCCCCACCATAATAACACAACAATAACACCGCCCACCACCACCATGATAACACAACCATAACACCGCCCCCCACCACCATAATAACACAATAACACCGCCCACCACCACCATAATAACACAACACCGCCTACCCCCCGCCATAACAACCATAAACACCGCCCACAACCACATAATTTAACACCATAACACCCGCCCATCACCACCATAATAACACAACACCCGCCCCCCAAACCACCCATGATAATAACACCGCCCACCACCACCATAAAACAGAACAATAACACCGCCCATCACCACCATGATAACACAACCATAACACCGCCCACCACCACCATAATAACACAATAACACCGCCCCCACACCCCATAATAACACAACACCGCCCACCACCGCCATAACAACCATAACCCCCGCCCACCACCACCATAAAAACAAAAACACCGCCCACCACCATAAAAACACAAAAATAACACCGCCCACCACCACCATGATAACAAAAACCAGAACACCGCCTACCACCATCATCAAACACAACCATAAACACCGCCAACCACCAACAAAACAATAACACCGCCCCCACCACCAAAATAACACAACGTTTGGCCACCAAAACCCATGAAACACAACACCGCCTACCCCCACCATAAAACAATAACACCGGTCACAACCACCATAATAACACCGCCCACCACTACCATGATAACCCCATAACACAGCCCACCACCACCATAATAACACAACAATAACACCGCCCAGCACCACCATGATAAACAACAATAACACCGCCCACCACCACCATAACATAATAACACCGCCAACCACCATAACACAACAATAATCCCGCCCACTACCACCATAATAACACAACAAAACACCGCCCACCACCATATAACACAACAATAACACCGCCCACCACCACCATGATAACACAAAACACCACCCACCACCACCATAATGACACTAACACCGCCCACCACCACAATAACACAATAACACCGCCCACCACCATAATAACACAACAATAACACCGCCCACCACCACCATAATAACGCCCCCGCCCACCAAAACCCCTAATAACACCGCCCACCACCACCATAACAATAACACCGCCCACCCCACCAAATAACAAAAACAAAAAACACCGCCCACCACAACCATAATAACACAATAACACCTCCCACCACCACCATGATAACACAAAACACCCCCACTACCACCATAATAACACCATAACACCGCCATCACCCCCAAATAATAAAAACACCGCCCCCCAAACCCACCATGATAATAACACCGCCCACCACCACCATAATAACACAACAATAATACCTCCCACCACCACCATGATAACACAACCATAACACCGCCCACCACCACCATAACGCAATAACACGCCCCCACCACCATAACACAATAACACCGCCCCACCATCCCCATGAAAACACAACCATAACACCGCCCACCACCACCATAACACAACAATAACACCGCCCACCACCACCATGATAACACAACAATAACACCGCCCACCACCATGATAACACAACCATAACACAGCCCACCATCACCATAATAACACAACAATAACACCGTCCACCACCACCATAATAACACAACAATAACACTGCCCACCACCACCATATTAACACAACAAAAAACACCGCCCACCACCACCATAATAACCCCAAAAAACACCGCCCACCACCCCCAATAGTAACAAAATAACACCGCCCACCACCACCATAACACAATAACACCGACCACCACCACGAAAATAACACAACCAAAACACCGCCCACCACCCCCAAATAACACAACAATAACACCGCCCACCACCACCATGATAACAATAACACCGCCCACCACCACCACCATAATAACACAACAATAACACCGCCCACCACCACAATGATAACAATAACACCGCCCACCACCACCATAACAATAACACGGGCCCCCCACCATAACACCGCCCACCACCACCATAATAACAAAACAATCACACCGCCCACCACCACCATGACAACAGAACAATAACACCGCCCACCACCACCATAATAACACAACACCGCCCACCACCACCATAAATATTACAACCATAACACCGCCCCCCCCAAACCATAATAACACAACAACACCGCCCACCACCACCATAATAACACCGCCCACCACCACCATGAAAAACAAAAATAACACCGCCCACCACCACCACCATGATAACACAACCACAACACCGCCCACCCACCACTATAACACAATAACACCCCCCAAACTACCACCAAAAATAACGCAATAACACCGCCCACCACCATAACAATAACACCGCCCACTACCACCATAGTAACACAGTAACACCGCCCACCACCACCATAATAACAAAACCCAAATACACCGCCCACCCCACCATAAAACAATAACACCGCCCACCACCACCTAATAACACAACCATAACACCGCCCACCACCACCAAAAACACAACAATAACACCGCCCAACACCACCATAATAACACAGTAACACCGCCCACCACCACCATGATAACACAACAATAACACCGCCCACCACCACCATGATAATGTCAGCATAGTTGCTGATCCCTGTATTCCCTGTATTATATAGCATAGCATATTAGTATCATCCATGTGCTTTAGACACGAGACCCCTCGTAGGACTGTGGCTTTGTGTGACGTCACGGGATGCACACGAGGAGGCCCATTCCTCTGTCCCGGCCTCACTCGGCGGCAGACCATCCAGGCGTAAAGACAGGCAAGCAGCTGGGGCTCCATCCCTCATCTCAGTCTGACAATATATTTACCATCCTACAAGTGTGTCTACTTTCAACCTACGATATCTCCTTACGATAATAACACAACCATAACACCGCCCACCACCACCATAATAACACCGCCCACTACCACCATAACGCAATAACACCCCCCACTACCATCAAGATAACAATAACACCGCCCACTACTACCATAACACCGCCCACCACCACCATGATAATAACACCGCCCACCACCACCATAACAACACCGCCCACCACCACCATAATAAAACAACAATAACACCGCCCACCACCACCATGATAACCATAACACGCCCACCACCACCATAATAACACAACAAATAACACCGCCCACCACCACCTTGATAACACAACCATAACACCGCCCACCACCACCATGATGCCCAAATAGCACCGCCCACCACCACCATGATAACAAAAACCATAACACCGGGCCCCCCACCACCATAATAACACAATAACACCGCCCATCACCACCATGAAACACAACCATAACACCGCCCACCACCACCATAAACACAACAATAACACCGCCCAACACCACCATGATAACACAATAACACCGCCCACCACCACCAAAAAACACAATAACACCCCCCACCACCACCATAATAACACATAACAACACCGCCCACCCACCACCATAACACAATAACACCGCCCCCCACCACCATAATAACACAATAACAACACCGCCCACCACCACCATAATAACACAACAACACCCCCCACCACCACGATAATAAAACAATAACAACCCCCGCCCACCACCACCATAATAACACAATAACACCGCCCACCACCACCATAACACAACACCCCCACCACCACCATAATAACACAACGCCGCCCACCACCACCATAATAACACAATAACAACACCGCCCACCCACCACATAATAACACAATAACAACACCGCCCACCACCACCATAATAACACAATAACACCGCCCCCACCACCATAATAACACAATAACAACACAGCCCCCCCACCACCATAACACAATAACACCGCCCACCACCACCATAATAACACAGCAATAACACCGCCCACCACCACCATAACAACACAATAACACCGCCCACCACCACCAATAACACAACACCGCCCACCACCACCATAATAACGCAATAACAACACCGCCCACCAAACCACCATAATAACACAACAATAACACCGCCCACCACCACCATAATAACACAACAATAACACCGCCCACCACCCCCATAATAACGCAATAACAACACCGCCCACCACCACCATAATAAAACCAAAAAATAACACCGCCCACCACCACCATAATAACACAGCAATAACACCGCCCACCACCACCATAACAACACAATAACACCGCCCACCACCACCATAACACAATAACAAACCCCCCACCCACCACCATAATAACACAACACCGCCCACCACCACCATAATAACACAACATAACACCGCCCAAACCCCCATCATAATAACACAACAATAACACCGCCCACCACCACCATAATAACACAACAATAACACCGCCCACCACCACCATAAAAACACAGCAATAACCCCGCCCACCACCACCATAACACAATAACACCGCCCACCACCACCATAATAACAGAGCAATAACACCGCCCACCACCCCAACCCATAACAACACAATAACACCGCCCACCACCACCATAATAACACAATAAAAAACCTGCCCACCACCACCATAAAACACAACAATAACACCGCCCACCACCACTAAAATAACACAACAAAAAACACCGCCCACCACCACCATAACAACACAATAATAACACCCCCCCACCACCACCATAAATAACACCCAAAAATAACACCGCCCACCACCCCCATAATAACACAACAAAACACCGCCCACCACCACCATAATAACACAACAATAACACCGCCCACCACCACCATAATAACAACAATAACACCGCCCACCACCACCAAAATAACACAACAAATACACCGCCCACCACCTCCATAACACAACAATAAAACCGCCCACCACCACCATAATAAAAACAACAATAACACCGCCCACCACCACCATAATAACACAACAATAACACCGCCCACCACCCCCCATAATAACACAACAATAAAACCGCCCACCACCACCATGAAAACACAACAATAACACCGCCCACCACCACCATAATAACACAACAATAACACCGCCCCCCCCCACCATAATAACACAACAATAACACCGCCCACCCCCACCATAAAAACACAACAATAACACCGCCCACCACCACCATAATAACACAACAATAACACCGCCCACCACCACCATAATAACAACAATAAAACCGCCCACCACCACCATAATAACACAACAAAAATACACCGCCCACCACCTCCTAATAACACCACAATAACACCGCCCACCCACCACCAAATAAAACACAACAATAACACCGCCCACCACCACCATAATAACACAACAATAACACCGCCCACCACCACCAAAAATAACACAACAATAACACCGCCCACCACCACCATGATAACACAAACAATAACACCGCCCACCACCACATAATAACACAACAATAACACCGCCCACCACCACCATAATAACACAACAATAACACCGCCCACCACACCATAAAAACAACAATAACACCGCCCACACCACCATAATAACACAACAAATACCCCCGCCCACCACCTCCATAATAACACAACAATAAAAAACCGCCCACCACCACCATAACACAACAATAAACACCGCCCACCACCACCATAATAACACAACAATAACACCCCCCACCACCACCATAATAACACAACAATAACACCGCCCACCACCACCATGATAACACAATAACACCGCCCACCACCACCATAATAACCCCAACAATAACACCGCCCACCACCACCATGATAACACAACAAAAACACCGCCCCTACCACCATAATAACACAACAATAACACCGCCCACCACCACCATAAAACACAAAACACCGCCCACCACCTCCTAATAACACAACAATAACACCGCCCACCACCACCATAATAACACAACAATAACACCGCCCACCACCACCAAAATAACACAACAATAACACCGCCCCCACCACCATAATAAAAACAACAATAACACCGCCCACCACCACCATAATAACAACAATAACACCGCCCCCACCACCATAATAACACACAATAACACCGCCCACCACCACCATAATAACACAATAACACCGCCCACCACCACCATAATAACACAACAATAACACCGCCCACTACCTACATTACAAAAGCCTCCTCTTTAAGCGTTGCTGCCGCCGCTGCCACGCCAATAAAGCATTTACAAGACTCAGCAATGCAAGGGGGACAGCCAGTTCCGGAAAGGTCAGGTCATGTCCGGAAAGATCAGGTCGTCGAGTGCCAGGTCATGTCTTGGAAGGTCAGGTCATGCCTTGGAAGGTCAGGTCATGCAGAGGTCACCTCCATGTGCCGCAACTTTAAAAATAATCTTGGTCACAATTTTTTTTCCTTTCTCTAATTAAATTTTGCTGGTAAATTAAGTCACATTGAAAATAAATTTTTTGTTAATTTCTCTACCGATGGTAATTAAGGATTTAACCAGGAGCAAGTGAAAAATATATATGAAATATTTTTCAGCTTACAGTGTCCATTTGCATCGCAAACCCAAAGTTACGTATCCAGAGTTAAGAGGTCCTGACTATAACTACACTACGGGTAGTTATAACATACAGGGATCCTAACTACAATAACTGTAGTAGCACCACACAGGGATCCTGACTACAATTACAATACCCATCACCCGCTCAGGAGCCTATCAGACATGCTGGTGACCGATAGAAGTCAGCAAGTTTCACTACTACCTTCTGGCTTCTGGAATTTAACCCCACCAAATGTAAAGTCATGAAGATCGGGGAAGGGTAAAGAAGACAGCAGACAGAGTATAGGCTAGGTGGCCAAAGTGCAAACCTTACTTAAGGAAAAGAATCTTGGGGTGAGTATAATACCGAGCACATTTCCTGAGGTGCACATCAACCAGATAACTGCTGCAGCATATAGACGCCTGGCAAACCTAAGAAAAGCGTTCCGATACCTCAGTAAGGAATCGTTCAAGACTCTATACATCATGTAAATTAGGCCCATATTGGAGTATGCAGCACCAGTTTAGAACCCACACCAAGTCAAGCACATCTAGAAATTAGAGAAAGAGGAAAGGTTTGCAACAAGACTAGTCCTGGGGCTAAGGGGGATGTCCTACGAAGAAAGGTTAAGGGAAATCGGCCTGGCAACACTTGAGGACAGGAGGGTTAGGGGTGACATGATAACGACATATAAAATACTGCGAGAAATTGACAAGTGGACAAAGACAGAATGTTCCAGAGATGGGACACAGAAACAAGGGGTTACACTAGGAAGTTGAAAACTCAGATGAGTCAAAAGGATGTTTGGAAGTATTTCTTCAGTTATAGAGTCGTCAGAAAGCGGAATCGTCTGAAAAGTGATGTAGTGTAGGCAGGAACCATACAACCAGGAGTCCAAATGGCCTGTTATCCTGGGTGTAAAGGGAGCAAAATAAACACACCAGAAAACTTTTGACTTTTATTATTCTTCACCAATTTAGAACAGAATTATGTACACTATATACAACAATAGGTATTAGTGCACTCCACGGTAAGCAAGGCAGAATAGAAGCCACTAGAGAGCAGACCGTGCTTCAACCAGCTCTAGAATGGGAATGGCAAGGGCAGACAGGAGAGTGGTACCCACGTAACCTCTGCAATTGCCAAAACCATCTTCTCAATGGCTGGAACCTGGGTACTGGTTGAACGACGGGGCCCCATCGTCAACCCTCAGTCACCTGGTTCGCTGGTTGGGGGTGTGTACATGCGCCAAATAAAGGTTACGTACTCTTTGCATGCCACAATAGTTTTATGACGAGGTTTGATAAAGCTCATAGAGCAGGGAGTGACCGACCTAGTAGCCATCAGTGAAGAGGCGGGGGCCAGGAGCTAGGACTCGACCCCTGCAACCACAGTTAAGTGAGTACAATTAAACGAGTACACACACACAAGCGAGTACACATTTAACGGAGTACCACATCAGAGATTAGTCGAAATAAATTAAAAAACACGCAGGGTTAAGAGGCAAAGTGCTCCAGTAAGTCAAGAAGTACCTGGATGACAGAAGGCAAAGAATAACGGTAAGGCTTGAGACATCAGAATGAGAGGCGTGTGAGGTCCTGCAAGGATAAGTGGCAAGACCACTATTGTTCCTAATATATGTTAATGACCTAACAGAGGGGATAGAGTCCTGCGTGCCACCGTTTGCTGACGATGCAAAACTAATGAGAAAAATAAAAACTAGAGAGAATAGTGACAAACTCCAGAGAGACCTCAACAGGCTACAGATGTGGCTTTTCGAGTTCAACCCAAGAAGATGCAAGATCATACAATGTGAGAATACTAGTGTTTCCAGTGTTAGAGAAAGACAATTTTTTATCAAGTGGAATGAGAGTTTGTCGTATGAAGTAACTGCCTCCCCAACAACAAAGAGACCCGTCCTAAGGAGCCAGCAACATTACCTTGCCTCTACCTTAATTTTTAGTTCACTATAATCTAATAATAATTTTAGCATCTAGCCTAAGATTATAGCTTAGACAGTTAAGTTAGACTAGGAATAGAGGCATTAGTAGCATAAGGTACACCCACTGTCTCACCACTATAGACCTTAAGTTAGCTAGCAACACAGGTGGCAGAGTAGGCCTAGGATGGGTTTGAATCTTGGGCACGGAGTCACTCACGTTTCAGCTCTTCGTGGAGTGGGACGTGTGTTACATAGTGCAACCAAGGCGCGCAATAATTCTGACACTTAACTATAAGACCACTCTGCAGCACAGATGTAGTGGCTTATTCAGCGAGACGCTGTATTACTCCTGTTGACAGACTCATGACGACCGAGGGATTTCCAGAGCGTAAACCTCAGTGAGGTACCTTAGTCTGCCGCCCACAGCACAAGCTCAATACACTGAAGCATCTCAAGTCAACATACATCTCGGCAATGTTAAAAAAAATCGTGCAATTACTGTAAACACTCAAGTAATTGCTGATTTGGCCGAGGAAGGAGCTGTGGGTCTGGGGTCTGGAGGTTACTTCAGCATACATCAATGTACTATGTAGCAGTCTACACTTACTGGTAAAGTGTTAAACATTATTATTATTCACCTATGTATATTCATACACAACCCGGATGGGAAAGTCTAATTACTAGTACACACTAAGCGTGGGATGGCTGGCGTTTAGCATAGATTTTAATTGATATGATTGTTAATTACTCAGTGTCAGCCATGCAAACTGGAGGAGAGGGCAGACTGGATACCTCACGTTAAGTTATGAGAGGTTACGATACATTACATTAGATTAAGTCATGTTAGGGTGCGTTACTTTTGGTTAAGTCATGTTCGGGTACACTATGGTATGTCAGGTTAAATCTTGTTGGGGTACATTAGGTTGGGTTAAGTCTTGTTAGGGGACGTTAGGTCACAGTGGGTTAAATTTCAAAACTACTTTAAACCTTGAATTTCTAACTCCGGTGCTTAAATATTTTTTTTTTATTGGGAATGAAATTACCTCGCCTAAGCAGCAACACTAATATCAGTGTGAAGAAAGATGGTGACCGTCCCAAACACACTACTGTCGGTGTTGGCAGCTCTGACGACACCCACACTACTGTTGGTGGTAATGGTGGTGGTGGCAGCTCTGAGGACACCCACACCACTGCTGGTGATGATGACAGTTGTGAGGGCGCCAGCCAACAACAACAGGAAGGCAGTAACGTCACCTTCGACGGCACTACCACTACCCAATACCAACATAGCGAGGGGGAAGAACTGGGAGAGGAAGGCAGGGAATGAGGAAACGGTGAATAGCCTGAGACAGCAATACAGGAACATAATAATAAGGCATGGGCCTATTGGCCCATGCTAGGCATGTCTAACTCACACCCAATCACTTGCACTCATATCCACGCCCAACCTATACTTAAAGATACCTAAAGTTCTCGATTCAGTAACGTTGAATGGAAGTTTGTTCCAGTCTCCTACACACACACACACACACACACACACACACACACACACACACACACACACACACACACACACACACACACACACACACACACACACACTCGACAAGTGCCTTTGACAACCAGTAACTAACACAACAGGCCAAGTAATGAATAATGACATTATCATCTCAGAGAAATTAAAGTTACTTAAAATTTAACCTTCCTGTGTTATTTAATACCCATTGTACAATAAACATTCCCTTATAATTTGAGCACAGTCATTATAATTTAAAAGAAATATAGGAAAATTGTCAGTATCAACAAAAATTTTGGTATCGTCCCATCCCTACTTAGTTCTCATAAAACTTCCCGAATGTATACAAAGCTACTTTTCCATATATATATATATATATAACACCTGATCTCTGGCTGAAGGAGACTCGAACCTACGAACCTTGGAACAAGGTACGCAGTGCTTTACCAATCTACCCAACCTGGACCAATACCTTGGAGTCCAGCTTGCGCTAGACTTTGATCCAAGGCAGCCAGCTTTCAGGGAGAAGGCTTACAGCTTTTCATCTCATCCCCGATGGGTAGATTGGTAAAGCACTGCGTACCTTGTTCCAAGGTTCGTAGGTTCGAGTCTCCTTCAGCCAGAGATCAGTGTGTTTGTGTATATTTCGCCTGCTCTTGCGATTTCCTTGCATATATATATATATATATATATATATATATATATATATATATATATATATATATATATATATATATATATAAAAATAAATCTTTCAATCCGACACTGTTTCTTATCCTAGCCGCCTGCCTCTCTACTGTTTCAGTAAATCACGGGTATTTACAGTCAACGGGTTCATGATTTCAGGCCGGTATTTCTTTATAATTTCCATGATTACATCACACACCTCACCATGTAAAAACCCAAGACAAGATCGCGGTCATGGCCACTAAATTTAATATTTTTGATCATCAACCAGAATTCAGCTATTAATTAATCACCTAATTATTATTAATTAAATTACATTCACCTCCGTTATACATAAATAAAAAATATCAAGAAGTCATTAGGCTGTCACAAGTGGTAGTTCTTATTTGGACATTCTTAGGAACACTTAAGGTAACTGCATAAGTAATACTGACACGACTCTGCTATCTGACAAGTGTGATCATGGTATAATAATGGAAAATAACATCTCATGGATCTTCCATTTTCTAATTTTAAGATCCAAAGAGAAATGTTCATGATAGAATCAGCTGATCCTCTCAAAGCAGGGTCCTCAACTTACAATTTTTTGTGTCATTCTCGTAACGAGATAGAACAATACACAAATCTTGGGACTGCAATAGTCTTCACACACACTATAATGAGAGACGCAGCCATCAAGAACACGCAAAACTTTCAAGAATATGTAAACTAAATGTTTCAGTGAACCACAGAAAACATGATTTTTCAATACCCGTTGAATCTGTACTCACACATCAGTCCCACTATAAAAAAAAAGGTAATAAACCTAAGAAGAAGTTACGTGTGAGGAACCTGGTATTACCATCACAACTACCGTACAACGCTAACTAACAGACCAGATGATAAGAACCTTCGAAACATGAGAAGCGAAGAAATATGAAGATCCTCTATATTTCAAGTACTTATATCCTAATATTGTTGTACACTAACAGTTCCTCTTATAACTAGACAACTTGGACGAGTAAAGGGGAAAAAAAATATTGCGTACGTTCAAGTGAGTGAGGAGAGAAAGACATACCACAATTTACACCAGGGAAATATCAGAGAGTGGATCCAAATAAACAACATGTACAATAAGGGATAACTCAAAAGTGTAAACACTCCAGGGCTTTTTCAAAACCACAAATCCAACTATAAGAAGCGTTACCAGACCCGAGAATGCCTTCAAGAAGGAAAAAGGAAAGGTTTGCAAGAACACACATACACAGGTGTTATATATACATATGTCGTGCCGAATAGGCAGAACTTGCGATCTTGGCTTAAATAGCAACGCTCATCTTGCCATATAGGACAAATTAAAATTTGTGTATGCAATAATTTCGCCAAAATCATTCTGAACCTAACGAAAAAAATATATTTCACTGTGTTTGTTTAGTATTAAATTATTGTAAACAAATCTAAAATATATTTAGTTGGGTTAGGCTAAAATAAATTGCTCTTGCTATAATAAGGTTAGGTAAGTTTTCTAAGTTCCTTTTGGTGCAAAATTAAAAATTTTTACATTAACATTAATGAAAAAAAATATATCTTTAAACGTATAAGAGAAAATTTTAAAAAAGACTAAATTTTAAATGAGTTCTTGCTAACTGACCAGTTTTACATATTCGGCACGACATATATATTCTCGCATCCTTTAACACAGTAAATGTCATTCCCGTGGGCGTAAAAGTTAATTATTCAACACGTAAGCCTCGTCTGTATGAGACCACATAACCATTGCTTTTAATGCTGCCACACGACAGTATTATATATATGAGGTGAATGAAGGACCATCACGCTGAGGCTGACACCATTCCCTAGACAAGAAAAATAGGGAAATCCCATTAGTGTTTCCAGTCTATCAGCTGTCAACCTCAGCAGTCAACCTCAGTGTCGCTCTCAAGACCAGACAAACTCTGGGGTTATATATTTTATGAAAGGGGTCAAGAGCTACAGAACACAAACATTAAATTATTCAACGTCAGGGAATTATTAATAGAGACAATATGACCAGTCTCTCCCACAATCTCTTACACTCTCATGTACTCACAGTTTTGTGTTTGGGAGGTTACACACACACACATTGCTCCTGACCCCCTCCCCCCCTCTTTATCTGTCTTGACCCACAAATGCCTAGTTCAAATCTCGCCGGTCTTATCGCAAGTGCTCATGAAGCTGTGTATGGAGTTTGCTTCCACAACCTCTCTATTTGGCTCACACAACTCTTCTACCATCCTAAGACAAACTACTCTCTTACGACCTCTCATCAGTTTTATATCTTCAAGGGAAAAACAAAGGGGGGCTCATCAATCCCTTCTGAAAGATTTTCTTGTATTAAAATCAGCAGTGACCTTGGCACTCATCCTTGAGGGACCTCACTCATTGTGAATGCCCAAAGTAACGATACCTCCCTCACCGTTACTTTCAGCATCCTCTCTATCCAGTACTCTTTGGTTCACTTTATCGCTTTTCTCTTTACGCCTGTATTTATCTAGTTTCTAGTTACTTGTGGGGGACCGTATCAAAATGTTTTTGCCAAAGAAAATGTAATCCACTCAGCCTTGCCTTTACTAGTTTAATCTATGAATGTCTTAAAGCTTTAAAAGGTTCATGAAGCAGTGTCTTCTCTCTTCAGGAACTCCACGAGCTTCCACAATACAGTTGTCTCCAGATATTCAGTGATGCTGACCTGTAGTTTAGTGCCTCCTTTTTACTGCTTTAATTAACATGGAAACAACGTTAAGGGTTTTGCCAGAATTTTGAAAGTTGACCTGTTTCCTCTGACCTGTTGAAGGTTCTTGCTAAGGATCCACCCGGAGAATCTGATCTTATTTACAGTATACATGGAGATATGTGATGACTGCTTACTGCCGTGTCAAGTAGCTTTCCAAGTAGCTTTTCTATTTCCTTCTTCACTGTGTTGTTGAACTCCGTGTCACTGCTAGGCTCCGCTGCCCCCTGTTCTCTGCTCTCACGTCTCTCCTCTTGTTTTACCCAGAATGCTCACCTGAATCACCTAAGTTCATCACACATTTTCCCCACTAATTTTCCGGGTAACCTTCCCTCTCCTCACTTCCTTTGTCTTATTACTTGATCCTTTACACTCGGTTTTCTGCGTTGTTGTGAAATAGTTTGTTTCGGTTTGGTCTTTGATGCAATATCGGTTTCAAATTGCCCCTCTGTTTCTTTTGTTGTTCTCGTCCATTCCTTTCTGACCCGTTGATTTATTTCTCAATTCCCTGTTGTTTTCCTGACTATTTTTTCAGGCCATCTTGCTCCTCCCTTTCACTTTTTTAATTTCTAATTAAACCACGAGTTTTTTTTTCCTTTTTTGTAAGTAGAAGTCTGTAACACTTTTTCTGTTATTTTACACGTTAGTGACATAAATTTAACGGGTTTCAAAATTTTTCCAACCTTCGAGACCGGCCTGAGGCCAGGCTTCCTTGATGATGTCCTATTCAGCCAGCCTGTTGTTGTCAGCGGCTTCATGGGGTCCCCAACAGCCTGACTGACCTGGCTCTTGTGGAGGTAGTGGTTCAGTTTCTTTTTCAGACTTCTACAGTTGTTCCGTCAATAATTTTGTTATTTCAGTTGATTGCATGATTAATAGTCTTGGACGATGGATGTTGACACAGTGTTCTCTGATTCTGCCCATGACACCCCTGCTTTTCACTGAGTTTTTTTTATACTTCATTCGCATCACTCATGATAGTAGATTTGGTACCGGATCAAGTATCTTCCATGTATATTATCAAGATATCTCTCTTATCAGCTTCAGAGACCAAATCCCTAGTTAAATGAGCGACTTCAATGAGAATGGCAGAAACATGTTAATTTTATTTTTCTATTGTATACAAATTCAATAATCTTCATAATTTGTGCAAGTTAAAATAATGTGATTATTGTCTAACTAATATATATTAACGTAATAACCTACAGTGTTGTGTATAATTATCGTCATTATTTTAAATGATGTTAATATTCATTTGTCTCAGTTATGAATAATGGAAGTCAAACTTTCACACATCCTGCGGTTTACAAAAATATAAACACTGTTATAACACTGTTCTCGGGTCTAGGTAGTCCAGGAGTGTCACATTGTTAGCAGTGTAGAGGGAGCTGCAACACCCGCACCACCTGACGTTATTTTCATAGATTTATATCTTTGTACCCTTCAGGGACGATGTCATGCAGTTCCTCCATGAATACTGATGCTGACCACAGAACACAGTACTGATACTGCCCCAAGAATACTCATTACCAACCAGCAACAAACTATTTTTCAACGTTTGTTGCACCAACACAGTGAGTTCCCCAACAGTGAAGGTGCATGATCGCTCAGACTCGTGCTCACAGTCACATGATGTGGTCTGTGCCCACATGTTTTTCGGGTTAAATTTAGAACCAGTTGTACCTTTGTGTCCTGCAGAATGCATTGGGCTGTGTCGTTCATTCTGTCAGTGAACAGATACTTAAAGTCGGTGCCCGATCAGCCGGGCTGTGGTTCGTACGTTGGACTACGTGCGGCCAGCAGTAACAGCCTGGTTGATCAGGCCCTGATCCACCGGGAGGCCTGGTCGTGGACTGGGGCCGCGGGGGCGTTGGTCCCCGGAATGCCCTCCAGGTAGACTAACATACTCACACACAGGAGGGGTGTTAATGTTGCAGTTTAAAAACTGGAGTGTAAAGCACCCTTCTGGCAAGACAGTGATGGAGTGAATGATGGTGAAAGTTTTTCTTTTTCGGGCCACCCTGCCTTGGTGGGAATCGGCCAGTGTGATAAAATAATATATAATAATAAAATATAATATATATATATAATTTATATATATATATATTATATATATAATATATATATAATGTAATGTCGTGCCGAATAGGTAGATTTTGGCGAATAAGGAAGCGAAAATTTGTGTATGCAATAATTTCGCAAAAATCATTCTGAACCAACGAAAAAAATATTTTTAATTGTGTTTGTTTATTATTAAATTGCTGTAAACTTATCTAAAATATATTTAGTTGGATTAGGCTAAATTAAATTGCGCTTGTTATAATAATGTTAGGTAAGTTTACTAAGGTGCTTTTGGTACAAAATTATAATTTTTTACATTAAAATAAATAAAAAAATATACCTTTAAACGTATAAGATTTTTTTTTAGAACAGGCGTAATTTTAAATGAGTTGTTGCTAACTGACCAGTTTTACCTATTCGGTTGTATATATAAAAATATATAAAATATATATTATAATATATATATATATAATAAATAATATAATATATATATAAAAATATAATTACCTGGAGAGAGTTCCCGGGGTCAACGCCCCCCCCGGCCCGGTCCTGTGACCAGGGCCCATGGTTATCAGCGCCTGATCAACCAGGCTGTTACTGCCGGCTGCACGCAATTCAACGTACGAGCCACAGCCCGGCTGGTCAGGTACCAACTTTAGGTACTTGTCTAGGAGACAAATATGATAATAAGAATCTCGCGTCAAGTATTCCACCAAGGGTTCAGTAGCTAAGGAAGTTTAAAATGTTTGACTCCATCGTGAGATTTACCCAGACGGAAGAGTTATGGATGAGAGGACAGTGGGAAGTGAGGAAGGTACAGAGTGGAGCTGCAAAATATATTCCACACCATCTCGAGGTAAAAATCAAAGTTGAAGCTCGAGACATCAGTTCCTCTCTCTCCCCTTCCTCTACTTCCCAGCTACCCCCCCCCCAACATCCCCTTTCCTGTCCCCACCATCAATTTCCCCCCCCCCTCTTCCTTCCCTCCATCATCTCCGCCCATCAATATCCTCGCCACTTATTCTATCGCCACATTCTGGGCAAATAATGCCATAAAGCTCGACCCATCAGGTGAGACCCTCACAGGCACGCAGTCCGCCAACTCACTTCTACAAAATATTGAAAGTACCAGAATGAAGCAACTAGGAGTCACTGTGATTAAAAAAAAAATCTGCAACATATATTAGGCGAAAATTGGAATATTGAGCAGCTATGTAGTGCTCACAAATAAAAGAAAATGTGGGTATGTTAGAAAAGGTCCGAGAAAAGCTACTAAATGGCTAACAGAGATGAAAATTATATGTTTTGATGAACGATTGGAAACCCCACAGACGCAGGAAAAGATGAGACATAATAACCACATATAATGTATAAAACGACAGGAAAAAAAGATAAAGAGGACTTCTCAGATAATCAGGTAACCTGCAACAAGAGACCACACTGATAAATATAAAAAAAATGAAGCCTAAGAGTTATTAGATTTTTTCTTCGCAGAGTGAATGACCATGAAATTAAGAGAATGTAGTAAATACCACAACCATAAAAAAATTATATATATAATATATATATAAAATATATGATAGATATAATATATATATATATATATATATATATATATATATATATATATATATACAAAACATCCACGGGGAAAGTTGAATGTTTAGCTCTATGCTTTTCTATGCAAATAAACACATCAGGAACTTGCCAATGTTACAGAAAAGAGGACGTCCAAGCAAATCACGATCTCCACACACACACACACACACACAGGGGGCCAGGAGCTGTGAATCGACCCCTGCAACCTACAAATAGGTGAGTACAGATGCTATCATCTTCCTCCGTCCCACACAGACGGTGCCAATCACAGGTCTACATAGACAGTAGCCAAACAACAAAAACGCGTCGAAAAACAAGCATCATTGGTAAAAATATTAACCGAACTGTAAAAACATTTACACCGGTATGGGAGTCTCATGAAGTTCACAAAAAAAAACAACACAACAAAAACACCAAGAAACACTAAGGCTATATTTCAACGAGGCGACAAAAAAAGGTCACAATACGTCGAACGTGTTGCAAAAGTGTTATGGAGTGTTTTTGTTTATCGGAGTACAGATGACGCACTTTTTGTGTAGGCAGAACAATGTAGGTGCTTGCGTCACATGTGGGGAGGTAGGGGGGATGGTAGAGGTAGGGGGATGGTAGCGGGAGGGGGATGGTAGAGGGAAGGGGTAAGGAGAGGGATAGAGGAGTGGGTGGACGGAGTTTGGGGTGACGGAAGTGGAGGACTTTTGGAGGTGGTGTGGTATTAAAGGTGGCAAGCTCCGACAAAGCAAACCTTCAGTCATTGTCCACCCCAACTCACGTCTATGACCCTGAGCCACCTCTCGAGAGGGACAACTTCATCACTGTCACCCCACTCACTTCCATGACCCTAGCCACCTCTCGAGAGGGGACACACACTCTACAATCAAGCTAAACGTTTAAATAAGCAACGTTATCAACACTTGACGTATCTTTAATTGATAAAATGTTGTGACGTGCACAAGGTTCTCAGATGAATACACAAAATATAACAATGGAGACACACACAGTAAGTCGAGCAATTCTGAGGTGGTCAGTCTGACTTCACCTTGATGTAGCTGGTCAGGTCTGACCTCAGCCTTGCAGGTGGTGTCAGCTGACCTCAGCTTGACAGTGGTGTCAGTCTGACCTCAGGCCTGACAGGTGGTCAGTCTGACCTAAGCCTTGACAGGTGGTGGTCAGTCTGACCTAAGCCTTGATAGGTGGTCAGTCCCTCAGCCTTGACAGGTTGTGGTCAGTCCCTCAGCCTTGACAGGTGGTGCTCAGCCTGGAAGTAGCTTTCGTGTACCGTAGTCCTGATGAGGACTAGGGTACTGGAAACTAGCTTCTAGGCTGAGGGACTGAGTACCTCATCTTGCACTGTCTTCTGTATATAATTCTGCAACGCTGAGGGACTGACTGCCTTATCTACCACCTTCCTTACATGTTGATCTATTGTACTGATAAAGCCACTGGCTGGGGAAACGTTTACAAAATAAAGATATGTAGATGTTGCACATGTGTTCAATTCATCAAGTTGTTGGCGTCGTGTAGTGAATACACTTACCAAGACACAAGTTGTCGATGCTAACGTCGACTCAAGGATGAGGGACTGATTACCTCAAACTACTCCTGTTCTTCACCATTTTCCTTTGTATGGACTGATGAAGCCACTGTGTGGCGAAACGTTTCCTCATTAAAGATACCCAAGTGTTGCACATGTGTCTTATTTATCACCTTTTGGTGTTTGGTGGTGTATTTGGGGTGTTTGTGTGTTCCTGTCGGTTCTCAGAACCATTCATCTACAGAACAAGGTTTCATGGACAGAAGTTCTCGTTCTGCGAGTGTAGAGCCTTTATCACAGAGCTCTACCAACAGCTAAACACTTTACAAAAATAAAAACTTGTACTGTAGCTCATGCCTCTGTCTTGACATTCTTGCAATGGAAAGTGTGTAATGGAAAGGTGTTAAATGTTATGTACTCTGAAAGGAGTACGAACACGAATGGGTATGGGGGTGCGTAATAAAATATTAAACTTACTCTGGGAGAACTGGTGGTTCGTTTCTGTCTCATGAACAGGTGAGATATTACAAGGTAACTTCAACAAATTTCCTAACTTTCATCCAGTAAACACATACCCTCCATAGTCTTCCTTATGTACCTCATGTTTTGTATACCATTTCAAGTTTAGGGAGGCTTGTCCGAGACCCAGACGAAGGGAATACACCTCAGAACCATGACTCCATATCCAGATGTCTGCCATACTGAAAGTGTATGGTCTGCATACTGAAGTATGTCCTGCATACTGAAGTGTATGTCTGCATACTGAGTGTATGTCTGCATACTAAGTGATGCTTGCATACTGAAGTGTAATGTCTGCATACTGAAAGTATGTCTGCATACTGAAATTGTAATGTTCTGCATACTGAAGTATGGTCTGCAATACTGAAGTGTATATCTGCATCTGAAGTAATTCTGCATACTGAAGTATGTCTGCATACTGAAGTGGATGTCTCATCTGAAGCGTTTAAGTATGGTCTGCAGCAGACGTGTAAATGTCTGCCATACTGAAGTATGTCTGCATACTGAAGTGGTAGACTGCATACTCAAGTATTTCTGCATACTGAGAGTGTATATCCTGCATACTGAAGTATGTCTGCATACTGACAAAGTAAGTCGCATACTGAAGTGAAGTCTGCAACTGAAGTGGATGTCCTGCATACTGAAGTGTATGTTGCATACTGAAGTATGTCTGCATACTGAAGTATGTCTGTCATACTGAAGTGTATGTCTGCAATACTGAAGTATGTCTGCATACTAAGAGTATGTCTGCATGCTGAAGTGGTATGTCTGCATACATGAAGTGAAATGTCTGCATACTGAAGTATGTCCTGCATACTGAAGTATGTCTGCATACTGAAGTGTAATGTCTGCATACTGGAAGTATTCCTGCATACTGAAGTTTATATCTGCATACTGAAGTATGTCTGCAATCCTGAAGTATGTTGCATCTGAAGTTGTATGTCTGCATACTGAAGTGTATGTCGGTGCGGCGTGACGTGCGCTGGAGTTGTATTCTGGGGGGGGCAAAGGGCTGAAGTGTATGTCTGCATAACTGAAGTATGTCTCATACTGAAGTATGTCTGCATACTGAAGTGTATGTCTGCATACTGAAGTATGTCTGCATACTGAAGTGTATATCTGCATACTGAAGTATGTCTGCATACTGAAGTGTATGTCTGCATACTGAAGTGTATGTCTGCAATAACTGAAGTGATGTCTCATACTGAAGTATGTCTGCATACTGAAGTATGTCTGCATACTGAAGTGTATGTCTGCATACTGAAGTATGTCTGCATACTGAAGTGTATGTCTGCATACTGAAGTGTATGTCTGCATACTGAAGTGTATGTCTGCATACTGAAGTATGTCTGCATACTGAAGTATGTCTGCATACTGAAGTGTATTCTGGCCAAAAATACAGAAGTGTAATGTCTGCATACTGAAGTGTATGTCTGCATACTGAAGTGTATGTCTGCATACTGAAGTATGTCTGCATACTGAAGTATGTCTGCATACTGAAGTATGTCTGCATACTGAAGTATGTCTGCATACTGAAGTGTATGTCTGCATACTGAAGTATGTCTGCATACTGAAGTATGGTCTGCATACCTTGAAGTGTATTCTGCATATTGAAGTGTATGTCTGCATACTGAAGTGTATGTCTGCATAATGAAGTATGTCTGCATACTGAAGTGTATGTCTGCATACTGAAGTGTATGTCTGCATACTGAAGTATGTCTGCATACTGAAGTGTATGTCTGCATACTGAAGTGTATGTCTGCATAATGAAGTATGTCTGCATACTGAAGTGTATGTCTGCATACTGAAGTGTATGTCTGCATACTGAAGTGTATGTCTGCATACTGAAGTGTATGTCTGCATACTGAAGTGTATGTCTGCATACTGAAGTGTATGTCTGCATACTAAGTGTATGTCTGCATACTAAGTGTATGTCTGCATACTAAGTGTATGTCTGCATATTGAAGTGAATGTCTGCCTATTTAAGTATATGTATGTATACTGAAGTATATACATTCTGAAGTATATGCATACGAAGTGTGGCGTATATATATTATATATATATATAATATATAATATAATATATATAATATATATATATATATATATATATATATATATTATATATAATTACACACACACATACATACTGAGGTTAACCTCACATAACAGTTCAAATGCAAATACGACAGTGCACGAGGCTTGATTAGTGAAAATGGGAGCCCAAGAGCTGCGACTCGACCCCACCGAAGAAAAGTAGACCGGTACACCTTGATTTCCAGGACATGAGAGTGAAGGAGGATGCGAAGGAGCATATCTATGACATACCTGTGGCAGGGTTTGTGGGATCATCTACTCTCACTGCCCAGCCTGAGCCCAGGCTTCCTTGTCAGACTAACTGGTCAACCAGGCTGTTGCTGCTAGCGACCTGCAGGCGCAATCAGTCTTCGGAACCTGGCTGATCAAGTGGTCCAGTTTCTTTTGTGAAAACTTTGACCTTTGTCCTGACAGTAGGACGAAGGTAGGAAAGGATGGAGGGAGATAAATAAGGACAGGAAAATGTGAGGGGAGAGAGACACAAAGGAAGTGAGGAAAGAAAGGATTGAAGTAGGCAAATATTGTTGGCTTTTCTTGGTTGGAACTTTCGTCAGAATTTTTAAAACTTGTGGCAGCTTTTGTTGAAGAGCAGAGACAGTGTGAGCTTCTTCACGTCTCCGTCAGTCTTTCTTAGCTGTGCAGGTCAGCTTAACACTGTAGGTCAGCTTAACCCCACCGAAGGACTGAGAAATTGGTGACTGATGGCGAACCTCAACAACCACCAGACATGAAAAGCAGCCAGGTGGTGCAGGTTACCAGGTGGTGCAGGTTGCCAGAGGAGTGCAGGCAGCGAAAAGGTGGGGGGGGGGAGTTGGAGGCTGCCAGGGAGGCTGGGAGACCTGCGGCGCTGTGGCTGCAGTTACGTTAACTCGGCTAAACTAAAAATGATTAATGGGAGTTTAAGGATGACGAGCAACGAGGATCAAGCAGAGAAAAAGGCTGTAACGAGATGTGTAACGAGGAAGCAAGTTCGGACTACTCCTTTTACCAGTTAGTGAGCTAAATTGGGACCACTGTAAGTGGAACACCAGTTTGTGAGCTAAACTGGGATCACTGGTAGTGGAACACCAGTTAGTGAGTTCCCAGGGATGACTGGACGAAGAATACCAGTCACTGAGTGGGATGGGAACATAAGCGAATGACTAGGAATGAGTTGGTGACGGGAGCTCAGGAAACAATCAGATACAGTAAATCCACTACTTAGGTGGCGTTAGATGGTAAACACAACAAGAGACTTGGCAGACGGTGCCAAATACCTCCACTAAAAGCAAGGACGCGACGAGTGTCAGAGGTCCGCGACGCTTCAACGCCCGACCTCCGTGCACACGGGAAATTGCCAACAAACCTCTGGCGGTATTCGAGAGAGAACTGGACAAGTTCCTCAAATCAGTGCTTGACCAGCTTGGCCGTGGTTCATGCGCTGGACTGCGTGCGACCAGCAGTAACAGCCTGGCTGATCAGGACTTGACCCTTCAGGAGACCTGTCTGGGATCGGGCAGCGGGGGGCACTGACCCCAGGAAACGGCTTTCAGGTCTGACAGTCACTGAGTGGGATGTGAGCCTGACAAGAGTTAATATGCGACATATGTAGAGGGAAGGCAGACTAACACCCTGTGACAGTCACTGAGTGGGATGTTAACACCCTGTGACAGTCACTGAGTGGGATGTTAACACCAGCTGCCTCACACCACCACCGGCGGTGTGATTGTGTTTCCCCATTCTCGAGGTGACCATCATATTAATCTCGCTGTATACAACCAAAATACAACCGCCCTGGGGTAAGTATAATAATTTTGCCTTTGCACCCTTAGAGAATAAGGGTGCGAAAAATGTGTCAATAAAGTACGACAAATCCTCAATAAAGTGGTACAACAATGAGTTTGAGTGGCAGTCTCCTGGGACCTGTTATGTCTATTTTTAAAAGTGTGTATCGAATCTGAAATCAGCACTTCCTTACATTACCTTTGAAGAGTTTCGAGAGTTTGTCTACTCTCTGAGCCCGGCCATGGGCCAGGCTCGTCTGATGCTTGCCTGGTCAACTAGGCTGTTGCTGCTGAAGGCCTGCTGCCCCACATATCCATCACAGCCTGGTTGATCTGGCACCTGGTGAAGATATTTGTCCGGTTTTCTCTCGAAGGCTTCTACATTTGTTCCAGCCGTGTTTCTGATATCTTCTGGTAAAATGTTAAATAGTCTGAGACCCCGGATGTTGATAGTGTTCCCTTATTGTCCCCACAGCACCCCTGATCCTCACTGGGTTTATTTTACACTTCCTCCCATATCTCTCACTCTAGTATGTTGTTATGGCAGTGTGCAGATTTGGGACCAGGCCCTCGAGTACTTTCCAGGTATATATTATCATGTATTTCTCTCTCTCCTCCGCTCCAATGAGTACATGTTCAAGACTTGAAGGCGTTCCTAGAAGTTTAGGTGCTTTACTGGCTCAATGTGAGCCGTAAACGATCTCTGTATTTGTTCCAGCTCTGATATTTCTCCTCCTTTGAACGGGGCCGTCAGCACTGAGTAATATTCTCAGTGAGGGAGCACTAGCGATTTGAAGTGTGTCACCATCGGCATTATTTCCCTTGTTTTAAAAGTTCTCAATACCCACCCAGTCATCTTCCTGGCTATCATGATCCTTAGCCAGGTAATTAGCCCAGGCTGAAGAAGTGCTGCCTGACCCTCTTCCTGTGCTTTACCTCCGCCTGGTTTCCAAACCAGGTCCTTCGGGTATACCCCAGAAAAATTTTTCCTCTTAGATCACCTGGTCAAACCAAGAAAAAAGCTTACTCACTCCTTTAATTTTTTTTTAACCCCCCAGATGAAGAGGAATTTAGGAGGATAATGGGAAACAAAAAAGGGGAAGGAAAGAAAAGAGTGAAGATGGGGGGAGGGGAAGAGTTCAAATTAAAACTCACTAGATCTTGGAAACAAGATGAAAGGATTTTAAAGCTACTTTAAAACCACACACACACACACACAACACACACCACACAACACACACACCACACCACACACACACACACACACACCACAACCACACTTGCGGGGCCACCAAAATGTATACGTCGCACAGTGTTTTAAAAAGAAGCCGGAAACCCCAAATTTAATAAGACTCTTGTAAATTGTATATCTCAACGGTTTTAAATTTCTTAAAAGCTTATTATAACAGTAAAAAAAGAAAGAACGTTACGATACCCTTTCGAATAAAAGAAAAAAAAAAAAAAAAAAAAAAAAAAAAAAAAATTCAGAATTTCTTGATGATTTCAATCTGTTCACTCGTCGAGAAAAAAACCCTTGATACCCCCGACTGGTAATATGAAAATAAAACAACTTTTTTATGTCTCACTTCCCAGTTTGAGTTTCCCTTTCCGGCCAAAAATTTGAAACCACAACTAATATTTCTAGAATTTTTCAGTAGTCAACCATACATAATTTTTAAAAATTAGGTATAAATTTAAATTCTCTCTGGTAATTTCACTACAAGAAAATACAAATTTATTGTTTTCAAATATTTGGGGAAGATTTTAAATTAGTTTTTTAAAATAAATATTTTATTACTAAGGTCTCCGTTAATGACCTTTTAAAATTTGTGATGATAAAAAACCCAAAAACAAAAAGTTGGATATGATCTCCATCCATAATTCTAACTGCATAAAAGACAAATTTAAATTTACTGCGAATGTTTTAAAATTTTGGAAGGTTTATGAAAAACCTTTATTCCCTTTTTTAAACAACTTGTAATGAAAATTTTATTAATACAAATGTTTTAAAAAATCATTCCTTAAGGTTCGGTTAGTGCACATTGTTCTTTGTGACTGCCTAGGCTGATAACTGGCAATAACTGTGCCCAGAAATAAATTTACCTATAAACAACAGTAGTTTTTGTCAATTCTAAAACCATTTTATAAAATCTGAAAGATTTCGAGTTTATAAGGGAAACCCAGACGAGCCTGGCCCAGCCGGCTCCGGGGGGTAGAAAAAAAAAAAATCCGGGAAACCTCCAAGAATAAAGGTTTTTCCCTTTCCCCCCAAACAAATGAAACAAAACCCCCCGTTTTTTGACGAGAGCGTGTATATCACCATCTTTTTAATATAATGAGAAGTAAGATAATTTTAAACATAATCGTTTCTAAACTTTATCAATCTACTTTAAAATCACAGATCATTACGTACACCGCCGTCAACACTGCCTCCACAACACTGCCTCCCAACACTGCCCCCCGCAACACTGCCTCCAAAACTTTTCCCCCATCAACACTTTCCTCCCATGATTGGCACTTACCCTTTAAGGGAGTTGTGAGAGCAGGCGACAGGGACCACCTCATCCCTCCCCAACCCCCCCCTCCTGAACTCCACCGCCCCCACGAGCGCCAGGTGTTTACCTGCTGACACAGGTGCCGCTGGCACACATTGGTGTCAATTTCCGTGTCACGTTTGACACCTGTCTGCTCCCCCGGGTGGCAGTAAACAGTACAGTCTTATGAGAAGGGAGGACAGCGTTGTCTAGCTATGGGTGTGCGGTTGTGGCCACAAGCTTTGGGTTGTGTGGGTTAGTGTTGCCGTGTTTGGCTGTACTATGGGAGGTAAAGGTAAGGGGTAGACACAGATGAGAAGAGGGACGTGAAAACCTGCTAGATGCTACCTACCTACCTAACTACCTATCTACCTACCTACGTGGAGAGTTCAGAGGGTCAACGCCCTTGCGGCCCGGTCCAAGACCAGGCCTCCCGGTAGATGGCCTGGCTTGCAATACTGATAAAGCCACTTCAACGCCTCATACACAAACCTCCTGCATTGATAATCCATTATCGCATCCTTACGAACGACTGCCGGGATAATTTAAATTATAGTGGGTAGCGAGTAGGATCATGTTATATTCACGACGGAAGGGACAAACTGGCCGCCGACGCCTGACTTTCCGTGCTAAAATATTCCACGAACCGTGAATCAAATCTGAGGTCAGGTGAGTGTGGTTGGACGGGTGGTATGTAACTCACTCCCACCACCACACTAGCTGGCTACACGTCCACACTCTGACCGTCTCTCTGTCTGTCTCTGTATGTCTGTCTGTCCGTCTCTGTGTATGTCCTCTCTCTCTCTCTGCCTCAAGTAACCTTATGACCTTCACCATCCCTCAGCCTGGCCTTCCTTCACACAATGTATAATATTCTACAGGCTGAGCTCATCCTGATGACGCCCAGCAGTGGAAAGGTGAGAGAGGAAACTATTACTTTTCCCATTACAAGCCTTTCCACCTCATTTCCACCACCGTGATCACCTCCCCCACCACACACATGACGCACATCATCTCATTACCACCCACACTGCCACGATAATGTCGTGTACCTGTCACCAGTTTCGAGGGCTCTTCTACCTTACCAACCCAGTCTGAAGCCAGGCTCCTTTAACTACCTGGCCAACCAGGCTATTGGTGCAAGCAGTCCACAAACCCACATCACAACCTGCAGGATCACGCACTCTCAGCAGCGATTCATATTCGATAACCTCTACTTCAAAATGTTTTAGGATCGCAATCCATCTGCAGCCCCGCTCTCTGACAAGGCAGACTAGTTGACGGCAGGAGCAACCAGACTGTTGGTGCTTGCAATTTGCAGTTGACGAAGGCACCGCAGACTTGTTAATTAACACTGGCTACCCAAAAATGACTTGAGTACCTGCACTCAGCGACTTGTGGGGTTAGAGACGTAGCTCCTGACCCCTACCTGGAGTCTACCTGGAGGGCATTCCAGGGATCAACGCCCCCGCAGCCCGGTCCATGACCAGGCCTCCTGGTGGATGAAGGCCTGATCAAAGAAGCTATTACTGCTGCCCGCACGTCCCCGCCTCATACTTTGATCAGAATCACTAATTTCTGGCCTCTTGGGCTTCATTATATCTGGTCTTGAAGGTGAGACGAGAGGTGTCTGCTAGCTTCTGGGATCCCTCAATCAGTGAATTCAGCTAATCATTAAACGTATTCTTACAAACTCTGATATATTTTAAACCACATATTAATCAAATACAATGATAGTAATATTTATGCATGAACTGCAACAAGGAAGAATGGAAGCAGCCGAATTCGAATGTTAAAGAGAACACATGTTCACAGTTGTGTGCAGGTGTGTAATGTTGCACGTCTCTGCAAGCTAGATATCTAATCACTTCTCTTAGAAACGTTCACACAAGCGCCGAAATCATGCGTTACTGAACTCTTTTTACTCTTTCTAACCTCACATGAACACTTTTAAATGTTCACCATCAAAATATACTCGCACAATTATTTTCTATGGTAAAAGAGAAGATACGAAATTGGTCTGTTCAATGTCCCCAGTTCGACTCTCCGGACTCTCATTAAAAAAATTCACAATTACATATTACGACTTTTCTGCTCTGTACTGGTGAACTGGTAGCTACTGTAGAGTCGGCGAGGTTCACGAGTGAGTGTTACAGAGTTCAAGTGCCTGTATACGAGGCACCTTCCCGGCCCGTCACGCTGAGTCCCTCTTACCCGTGGCTGTATTACACACACACAGGCCCAGGAGCTATGACTACACCCGAAACCACAAATAAGTGAGTACACATGGGAACAAGGGAATACAACGGGAAGTCAACTAGTTTAAGTCACAGGGATGTTGGGAAGAATTTTTTCAGCCTTACATTTGTCAGGATGTACAACAATCTGTAGAGTGGTGTGTTGGAGGACGGATCCATACATATATTTAAGATGAGGTACGATAAGGCTTTTGGAGAAGAGATAGAGAGTGAACCTTGTAGCGATCAGAGAAGAGGCGGGGCCAGGAGCAATAAATCAACCCCTGCAAACCCTAACAGGTGAGTACCCCCCCCACACACACACAAACGGACACGTATTAAATAAACAGCTGTGGAAGCCTTTATTCCACTCAAGACTTTTCGCAAACCATACAAAGAAAGTCAAAAATTTCCCGTCAAATCTTGAGAGGAGTGTTAGGAGAGTTTCCGGTCCGCCTGACACTGGCATCTCCAGAGACACATTGTGTCCTTCATTTTCTCCACATTTGGAGACAAATACACATGTCGTGGCAGAAGACCTAGCAACACATGACTGCCCAAAACTGGTGAGGTAAGTCAAGAGACCAGTTTTATTTTCAGTTGTTTCTTAGATGTAAATTGCTTGTCATTGCATAAATTATGATTTGTATTCTATACAAAGATAAATATTCAAGTGTACACAAGAATATATACATATACAAAAGGTCGTAAGTGCCCCTCGTCCAACACAGCTGTGTGCTGATAGCAAGACCGAACAGCCCCATGAATCAGGATATATATCATTAACAACACTGCGACTAGCCAAGGACTCGAACCCATGTTGTTTTGGCCTGTCTCATGGTGAGTGAAAATACATGACGCTCTAACCCACAGGACCACGCAATCCTACAAGAACTAAGCACCCAGCCAAGCTAGGTGTGTTACCTTGGTCCGAGGACATACGGTAGTGTGGGTGCCTCTGAGCTAATTTCATTCTACTCCCCGTTTGGTGTACTAGACCAACGAGCAGTATTTTATATTATTGTAACCACGAACGAGTGGTATTGGTCAATAACAACACTGCGACTAGCCAATGCCACTTGTTCGTGGTTACAATAATATAAAATGCTGCTTGTTGGGCAAGTATACCAAACGGGGAGTAGAATGAAATTAGCTCAGAGACGTCCACACCACCGTATGTCCTCGAACCAAGGTAACACACCTAGCTTGGCTGGGTGCATGGCTCTTGTAGGATTGCGTAGTCCTGTAGGTTAGAGCATCATGTGTTTTCGCTCACCATGAGGCAGGCCAAAACAACATGGGTTCGAGTCATTGGCTAGTCACAGTGTTGTTATTGATCAATACCACTCGTTCGTGGTTACGTGAACAGGCGAAATTATTTTAATACTTATTTAAATGTTACCTGGAACATATGTTTACATATTTAGGAGTACAAGTGTTGAGGATTTTACATACATGCAGAATTGCCAAATATATAGTAAAAACGCTACTTTAAATTGTGAAGTGTCTCAGACGCCGGTTGGGAACCAAAGATACAGCAGACGTTCCTTCTCTGGATGGTCACACTGAGGCGATGGAAGAGAAAGGTGGCATCCATGGATCTCTGGTAGTTTCGGTGAGACTGGAATCCAGCTCCTTGGGAAAACCCATGGCATATTTTCCTCAGGAGCCAAGGAAGATGAGCCAAGTCCCTGTGCTAGCCATCTTCCGTGATCAGCAGCACCACACTGCTGACCAGCACTAAAAGTGATGTAGGTGTCAACTAAAGCAGATAAACAAGTACACTGTACTCCTAGAGCAGCAACCTACCATTCTTCCAGGGATATAAATATGATCCCGTCAGAGAGAGAGGTGGGCACAGGACTGTAGCCAGGCTTCTTTTCTTGATCTCGGTGACTTCACTGTGTCTAATATGCCAACTTTTGGAACTTGAATTCAGACCATGCAAACCGTACTCCACTTTGCACCAATACACTTGTACTTGGTGTGAACTGGGGCAGAAAGATGGAGAGCCGCTGCAGAAATAAAGGTCTGCGGATCAAGATGGGTGCCAGTCGCAGAGATCGGAGCTATCAGAAGTCACCCAAAAGAAGTACACTCACCGCTAAAGGGCGAACTCTCTCATAGTAAGCTTGTACCTTGTTA